>OZ023262.1:335195376-335347876 GCA_964006375.1 Tillus elongatus | reverse complement strand
ACCTGTGGTTCTCCAGAACTGCATCACTGACCATTATAGTGCCGTGTTAAAGATATCCATTAGGCCTATAAATGAGGACAACAAAACAATAAGAACAGTGAATGTTTTAAACATCTCCACTTTGAAACGAGAACTGTTGGATGCAACGTGGGTGGACGTGTATTACGCCGACACTGCTGATTCTTCAACAGAAATTTTTATCGAGTAGATAAGATCTAGTATTGCAAATAACACCCTCATAAGGAAAATTAAAAAAAAAGAAAGTTAAGAGAAATCAATGGATCACAGCCGGGATTGTTATATAGACAGCTTCAGCGACAGCCTGACGATAGTGAGCTTCGAAGGAATTTTAACAGTTATAGAAATAGACTGAACGACATAATAACAGCAAGAAAAGGGGACTTTTACCGTGAAACACTACAGCATAGCAAGGGAAGCGCAAAAGATGTCTGGAAGTTTGTCAATTCTATAGGCCAGAAGGAAGAGAAAAAAGAGTTACGAGAGATCAAAAGTGATAACGTGGCCATAAAAGATAAAAAAATAATTACCGGCAAATTCAATGAATACTTTGCCGAGATGGGTAAGAGATTGGCAGAAAAAATAAACAAAAAATGAGAAAACCATCAAAAGAGAAAAACATCGGGGCATCTAAAATCGTGTTTTTTTTGGAGAGACAACAAAAGAGGAGGTTGAAGGGATTATTAAAACACTAAAGCTGGGAACCTCTCCTGGGTTGGACGGCATAAGAGGTTCCGCTTTTAGGGCTATTTCAAACAGCATTTCAGCCCCGCTATCGTATTTAATAAATATGTCCTTTCGTAATGGATGTTTCCTAGAGGTACTGAAGATGTCTGCTATTGTTCCCACACACACAGGTGGTGACAAAACTTTAATGGAAAACTATAGGCCTATATCCCTGATTTTCAACATTGCAAAGATTTTTGAGAAGGTTATAAAGCTTAGGATGACCAACTATTTAAAAGAATTTAAGTTACGGTCGGATAGACAGTATGGATTTCGTGATGGTAGATCCGCGCCAGTATGGATTTCGTGATGGTATATCCGTGCAGGATGCCATAGCGTACGTTATTGAGAGGGCTATTGCCGAGATGGACAACGGATCTCCAAGCATGTGCATTTTTATTGATCTCGCGAAAGCCTTCGACACCGTGGACCATGGGAAGCTGTTGGATGTTTTGGAATCTGTCGAGTTTAGAGGAAACATACACAGGTTGCTAAAGAGTTACCTTCTGGGAAGAAGACAATGGGTAAAGATAGGTAAACACATTAGTGAACAAAAAATAATAGAATATGGAGTTCCACAGGGCACAGTCATCGGCCCCATAATGTTCAACATATACATTAACGAATTGTTTGCACAGTCATCTCAGGGTACTGTCGTTGTCTTCGCGGATGATACAGTCATATTCTACAGGGGAGAAACGTGGGAAGGGCTGAAAAGTAAAGCCGAAGATGACTTCAAAAGCATATCAACCTGGTTTGATTTCAGATGACTCACGATTAACTTCAACAAGACTAAATGTTTGCCTTTTTGTAGCTACGCCAGCGGCTTGCCATTATACGAGGCTTTGGAGATTAAAGGTGGAGATCATGGACACGTGCGGATAGATGTCGTGAGGACGGTAAGATACCTGGGGGTGACAATGGACTGTCATCTGAGAGGAGATGAACACATAAACAATCAGGTGTGCAAAATATGATTTTTGAGCAGCAGGTTTAAAATGTACCGAAATATGTTTGACCAAAAGCATCTAAAGATCATATACAAATCTCTGGTTGAGACACATCTGCTGTACGGTAACCTCATCTAGGGAAGAGCTGCAAGATGTTATATAAAAAGACTAGAAGTCGCTTATTGTACTTATAACTCCTGATTTTTATTTGTGCATCTTAAAACCCACTGACTGCAAATGCTGAAGCCCAGGCCCTGCGTTAATTTATATCATATTTGTGGGCGGTGTGGTCCCCTAGCCTGGTCGTGCGTTGATCGTTCTCTTGATCGATCAGCGCGTGACTTAGCTACTGAACTCCTAGAGACTGGCTCCACGTGCCACCCCTGGCGCGACTGTCGGCAATGGGAATAGCGCCCAGAGCCGATGGTCTACTAAAGTCTCAAACCTTCACACACACATCATACACACGCATACAAACACAGGCACGAGACACATAGATCGGGTTGGGCTTCTCGGCCTTCGGCGCGGACTCCGAGGAGGGACTCCGAGCGGAGCCTGCTCTGGACTGGCAGCGCTGTGCAAACCAGGGCCGGCACACCTGGCGCCGTATGGACAGTACAGGGGCCCACCCTTGCCTTGGCCGGTGTAGGGGGCTGCCCTATCATCCATTCGAAAAATGCTCGATCGTGTCAGCAGCACCGGGTAGCTCCGGAACAGGGGGTTAGCTGCATGTTTCGGGTCGCCACGGCGTGGCCGCAGATCAGCTCTTAACGGAATCAAGTCTCATCATGGTTGAAGCGCCGGGGTGACCTCTCGTATCTATACGCTCACCAAACCATAAGCACACCATCACACAAAACTTATCTAGCAACCATGAACAAGGATAAAAAAGATATAGGTAACGTGCCAAAAATAAGCGAGGAGGTAAAAGGTAGAGAGATCCCTGTCTCTCTAAGCAGTTCCATCAGGGAACTGGAAGAAACGCTCCTCCGCTCTCCTGGCGGGGCGTCCGGGGTGGAACCCTACGGGTCCGTCGGGGACGTTGTTGCCGGGGGGCAAACTTCGTCGGCTGCGAGTCTGGCCGGGCCCATGGACGTGTCCATGGGAGGGGCCGAGGACGAGGAGTCGCGAAGGAAGCGGAAAAGAGGAAGGAAAAGGAAGTGGAGAGCCCAGAAAAGGAGGCGAGAGAGGGAGGAGCTGAGGCAGCAGCGTCGTCAGGGGGGTGTTGGCCCTCCAGAGGCGCAGGCTGCTTCGGCAGCAAATCCCCTTCGCCTCTGCGGCCGGTCGGGCTGCTTCCGAGCCGGGTGAACCCTCAGGGATCGTCAGGGCTGGGAAGCTGCCGGATCGGGCGGCCTGGCGGCAGGTGCGACGACGGCACCGTGAGGCGAGAGAAAAGGAAGTGAAGGCGATTGTCCTGCCGACGGGACCGGGCGAGGGTCGAGGTGTGGGGGAGGGGCCGAAAGAGCGGAAAAAGAAACACCGCCGGAGAGGCGGGCCAAGAGGGTTAGCCGCAGGTGTGCGCCAGCGGCCGGGGGGGAAGTGGCTAATGTGTCCCCACTCCTTCAGGGGCGGGGCGCGGCCGCGACCCCGGCTGATGGGGCAAGCCCTGGCCCTTCGGGAACGTCATGTCCGGCGGGTAGGAGGTAAATGCAGTAGTCATCACCTCCAACGGGGGGGATGGCATAGTCCTGACGGAAGAGGCGGAGCCAATAAGGAGGATTTTGCTGGCGGGGATGTTGGACGTCATGACGGTATCCGACAGGGCGTTGCAGCTCCGCTTCCGCAACTCTGGGATAGTCGATCCGGGGTGGTTCTTGGTGACCGCCGAGGATGACGAGTCCCTGAGTTGGCTTCTCAACGGCTGGTCCGGGACGACGGTGGGGGAGATCGCCTTCAGCGCCGTAAGGGCAGGGGGCGCCCCATGGCCGGTCCGGATCGGCTTTTGGCTGAGAAGTCAAGAGGTGGACCTAGAGGATGTTGTCAGGATGCTTGCGCTCCAGAATCGCTCGCTCAATGTTGAGCAGTGGCGGCACCTGGAGACGGCAGGACCTGGGGCATGGCGTCTGGTCTTTTCGGTGGGCCCGGGGTGGCTCGCGAGCTGGACGGGCAAGTATTTCGAGTTGGTGACTCTGAGTGTAACCAGAGTTCCGACATGGAGTGCGGTCGCCTCCGCCCGGCCTGCGGCGGGCGAACGGATGGGCTCCGACCAGGGGAGGTCTCCGCCCGAGCGGCGTCGCGATTACATTCGCGGGGCTGCTGCGGGTGTGCCAGATCAACCTTCAGCATAGCCGGGATGCCACTGGGGAGCTAGCAAAGCTCCTCGCAGGCGGTCCAGGCGGCGTAGTGTTGATTCAAGAGCCTTATGTGTTTAGGAAGCAAGTTAGAGGGCTTGGAGGAATTGGCTTTGTGGTGAAGCACAGGAAGAACAACCAAGGACATGCATACTGGCGTCGAGGGATCTGGACGTGATGTTGCTGCCGCAGCTCGGGTCTAGGGACGTCACAGCAGCTGTCCTGGAGTATAAGGTGAGTAATATTAGGCTTAAGGTTCTGATGTGCAGCCTTTATGTTCCCTACGATCGGCGGGGGTTGCCTCCGTCGGAGGAATTGGTGCGTATCGTCGATTTCGCGAGGGAGCATGGGCTACAACTGATAATAGGCTGCGATGCCAATTCTCACCACAGATTGTGGGGCAGCACGGATACCAACCCACGCGGTGAAGCTCTACTAGAGTACTTGGCTACAACGAACCTAGAGGTATTAAATAGAGGTACAGCTCCAACGCTTGCCAATCGTATCCGACAGGAGGTGATCGACATTACGTTAGCGATCAGAGGAATAACGGAGGATATATCTAACTGGAGGGTGACGGAACACATATCAATGTCTGATCATCGTATGATGAGCTTTGATTTGGACGTGGACCGTAAGAGTCCTCCCCCCAGGAGAAATCCAAGAAAGACCGACTGGGATGCCTATCTAATAGGCCTCGGTGGGTCGCCAAGGAGCCCAGAGGGGAGTAGACTCTCTATAGAGGCATTAGATAGCGAGTTGAGGCCCTAGAAGGGAAAATAATGGCAGCCTACGAGGCCGCGTCACCACTTAGGGGGGAGCCGTCCATCAAAGTTAGATGGTGGAACAGGGATCTCGCCGTACTACGCGGGCGGACTAGGAGGGCCTTAAACCGAGCCGTCCGAGACTCGGGTGATGCGGCCTGGGACGTAGGACTGCCAGAAGGGAGTTAATAAGGAATTACGCCGGAGTAAGCGAGCTGGTTGGCGCGCGTACTGCGGGGAAGTCAATTCCCTGCCTGACGCAGCCAGGCTGGTAAGAGTACTCAAACAGGAGTTAGGTAGTAATGTAGGATCTTTAAGGAAACAGGACGGGAGCTGGACAAGCACCGGTGAGGAGACCCTGCGTCATCTCGCCGAAGTTCACCTTGAGGGCGGTGGAGCCGTCACGGAGGCTGCCGAACCGGGTCGATGGACAGTCCCAAATGCGGACTGGCAGCTGGCGGAGGGGGTGGTCACAGATGGCTCTATAACCTGGGCGGTGAGCGAGTTCGCTCCATTCAAATCCGCAGGCTGCGATGGGGTTTGTCCGGCCCTGCTCCAGAGGGGCCTGGATATACTGCTTCCCAACATAAGGGAGGTTTTTCGGGCCAGCCTGGCGTGGGGATACGTCCCAAAGGCCTGGCCCCGGGTTAGGGGGGGGGGGGTCTTCATTCCCAAACCGGGAAGGGAGGACTACACGCTGGCCAAGGCGTACAGGCTAATCAGCCTAACATCCTTCCTACTCAAGGCATTGGAAAAGTTAGTAGATAGGTTCATGTTGGGAGGGATCCTCAAGGATCATCTCTTCCACAAAGGTCAACACGCGTACCAGCGGGGGAAATCGACGGAGACGGCGCTCCACGCTGTGACGCGGAAGGTGAAAAGGGCCCTACACTACAGGCAGAGCGCACTAGCTGTGTTCTTCGATGTGGAGGGGGTCTTTGATAAGGCAAGGACGGATACGGTCTGTACCGCCCTACAGGAGAGGGGAACGCCGAGGTCCATAATAAGCTGGGTGACGAGCATGCTGGAGGACAGGAGAGTGTCGCTGACCTTGAGGGGCCGAGGGCTGGACGTTGGGGGTGACGGGCGGCTGTCCTCAGGGCAGCTGCCTTTCGCCTCATCTATGGTGTCTGGTCATGGACGGCCTCTTGGAGCGGCTCTCTGAGAATGGCTTCTACGCCCAGGCGTACGCTGATGATGGGCTGGTCTTAGTCACCGGCAAATTCCTCGGCGTCGGCTGTGAGTGTATGCAGGCTGCCTGTAGCATAATCGAAAGGTGGTGTGGTGAGCAGGGACTCTCCGTAAACCCGGCGAAGACGGAGATGATCCTATTTACCAAGAAGAGGAAGGTAGAGGGGTTCAGGGCGCCCGTGATGTTTGGAAAACCTTTAGCTTTAGTGTGGGAGGTCAAATATCTGGGGGTGATCCTGGACCCCAAACTAACATGGTGGTCGCAAATAGAACGAGTAGTGAGGAACGGAATAGCGACCCTCTGACAGCTGCGTCGGGTGATAGGGAGGACCTGGGGACTTAATCCTCGGATCCTTCATTGGATCTACACTGCGATCGTCAGGCCGAGAATCCTCTATGTGGCGTTGGTCTGGTGGTGTGGTGTGAACCAAACTACCAGCAGGAAGCTGGCCAAAATCCAAACGCTGGCACTCCTGGGTATCACAGGCGCTATGAGGACGACACCCTCAGCCGCGCTAGAGGTCCTGTTGATGCTGCCACCGCTTCCCATCTGTATCAGAAGGGAGGCTATGCCGTCGCATCTTAGAATGCGAGACTCAGGAAACTGGTGCGGAGAGGGAGCAGTAAAAGGGCATGCAAGAGTCGCCAAGGAGGTGGAAAAGGAAATTCCGATTTCCGCCATAAAGGTGAGGGATGCCGAGGACAATATTAGGTTGACTAGGCCATACACCCTCAGGATCCCCAGTAAGGATCAGTGGAGGGAAAATGAGATTGCATTCCAGCCCGCAAGCCTGGTCTGTTTCACCGGCGGATCGCGGCTGGAGGACCAATCCTCCGGGGCAGGAATATACATCGAGGGCCTGGGGGTGCGCGAGAGCTATGCTCTTGGCGCATATACCACGGCATTCGAAACAGAGGCGTATGCTATCCAATAGTGGCCAATAGACAGAATGTGTGTGCATCTGCTCGGATAGCCAGGCGGTCCTCCGGGCAGTCTTCGCGGCCAGAATCAGGTCACCCCTGGTTCAGGAGTGCGCTGACGCCCTCAGAGGACTAGCCAGGACGAAGGAGCTGCAACTGGTGTGGGTTCCGGGACACTGTGGCGTAGCGGGGAATGAGGTGGCGAATAATCTCGCAAGACTCTGTTCCCGGCGGCCGTTCTGTGGCCCGGAGCCTGCGATAGGTATAAGTAGGAAGACAGTCTCTGTCGCCTTAGACAGGTGGACCGAGGAAGCAATGGAGAGGCACTGGGGGTTGGTTGGTGGCTGCAGGCAGGCGAGGGACTTCGTGGAGGGGCCGGGCAGAGATAAAGCTGTCTGGCTTCTCGTAAGGAGTCGACCTACGCTTTGCCGCATCCTCGGGGTGCTGACAGGCCACTGCGCCCTTAGAAGACACCTCACATTGATAGGCGTAGAGAGGGGTCCCATTTGCCAGGAAAGCGGCGAGGATAAAGAAACTTCCTACCACTACCTGTGTGAATGCGAGGCTTTTGGGAGTCTTCGAGCAGAATTGTTCAGATCAAGGACTCTGCAGAGGAATCAGGTAAGTACTGTCCAATTGAAGACCGTCACGACCTTTATCTCGAGGTCGAGGCGGTTTGGCGACGGAACTGAGGAAGAGTAGAGCATGGTTGCTGGGGTTGGCAAAAAGGGCCCATGGTGGCCTACTTGCTTGGCGTTGACCTCCCCACCACTGCTACTATTACTAGGCACCCTATTTCAGAGGTTAGAAGTTCGAGGAAATATATTTTGCATGGGTTCGTTCATAGTTCGGTTCGAACAAAACACAGGTTCACACACCTCTACATCATACTCAAGAAATTTCAGATAATTGTCATCTAGTGTAGTTATTATGTCATAAATGCCATAGGTTTTGATTTAACATGATTTTACAATTGCCATTTCTCCACACTTGCATAATCAAAGGCTTTTCTCCTGTGTGTTTTGATTTAATATGTCTTAACAAACGTTGTTTCACTACACTTGCATAATCACAAGATAAATATTGATAAGGCTTTTCTCCTGTGTGTGTGTTTTTCTTTAATATGTCTTAATAATAATAATACTTTATAATAATAATACTTTATTCGTTCCATAAATACCCTACTGGGCGTACAACATGTCATTTGTAAATATAAAATAAATATAAATCTAAATATAAACATATACACACATATATAATAAATAATAACAAATGTATACACAAATCTAAACATAAAATACAACACCGTTGATGCAGCAGTATTAATTCGACAATATAAAACTAACAAACTTAACAAAGCAACCACACACCCGCATATACACCCCACAAATATTATATTAACCCCCTCAGAGATAGCATGCAATGGTGAATGTTGCCATGCTAAAGTGACAGCTATTAATCTTGATCTTGGAGTGGTGGCCATATGTCTCCGTCCCTGAAGAATTCATTGCAGGAATAGTAACACTTTCTCAGTAGAATATCCTTTAGTTCTTTTTTCAATGTTTTCACGTCCACATTTTTTCCAACAGAGAGGTAGGTGATTGAATATTTTTATCATCTGATATTCTGCATTTCTCTGCACTTTCGTTAATGGTGTTTTTGGAAGTAGGAGTTTCTGATTCAATCTGAACCTTGTATTATGCTCATGCTCAGGCAGGTATTTTGAGAAAAACGACATCTTTTGCTTGACAAACAGGACGCATTCCAATATGTATACACAATGAATGGTCAGTATCTTCTTCTCTATGAAATACCGCCTGCAGGATTCTTGAGGTTTCAGCCCATACATGGACCTGACACAAGACTTCTGCAGTATGAATTTGCAGTCCACATCCACAGAGCTTCCCCAGAACACTATGCCATACTTCAGTATTGCATACACATAGGCATAATAGACCATAAGACATGTGCCCTCATCCACACTTCTCTGCAGCACTCTTAAGGCATATGAAGAACTAGATATCTTGGGAGCAATATACTCCCATGTGTTTCCTCCAATTCACATTATTGCCTATAATCAGGCCAAGAAACTTGCAGCTTTGTGAAGTCTGCAACTGAGTGTTACCACAATTTATTGTCATTTCTTCTCCTCCAACAGCAGAAAACTTAATTATCTGTGTTTTTTCAGCATTCATTTTAATTTGATTTGCACTAAACCAAGCGTCAAGGTCTCTCATGATAGAAATCATCTGATATTCTAGTTCATCTATCTGTCGCATGCGTAGGATGATCGAAGTGTCATCTGCATATAAGATTGTTTTGTGGTTGACAAGTGTAGGCAAGTCATTAATGTAAAAATATAAACAGCAGTGGGCCCAGTACTGACCCCTGTGGTACCCCTCTCTTAACTGTCTCTACTGAAGAATAGATGTTTTTACTTGTAGTTGTGTGTTTACTATGAATACACTGTTTTCTGTGAGTCGGATATGATTTCATCAACTCCAGCACCGTTCCCCTTACACCAATCATCTCTAACTTTTCATAAAGTATCTGACAGTCTATGCTGTCAAAGACCTTCGACAGATCAGCGAAAACACCAACAACCTCCTCTCCAAGAGTCATAGCCTGGAGAACTTCTAAAGTGAATTGGTAAATTGCTCTTGTTGTGCTACTTTCTCTTATGTAAGCATTCTGCAAATCACTAATTATATTGTATATGTTCCACAATAAATCTCTCGTATACCTTTGCTATAACTGGGGTTAACATAATAAGTCTGTAATTTGAGGGGTCAGAGGTATCACCCTTTTTGTAAATTGGCACACCAGCTGACATCTTTAGATCATCTGGGAAGGCTCCAGTCATCATACATTCATTGATGGCCTCTGCAAGAGGTGTAGATATAATGTCAGCATTATCCTTCAATATATTAATAGGTAGCTCATCAATTCCCACTGACATGGTATTCTTAAGGCCCCTAATTATTTTAAATACTTCCAAGTGACAAGTTGGAGTCAGCGTCATGATCAAATCTATATTCATCAGGTTCTCTGTCCGAATTTTCGGCCCCCTAACTGGATTACTTATATTGTCGCAGATATTAATAAAAAAGTTATTCAGACTATTTAGTTTCTCCTTTACACTCGAAGAATCAGGATATATACTGTCGAGGTTCATCCCAAGTTTATGCTTTGTCCTTCTGCCGGTCGATGCATTCACAATCCGCCAAGTTGCAACAACTTTATTTTGAGTCTCCTGAAGAATTTTTGAACTGTTTTTTTTTTCGACTTATGTATTGCATGCTTAAGTAACCTACAATATCATTCATTACTATTTTTTTTTTGGAAGCTCGGTGTATAAAAATCTTTTTGTTTGGCACATTTGTCTGGTATCATCGTTCTGCCAGTTTTTCATGAGTAATTTTATTTCTAATTCTGGTGTGAACACAGTGCCAGGGATTTTGTCAGATACAAACTTATATTTTATATTGGATCCATTCAGGTTCTCCATGTTAGAATCCATGCTTGACAATTCATCTCTAATCAGAGATTTGGTCATCTCATTATATTTACACACACACCTGAAGGATGCTTCCTCTATGACATTGGCTCCTTCTATGGTGGCCAGGATGGCATAATGATCTGACAGAGCCGATACAACGACGTCACCTCTACATGTGCTATCATTGGTGATAACATTGTCAATTGTAGTGGCTGAATCATTGCCAACTCATTTACGGGCCAGGGGCCCATTTTAGACAGTACCAAAAAAAATATACATACATATAATAAAGCAGTTAATAAAAGCATAGAAAATGGTTACAAGTTAGACAAAATGAAAAAATAGGCAATACAGGCAAAATATAGGCAATACATATTAAGTGCCAATTAACTAAACTTACAAAGTGACAGCTGTTTTAAGAAAACTGATTTCCTCGTGAAAAAGTCAAATTCATCAGACAATCTGTTGGCCAACACTGAACATCTAATTAAATAAGAGTTGTGACTGTAGTTGGTACGATGAAAAGCGACAAGAAATGAAATCTTTGAACGAGTTACTCTTGGTGGAACAAAGAAGTTGATCATAGAAAGTAAGTTAGGACAAGATACCTCGAAGTTAATTATATTGTAAAAAAGTTTTAAATCTTTTTGTTTGCGTCGAACATCAAGAGGCATGATATTAAAATACATTAGTAAATCATCGATGCTACTATAATGATGGTGGCTTTTGAAAGCAAGAAACTTTAAAAACTTGCACTGTACTTGTTCTAGACTGAAAAATAAAGAGTTTTAACAGATCTGATGTTGGTGAAATCAGAGGTACATCTTTTAATAAAGCCAAGCAACTTCAGAGACTTAGAAATCACATTAGAGACGTGAGGAACAAATGAAAAAGATGAATCAAATGTAACACCCAAATTCCTAACTAATTCAACAGACTTCAATGGTACACCCTTGATGTAATAGGTATGTTCAAGTCTGTTCCTTCCTCTATACAAAGCAATTGATTGGCATTTAGATGGATTGAGTTCCATCCCATTGTTAAGACACCAGCTTATTAAGTTGTCAATGTCGTACTGAATCTTAAAAAAGTCTGAAGGACCTGTGACACTGGAAAATAATTTTAGATCGTCAGCAAACAATAAAAACCTACAATGAGAGAAACACTCATGAATATCATTAATGACGATATTAAATAGCAAGGGCCCCAAGTGAGAACCTTGTGGCACACCAGACAAAACCTTTATCCCATTGGACATAAAATTCCCTATCCGCACCACCTGATATCTGTCAGAAAGGTAACTACCTATCCAGCTGAGAAGAGGGTCGCCAACACCCAACATATGTAGCTTATGGATTAAGAGGTCATGGTTCACTCTGTCAAAGGCCTTGGAAAAGTCGGTATAAACAGAGTCAACCTGAATACCCGCCGCCAAGGACTCCGACAAGTAGGCACTGTACACCAACAAGTTTAGGTCAGTAGAACGACCTGATATAAATCCATATTGCTGGTCAATAATTGAACCTCTAAGGAGAGAAGTAAGAGGCTTGCACAGAAGATCCCCAAAAATTTTAGGAATAACGCTAAGAATACTTATCGGTCGGTAGTTCTCAACAAGACCTTTGTCACCAGATTTAAAAATTGGAAGAATGAAACTAAGTTTCCAGCATGTAGGGAAAATACCCATTTCCAGAGATAAATTAAAGATGAACCATAAGGGCCTGGACAAATTAAAACTACAGCACTTAAGAAGAGAGGCGGGAATACCGTCTGGCCCAGGACTTTTACTGACATCTAGGGCTGCAAGTTTAGAATAAATGTCTGACATTTTAATGTGGTGCACTGACAGATTCAGCTCAGCATTAGAAAATTCATGGGTAGGGGCAGAACACTTATTGCCACTGTAAACCGACAAAAAATACTCGGCGAATATGTCAACAATGTCTAATCCCGATGAACATATCTGATCTTTATATTTTAAAGTACTTGGAAAATCAGCATTCTTATACTTAGAGTTAACAAATTTCCAAAAAGGTTTAGTATTATTACATAAAGATGACTCCGTTTCGGAAACATAGTTAATGTAAGCTTCACGGGATTTTATCTTACATAGAGACCTCAATTTAGAAAATTTTACATCATCATCAGCAGACTTGGATACCTTATATTTGAGATGTGCTTGCTTTTTAAGATATATTAAGTTTTTGAGTTCAGGTGTAAACCATCGTGGAAACTTTTTAGAAGAAAACTTATTTAAAGGAACATATAAATCAATAGCAATGTACAAAATATCATAAAGCGTTTTCACCATCAATTCAAGGGGTTTATTTTCAAACAAAGTATCCCAACTAACTAAGTCTAAAAATCCTGAAATTGATACAAAGTCAGCAGACTTGAAATCTCTGTAATAACCATCTGGAACAAATCCAAATTGTTGGTGCACCAGTCGTGATGTAGCTGAAACTGAAACGGTGGATGGTGCAAATCCTCAGGAATTAGAACCATATCGGGAGGCTGAGGAACAATATCACTGCTAGAGTATAAAACAAGATCCAACAGTGAACGTTGATGGAGAGGAGACTATTTAGCTGGAACTGGAATTTCGCTTTTCTTGTGTAATCTTTTATAATTTTTAACAAAGGTTGTTTCAGTTGTGAGGGGTCAAATCGGGATAAGGTTATCTTTCCCTAATATGGGGAGGTTCCCACGGGATAACCTTATCAATACGGCTTTTTACGGGATTTGCTCAGGCGCCAGCAGCGTGGGTTTAAAGGAAGACGCTGCGCTCCCTCAGGACTATATATGTCCTCGGTTGCTATTTACAGCTACACGGACCCGGGGTAAACTTCAGTGGAGACAGGGTTCACCTAAGTCCTCAGGCGGAGTCCCTTGGGACTCCTTAATTATGGCCTATGTATTAGAGATCAGGATGTTACGTGTTACGTTGGGGTGGATTGGTTGGGAAGCTTTAAATGAAATACTGTGTAAAACAAATAATCTATTTACAAAAGTATTGGTGGGGAAGTATTTACAAAATATATGCAAAGAAATATTTACAAAAGGGATTCTCCCAGTATACCCCACGTTTAAACTAACTTATTTGACAACAAATCAATTTATTAGAGACCAGAGGCAGAAACTAAAATATTCGCGAGTTATACGGACGGTATCACGAATAGGGGTGGTAAACTCGCGTCTTGTAAGCGGGCAGAAGCGTCCCGGGATCGCCGAAGCAAAGCACCGGACAGGTGGTCGGTTTAAGCAGGCATGCAATATGTGAAAAAGCCAACTCTAGGTGCAATATCAAGATCAGCTAACGGCTTGTTCTACTTTCTACTATTACTTAATTAATTTCGGACCCTCAAGCATGCGTTGCAGTCATACAGACTCTCTACGACCTGAGGAAGTGTCTCCCTAAGGAGATGGAAATTTCCCCTTGACAAAATAAAGGAGGTCCTCACTATCAAGTTAAAAGAAAACACAGCCTCCAGACGGTGCCTTCAGGACGGTCGGGCTACCGGGTATCGCCAGACTGTTTCGATCGCCAGGAATGGTGGAGACCTACTGCACCCCGAAATATCCCTGCTGTCGTCCAGACCCAGGAGCACGAGAGCTGCGCCACGGGAGACCGCTTTAGGATGATTTGACAGTGGCTAGACTGCCCCCCGGGTTGAAATCAACGTGCAGTCGGCCGGTTCGCTAGTGGTCTCGCGTTCTCGGGAAGACTCCAGCCCAGGAACGCGAGCCCTGGCTCCCCCAGGTCGCTCCGCGGATACAGACAGAAGCGAACGATGGACCTATTTATCCGAAGCTCCTTTGCGGCCGTCTCTCTGAAATAGAACCACTGACAAACACAACAACATTCCATATCTTTTCCACACCTGGACTTTAACGTCTCCCCTGGCGAAGGCCACCAAGCGCGCCCAGGCGTCCGTCGCCAAAGAGAGATATCGATCCGTGGAAAACCCCTTTCATACAGGCCCTGCACCGTACAGCTAGAGAGACGACCTACCTCGAACCAAGCGGAAATGAGCGGCCTGCTGAAGACGGCGTTCTCCACTTGCCACAGCTGCTAACTCTACTAAGCTGGTGCACCTAACGAATCGCCGCGTACTCTTCCACGGCCGGCCTGAAATACACAATAAAACCCAACACCAAGAATCGAGACGCGGACGGTGGCTGCTTCCTCTCTGTGACCTGGCTCTGCGCTCGCTGAAAGAGAACTAAACTCCCACGGCCGGCCCGCTGAATTCGCTACTGAAACACACAACAAACCCAAACACCAAGAATCAAGACGCGGACGGTGGCTGGTTACTCTCCGTGACTGCCCCTGCGACTGCTGTAAAAGAACTAAACTCCCACTGCCGGCCCGCTGAATTCGCTACTGAAACACACAACAAACCCAAACACCAAAAATCAAGACGCGGACGGTGGCTGGTTACTCTCCGTGACTGCCCCTGCGACTGCTGAAAAAGAACTAACTTGTCGAGCACGTTACAGTCGATATATCCAGACCTCGATGCGGCCTCAGTCATCCGAAGTTTATGCGCCGCACGCGGTGCGCGTAGGTTGATGCAGTGGACCAGCCCGTCCGTCCCTGATTTCATCGTTTCCCATGCCGCAGGACCCGCCTGGGCGACCTCCACCCGCTACAATCCTTACCCTTCCACCGATTATGCGACGTTTTCTTGAAACTATATTTTATTGAATGTTTTAATAACAAAATAAATTAAATACGGATGGTACGGATCTATTCCCCTGTTAACTAATTAGATTATCTAATGGCAATTACGTCACTTCGTGACACAGTTCACTTGCATAATCACAAGATGAACATTGAAAAGGCTTTTCTCCTGGGTGTTTTGACTTAATGTGATTTAACAAATTAACTTTCTGTGCATTTGCATAATCACATGATCAACATTGATAAGGCTTTTCTCCTGTGTGTTTTGATTTAATATGTCTTAAGAAGTTAGCTTTCAGGACACTTACAAAATCACTTGATGAACGTTGATAAAAATTTTCTCCAATGTGTTTTGACTTAATATGGCTTAACATTCCTCGATTGTGTATTGAATTAATATGATTTAACAAATGTTGTTTTTTTAAACTTGCATAATCACATAATGTACATTGATAAGGCTTTTCTCCTGTGTGTTTTGATTTAATATGATTTAACAATTGCTGTTTGTACACACTTGCATAATCACATGATGAACATTGATAAGGTTTTTCTCCTGTGTGTTTTGATTTTATATGCCTTAACAAATTTTGTTTCTGTACACTTGCATAATCACATGATGAACATTGATGAGGCTTTTCTCGTGTGTGTTTTGATTTAATATGATCTAACATTTCTCCATTGTGTTTTGACTTAATATGTTGTAACAAATGCTGTTTCTTTACACCTGCATAATCACATAACGAACACTGATAAGGCTTTTCTCCTGTGTGTTTTGACTTAATATGGCTTAACAAGTGTTGCTTGTACACACTTGCATAATCACATAATGAACATTGATGAGGCTTTTCTCCTGTGTGTTTCGACTTAATATGACATAACAATGGCTGTTTGTACACACTTGCAAAATCACATAATGAACATTGATATGGCTTTTCTCCTGTGTGTTTCGATTTAATATGATTTGCCAATTGCAGTTTCTCCACACTTGCATAATCACATGATGAACATTGATAAGGTTTTTCTCCTGTGTGTTTTGACTTAATATGACTTAACAGACAGTGTTTCTGTACACTTGCATAATCACATAATGAACATTTATAAGGCTTTTCTCCTGTGTGTTTCGATTTAATATGTCTTAATAAGTGTCGTTTGTATGCACTTGCATATTCACATAACGAACATTGATGCGGCTTTTCTTCTGTGTGTTTTGACATAATATGTTTTAACAAATTTTGTTTCTTTGCACTTGCATAATCACATGATGAACATTGATATGGCTTCTCTCCTGTGTGTTTTGATTTAATATGTCGTAACAACTGTCGTTTGTATACACTTGCATAATCACATAACGAACATTGATAAGGCTTTTCTCCTGTGTGTTTTGATTTTATATGATATAACAATTGGCGTTTGTTCACACTGACATAATCACATGATGAACACTGATGAAGCTTATCTTCTGTGTGTTTTGATTTAATATGCGTCAACAAGTTATCTTTCCTTACACTTGCATAATCACATAATGAACACTGATAAGCCTTTTCTAAAGTGAGCCAGGGGTGGTCATTATTAGTAGAACATTCAGTTTTATTCAAGCACTCTTCTTTTAAATCTTGATGTAATACAGAACTATCCAAAGCATGCTCTTCTATTTCCAATTTCATTGAAGATTCATGTGGTTGTAGATCTGATTTCGTATCATGTTCAAATTCACAGGAAAGTATAAACTTTTGGTCAGTAGATACACCATCATTGTCCTTTTCAACTTTAATACATTTACAGTAATCTCCACAGATCTCCTGCTCCTGTTTTATATATTTCATGGGTGTGTTTTGACAACCACAATTCTTTTCAGGTTCTCTTTCACTAGTAGCCATGTCCTCCTTTTCAGCTTTTATTATATCTGAAAACAGAAAAGCTTTAGTCAATAAAATTACCAAATAAATTACATGTTACAAAATTGTGTTTTCCCTACATTTCAATTTTCGAAATTGAAATCTCCAGTTAATTAGAATTATCGAATATTTAATTTATTAATTAAAAAAGGAATTAGGAACATTTCATCATCCGATGGCGCTAACTGTGTTAGTAAAAAACAGAATGTATTGGTCTCAGCTTTGGAGGATAGGTTACAGGTTGATTCGGTGTATACAGATTTCTCCAAAGCATTTGATAAGGTTAATCACGCCTTTTTTTTTTCTTGTTTCAACAACACACCACGAGGGCTTACAGCCTAAATACTATCGTACCGTGGGTGTTGACAAGGAGGAAAGAGGCAGCTTGTTAATTCTGGACTTGAAGGTTTGGAGGTTCGGAGGAGAAGGAAAAACATGTGCCGGCAAGGAATTCCACAACTTGGAAGTCCTCGACACAAAAGAGCGGGCATAACAAGATGTTCTAAGTCTGGTGACCTGGACACTATAAGGGTGCATTCGCTCTGTTCCCCTGGTAGATCTGTTGGGGGCAGCAGGTGGGGGAACTATGGAGGAAAGCTCCTCTGAGCAGTGCCCGTGCAGATATCTATAAAAGAGAGAGAGGTCACTAACGGCACGTCGGTGGGCAAGTGATGGCAGCCTTTGGGTGAGGGTAGGTTCACCGATGAGACGTATAGCTCTCTTTTGAATGGAGTCCAGGATAGCGAGTGTAGAAGCGGCAGCGGCACCCCAGATGTGGGAGCAGTATTCGAGGTTTGGCCTTATTTGTGCAATATATAAGGTATAGAGATTAGCTGGTGAAAAGTATTTGCGAGCCCGGAAGAGGAAACCTAATTGCTTAGCAGCCGCTTCTGCAATTGATGTGACATGTTTGTCCCAATTAAGATTTCCATCCACAGAGATGCCAACAAGAGAAAAGGACTAATTACTTTGAATAACTTGGTTGTTCATTGTGATGGGTCTAGGGCTGGTGTATCTCTTGTGAGAAAGAAAGCAAGACTTAGTTTTGGTGGGGTTGAATTGTACAAGATTTCTACTTCCCCAGTCTAATATTTTTTGGAGATCCACGGAGACAGAACCCTCCATGAGTCTGCGATCCTCATCTAATTGGGCTAAAGAGACAGGCTTAGAATATTGTATATTTGAATGGAGGGTACTGTCGTCCGCGTAGCTGTGAACTGGGTTGGATGTGCTCGAGAGGAGGTCATTGATGTGGAGAAGAAACAAAGTAGGGGCTAAAGCAGGGGCTAATTATTGTCAAAACTTGCATTGTTGGTTTTTAATGCCAATTTGTTGTCTTGGGTGCGCAGCTTCCTTACGGGTAGGTCCCAGAGTGTAAAGATCAGAAACTTCATTTCTGATAGTATTACTGTTTCTTCAGGAGTTCCTCAGGGTTCACATTGTGGACCAGTCCTCTTTAATCTTTTTATCAATGATGTCATACATTCACTTAAGCATAGTCAGATTTTGATGGTTACTGATGATATCAAAATTTTCAAGATTGTTCATTCCAGACAGGATGCTTTACTTTTACAAAAAGACTTAAATCGTTTTGCTCGGTGGTGTGGTGACAATCTTCTGACTCTGAATGTTGTTAAGTGTTTCTGCACTACATTCACTAGAACTCAGTTTCCCATTGCCTTTGTGTACTTCATGGGCTCTAGTGCTTTACAGAGGAAGGAAATGATTAAAGACTTGGGCATTGTATTGGATAGGGAATTATCTTTTAAGGATCACATAGAATACATAGTATCTAAGGCATATAAAATGTTAGGATTTATTCATAGATCAACTCTGGATTTTTCATGCAATAGCTTGAGAAGGCTGGTTCGCTCTTTGTTGGAATGCTCTTCTGTAGTCTGGAGTCCGAATTACAATATTTATATCAATCAGATTGAGGCCATACAAAATAGATTCTTAAGAATTTGTGCTTACTGAATGGGCTTGCAGAGAAATGATCTTAACTTTTCTTATTTGCGGAATCGGCTGCACTTGCAGTCACTCAATGGTAGAAGGATTGTCAGTGATGTTTGTTTTTTGCATAAATCATTAGTGAATAAAATTGATAGTCCTTCTTCTTTGCTTGAGTTAGTCTCTCCAAGGATTCCGGACCACACGAGAGCAAGGGAGGTTTTTGTGGTTCCCTTCCATCGAACCAATTATGGCTTTTTCAGTCCGATGTCGAGAGTGGCGAGAACTGCAAATGAGTATTCGGAGCTCTTGGATATGTTTGATGATTCTGACTGTTCAATTAGAAGCATTTTGAGAGGTGTTATTGATTGAATTGTCATACATACGGTGTACAGGTTATGTTTTGCTTTTTTGTTATGTTCTCATATTGACATAGGTTATTTAAGGCTAATGTAGTTTTAGATGTTCTTATTATTATTGTAAATGGTTGATCTGTTGAATAAATAAATTAAATAAAATAAAACGATAGTCAGGTCGTTAAAAATGTGTTACGGTGAATTGGATTCTCCAAAAGTGTACTTGAATGAATATTCTATTATCGACACATTAGCAGATGTTTTCCAGAAACACGCTTAGAAGCACCCCTTGTATGCATGTATAATGATATAAATGTTGTTCCCAAGAAAGTTACAGGACCCCTTAAACCACCCCCTGTTTCTCACATAAAGATCCCTGCTTCTCCAATTGAAAAACTATGAGAAGGAGAAACCACAAAACTATGTACCTCCACCAGCACCCCCTAAAATATACAGTCTGCTCATTTAAAAAGCTAGGGTAATAAAGTTGTACATCGCATTGCACCCGTGCAGAAGTCCAGATGAAGAAGAAACACCCTAACAAGTAAGGTGTTAAAAGAAAAATAAAAACTTACCATTGATTGTATCCTCAGATAAATTAAGTCGGACCCTTCGTTCCATACCCCCTCCACTGCAAGGTCTATATTATGTTCAATGTATATATGTTCTTAATTCGTAATTTAAAAACATTAGCTAATAAAATGCTGTTAGAAAACTACAATAAGGTAACAAATTACATTCAAGTAACAAGAACAAGTTTCTTGGCCTGATTATAGACAATAATGTGAACTGGAGGAATCACATAGAGTATATTGCTCCCAAGATCTCTAGTTCTTCATATGCCTTGAGAGTGTTGCAGACAAGTGTGGATGAGGGCACATGTCTTATGGTCTATTATGCGTATGTGTATGCAATACTTAAGTATGGCCTAGTGTTCTGGGGAAGCTCTGTGGATGTGGACCGCATACTCATACTGCAGAAGTCTTGTGTTAGGTCCATGTATTGGCTGAAACCTCGAGAATCCTGCAGGCGGTATTTCATAGAGAAGAAGATACTGACCATTCATTGTGTATACATATTGGAATGCGTCCTGTTTGTCAAGCAAAATATGTGTTTTTCTCAAAATACCTGCCTGAGCATGAGCATCATACAAGGTTCAGATTGAATCAGAAACTCCTACTTCCAAAAACACCATTAACAAAAGTGCAGAGAAATGCAAAATATCAGATGATAAAAATATTCAATCACCTACCTCTCTGTTGGAAAAATATGGAGGTAACAACATTGAAAAAAGTACTAAAGGATATTCTACTGAGAAAGTGTTACTATTCCTGCAATGAATTCTTCAGGGACGGAGACATAAGGCCCCCAGTCTAAGATCAAGATTAATAGCTGTCACTTTAGCATGGCAACATTCACCATTGCATGCTTTCTCTGAGGGGGTTAATACAATATTTGTGGGGTGTATATGTGGGTGTGTGACTGCTTTGTTAAGTCTGTAAGTTTTTATATTATCGAATTAATACTGCTGCATCGACGGTGTTGTATTTTATGTTTAGATTTTGGGTATACATTTGTTATTGTTATATTGTTATATATGTGTGTATATATGTTTGTTTATGGAAGCGGAGGGTGAATTATCAGAATAAAAGATGTAGGAACGAAGCACATATGTTATGACATAGATAACGGTATATTGATAACGATATTAAAGCACAAAACTTAATAAACATAATAATATTAACAATATGATATATAAAAAAAAACTCGGGACGCAGCAAGTGCGTTATGGTAGTGAATTTTCATAGAAATGATCTGGCACAAAATATTTTATTATAACTTTTTTTTCTTGTAACATGGAAATCTAAATTTTGGTGTATAGTTTACTTTTTATATCGTAAACCTACCTACCAAATTTGGTTATCATAGTTTTTTTATTTTTTAAGATAAAAATTTTTTTGAAATGAAAACTCAAAATTTTTTCGGAAAACCTCGTCCGATTTTTCTGATTAACGAACTTGTCAAAGCCATTTACAAAAGGAAGGTACATGCCAAATTATATTAAAATCTGCCCATTATTCTTTGATAAAATTTTTTTTTCAAATGAAAAGTCAAAATTTTTCCGGAAAACCTCGTCCGATTTTCCTGACTAACAAACTTGTCAAATCCATTTACAAAGGGAAGGTACATGCCAAATTTTATTAAAATCGGCTTATTACTTTTTGAGAAAAGAATTTTTTTCGAATGAAAACTCAAAATTTTCCCGGAAAACCTCATCCGATTTTCCTGACTAACGAACTTGTCAAAGCCATTTACAAAAGGAAGGTACATGCCAAATTTTATTAAAATCGGCTTATTACTTTTTGAGATAAGAATTTTTTTCGAATGAAAACTCAAAATTTTCCCGGAAAACCTCATCCGATTTTCCTGACTAACGAACTTATCCAAGCCATTTACAAAAGGAAGGTACTTGCCAAATTTTATCAAAATCGGCCTATTATTTTTTGAGTTATCGGTGTGATACATATATATATATATATATATATATATATATATATATATATATATATATATATATATATATATATATATATATATATATATATATATATATATATATATATATATATATATATATATATATATATATATATATATATATATATATATATATATATATATATATATATATATATATATATATATATATATATATATATATATATATATATATATATATATAACCATATAAAAATTGAAACTGACCCCGGATATGGGTTCTAGGGGTCCTAGATCGCGCTCATTTGCAAAAATTTTTTCAAAATTCAAAAGTCGGGATCTCCCCATTAGTGAATTTTTTCTACGAAAATTCACTAAAATGGGAAAATAGAACTTACTCAAGTATTATCATCTTTGACTATTAATTAATAACAGTGTTTATATAATTAAATAATCGCGGCGTTATTTACGTTATTTCAGCAGCTTATTTAAAATGAACGATATACATTTCCGCCTACATTCTAGAACGGAGTTTAATTAACTATATATTTACTACAATGAATCTGCTTTATATTTACCAACAATGACATATTTTAATTCTTAACCTTGATGACTAAACATTCCTGTCTGTCTTACAAATTCGTTTGTTATGGTTTATATGCTGAATGTGACAATTTCAACGTTGCTCCATATAATGTCGACCTCCAATTTATTGAAATGTTTACATCACTGCATTACAGAATTTAACTGACCTACTTGTAATAATTATTTTGGTGTTTTTACTAATTACATTTTTAAGGCTATTAGGGCCGTTATGAAATATCATCTGTTCGCCTGAACAATGTTTATATTTAGATTTCTATTTATTTTATATTTGCAAATGAAATGTTCTACACCCAATAGGGTATTTATGGAACGAATAAAGTATTATTATTATTATTATTATTACAAGTACTAATATATTAGGTTATGTTTAATGGTCCCTCCACTACGAACTTAAGGTCTATTATGGTTCACACCTAATAGTCTATATTTCGCCCAACATCGCCAGCCTCCTGCAGAGGTCGATAATCTTTGTGGGCAAAAGTTGATCCAGACCTTCTGGTGCAAGTTGGGTATTGCCAAAGAGCATGTGTCTTGTCCTGTCCGCAGCCGGACAGGAACACAGCACAAGCTCTGCTGTTTCGTCACTCTCCATACACAACCGGCACTCAGTTTCCTGACCGACTCCAACACGGTGCATGTGGTGACGCAAGCGGCAGTTGTATACAGGACATACAGGCCGACTAGAGTACTCAGTTGTTGTCTGTTTAACTCTAGAAGTTTATTAGCCCTTGACTCAGCCAGGCCATTTATGAAGGCCTTAGAGTGAGCTAATCCTGGCAGATTTTGCCATTGCTGGATTGTACTTCTATCTGTACAAGTCTTTAAGGTGCGTTTTGCTGTGCATAATATCCCCAGCACCGGTTCTGGTTCGAGAAAGTCCTTTTGAGCGCCACCCCTGGCAAGCGCATCGGCTGCTACATTGCCATCAAGATCCGAGTGACCCGGTATCCAGACCAGCGGCACCTCAGTGCAGCTGCCCAGTTCGTTGAGGGCAGATTTACAACTCCATACGGTTTTTGAATTGCAACGGCAGGGACCAAGAGCCTTTATTGCAGCTTGGCTATCTGAATATATCTTTATCAATTTGTGTGTGCACCGGTTTTGTATAATTTCCCTTGCACACATCTCGATGGCATATACTTCTGCCTGGTGTATGGTTGCCTACTTTCCGAGGCTAGCTGATAGTGTAGCATCGGTGTTGCTCCCATATGCGCCGGCTCCTACCCCCCTATCGCTTTTGGAGCCGTCAGTATACCAGCAGAGATCTGCCCTCTATAGGGTTGATTTCGTTCTCAGTCCTCCCTTTCCGGGAGGACGCTCTTAAAAGACAGACCTCTACTGATCTTTGTATGCATCAAGTCTGAGACCATTCCCAGAATCTCATGGCCCTCAATGTTATCGAAGAGTCCGGACCCTCCCAGGCTGATTTCCTTCGGCATGCTGTCGGTCCTGTGTTTTAATCTGTATGTTGTCCACCTCGCCACCCTCTCCAGCAAAATGTGAAGAAGTGGAATATTAAGAAGGACCTCCAGAGCGACTGGCTCCCGTTATCATCAAACAAGCTTGTCTCTGTAGCTGAGCCAGTTTGGCCCTCACGATACCACGAAGTGCCTTGAGCCACCAAACTATGGCTCCATATGTTATCATTAGTCTGATAACCACTACATAGAACCAGTACATCTGTTGGGGGTTTGTTCCCCAGTTATTTCCACAGATTCTTCTGTCCACAGGGACAGTTTAGCTCTGAGGATTACAGTTTCTTAGCTAGGGTAACCCCGGATATTTTGCTTGTTCCATAAATGGAATCGCTTCCCCTATAAGAATAGGTGGTTTTAATTTGTCCAACCTTCTTCTTCTGGTAAATGGAACAATGATCGTTTTGCGGGGGTTCACAGACATCTGTTCCCTCAGACACCAATCATTCTCTACATTTAGTGCCTCTTGAAGAGTACTTGAAAGTTCCTCCTCAGATTTGCATCTAACCATTATAACAAGATCATCCGCATGCGCCGGGACCTCAACCTCACACAGCCCCAGGATAGCCAGCAAATTGTCCACAAAGAGGGACCAGGGCAGGGGGGATAAAACTCCCCCCTGAGGGCACTCTCTCGCAGTCCTGAATCTGACCACCTCCTCCTGCAACGAGGTAATAACGGTCCGATTGTGTAGCATGCTTCTGATCCAGCCACAAATGTAAGTTCCACCCCTCTAGTGATAGTGGCTTCGTAGAGGGAGATAGGTAATGCATTATTAAATGCTCCTTCAATGTTGAGAAATGCAGCCACCGCCACCTTGAACTTCCTTTATTACTCTAAACTGACAGCTTTATGAGAATAAAGGAAGTTCAATAACAGTTCGGCCAATTAAGATACAAAAGCGGTTAAACCGGAAGTTGACACAATCTTTGTTATTTTAAATGGAATACCCACTTTTTTATCATTACAATCAATAGCCAATCAAATTTGAATTAATGCAACATACCATATGCCTAATTATTAAGGTTTTCTAAATATTTAAAATTTTATGGAAAAATGACAGTAGTAAACCCTGAAAACGATTAGCCCCCCCAAAAAACTTTCAAAATAATGCATTATTCTATGTTATGTCATTCATAAGCAAAGACACCGGTATTCAGTAGATAATCAGAAAAGCTTCAAAATTATACAGGTGACCACAAAAATCGTCAAAAGTTTGGATCCAAAAATATAGAATATCTTCATTTTAGTGAATTTTTCTTTAAAAAAAAAACACTAATAAGATCGCGACTTTTAAATTTAAAAAAAATTTCTTCGCTATTTAGGACCCCTGGAGCCCAAATCAGAGGTCGGTTTCAGACTTTATATGTTTATATATATGTACATATATATATATATATATATATATATATATATATATATATATATATATATATATATATATATATATATATATATATATATATATATATGACATTAAGTTGGTTTTATATGTCAAATGTCAATTTCAACTTATATGATGAAAAGAAGGGTAATTTTCAGAGACACATAAACAGTTACTAGCACTAACTATGTGAAAATCAATTAGAATAGTGGAATACACCCTTCTTTAGCTTGACATAAATGAACGACCCCCGAAAATGAGTAAAATATGACAAAAACATGCCGCAAAAGTGAGTACAACTTAGGTTTTTTCTACAAAAATGTCCAAATAACTCCAAAAGTTGGCTTCTGCCCTCATTTATATTGTGATTTTCGTCATCTACACCCTAAAACACGTCTATATACAAAATGTCATAAAAATCGAACATGCACCCCGAAAGTAAACTTTTACCATATAAAAAGTATTTATTAAATTTATTTATAATTTACGTATATTTTATTAACCCCCACCCCCGCGAGACAACTGTCAATTGTTCTAATCAGTCTCAACTACCAATTTGAGTTTCGAGTGCACCGTTGTGCACGTCACTCCTTATCTATTCGTAGTAATGTAATTAAATTCGTGAAAACAGTTGAATATATATTCTACAGAAATCCACATTGATTTAATTCGATATAGTCCACTAACTCGACCCAGAACCAGCCAAGTATATTAATTAGATGGGATCAACACCCTAACCTCCACCTACAAACACAAACGGAGCACTTTGCTCAATTTTTCATTCAATTTGTAATTTTTCTACAGTGTGCACTACTGTTATTTATAGTTTGTCATTTAAGTAAAACCCAAAAATAGACATTCTAATAATGATTGGTTGTGGTGATAGAACCAGAACTCATATGGAGGAATGTGAAATGTTTAATGCCAAGTATCCCGATCATCCCCTATCACAGGCAACAGTCAGTAGAATAGAGTGAAAATTACGTGAATCTGGACATGTCCAAGATAGTTCTAAATCAGGTCCAAATCTGCAAATTAATGAAGAAAACCAGTTGGACATTTTACTGAATGTAGAGGAAAATACACACAAATGGAGTAGACGGGGACGGTTGACTTAACCGCAACTTGAATCTAGCAAAACGGCGCAGACCACAAGAAAGAGTACGTAACGTAGATTTATAATCCGGAAAAAATTTACGGAAAAACCAGAAAAATTGAGAAATGAAATTCCAAAAAATGCACCAATTTCACATTTTGAACTGTCAATTTTCAGCAGCGTTCCCACATTGAATGAATGCACTGCCGGACAATGCTTACTGCTCTATCGGCCTGCCCGACCTGACCCTGACCTGACCTGACCTTGACCTGACATCCCCCAGTATCCAGTAAATAGCTTCGAAACTGACAACAACGCCTATCATGTCAACGAAACAACGGTCATGACCTCAGCTACAAAAATATAAGTTTCTGTTGCAAATCAAAACGTTTTAATTGCGTTTATCATTGAAAGGTTGTTAAAAACGAAATATACCACACTGTTTCACTTTATTAAGGTATATACAACTGTTTTTAGGCCATATTCTATGATAATCACATTAATATGTAGTTGCAGTTAAGCCGACCGTTCACGAGTAGACTAAGTGATAGGGAACATAATGTAAGCAAGTTATCACTGTTACGTGTTTTCAAGAGACAAAATATGCATCCGAACAAAGTGCACCTACTGCAGGAATTGAATGAACGTTTATTGCCTCACTCTAATAACCCTCTGGATTGATGAGAGGTTAAATATATAACAACTTGTTAAGTGAGAACAATTTAATATAAAATGAAAAACAATTTAAATTTAACTATCTTACCTGATTCCCAAATGACCCGCAGAGTTTCAGTTCAGTGGCAATCGGTTTAATAAATTAATTAACAGGTTACATTCAATTCAACAATTGTGTTGTCCTATATTTCAATCTGCCACATTGATTTCTGCACTTTCTGTTAGTACAATAAATTTATTACATTTCCAAATTCCAAATATTCTCTTATTATTATAATAAGTAATAATAATACTAAAGCTATACCTATATTGGGCGAGGTCCAGTTCTATGTTCTATTCTATTCTATTGTCTATGTTCTTTTATCTTTACCTTTACCTATGTTCTTTTTTTACTCAATACTCTATGCTAATGCTACAAGTTTTGACATTTCTGACCACAAATATTATGTCAATTGTCAATCATTTGTCACGTGACATATTGAAATGCGGTCGACCGCAAGCAAGGAGCTTGTAAATAGTAAATTCTGCTCGCTAGACTTGGACGGGTTAACAAACATAGGTATCATTAAGTGAAGATTGCAACCGGTGGTGATATATTGTGCTCTGCTGTGTTAAAGCTATGTACTTGAGAACTATCTGTGCCTCTTTATATGTTAATTAATAACTCCTTAACGCATGGAAAATTTTGTGATACTCTAAATAACTCAAAAATAATTCTCATACATAAAAAAGGTTCAGACAAAAAGCCTGATTCCTACAGACCTATCACTGTGGTTGATTTTTTTTCTAGAATACTTGAAAAATCATGGCTGGAAGGCTGATGCTGGAATATTATTTACTTAATGATCTTTTTTTTCTTCTTTAACGTCGGCCTATTTCCGCGACTATGGCCAATCACCGACGCCAGGGAGCAGTTTCACCTCACTATCCTGGAAATTTTGCCGAACCCCTGTCTTTCTGTAAGGAGGGTAGGGATCTTTAACGTGCCCAACATCGCATGGACACGGGACCGACGGCTTTACGCCCCCTCCGAAGAGCGGAACGTGCAGACATTCAACTTGCTCAAATACAATGCCAGAACCTCGGTTGATGTTAATTTTACAGTTTGTACTGAAAAAGTGAAAGGAGTACGCGGGGATCGAACCCAGTACCCTTCGGTTCAAAGGCACACGTTCTTACCTCTGAACCACCGAGGTCCCTTTACTTAATGATGCTCAGCAGGGATTTCGTGTGGGGCGCTCAAGGAATACTGCAATGATTACTGTTTTGGATAAACTGTACCGTGCTATTGATGGGGGTGAGTCTTGTTTGAGTATATTTTTGGACTTGAGCAAGGCTTTCTACCTAGTCGCTATTGATGTCTAAGCTTGAGTCCATAGGAGTCAGCGGTGTATCACCACCAGTAGAATATGAAGTTTTCAAAGAGTCAATTACACATTCCACCTCCCTCTCTGTCACTGGAAACATAAAACTAACCAAAACAGCTAATTTTGGTGATGACGCTGTTTACCACCAGAAGCTAAAACAAGATTGTCAGTGCTGGTATTAAAATGTCCAACACCTCAACCTCATGAAGCGCTCGACCCCGAAGTCCATCTTTACACCAAATCGCAACACTGCAATGGGTATAAACTTTTCTACAAAAATGTTTTTTTTATATTTCAACAACACACCACGCGGGCTTACTGCCTAAATATTATCGTACCGTGGGTGTCGACAAGAAGGAAAGAGGCAACTTGTTAATTCTGGACTTCAAGATTTGGAGGTTCGGAGGAGAAGGAAAAACATGTGCCGGAAAGGAATTCCACAACTTGGAAGTCCTCGGGACAAAAGAGCGGGCATAACAAGATGTTCTATGTCTGGTGACCTAGACAGTGAAAGGGTGCATTCGCTCTGTTCCCCTGGTAGATCTGTTGGGGGCAGCAGGTGGAGGAACTATGGAAGAAAGCGCCTCTGAGCAGTGTCCGTGCAGATATCTATAAAAGAGAGAGAGAGGTCACCAACGGCACGTCGGTGAGCAAGGGATGGCAGCCCTTGGGTGATAGTAGGGTCAACGATGAGACGTATAGCTCTCTTCTGAATTGAGTCCAGGATAGCAAATGCAGAAGCAGCAGCGGCACCCCAGATATCGGAGCAGTATTCGAGGTTTGGCCTTATTTGTGAAGTATATAAAGTATAGAGATTAGCTGGTGAAAAGTATTTGCGAGCCCGAAAGAGGAAACCTAATTTCTTAGCAGCCGCAGAGATGTTGACATGTTGGTGCCAATTGAGATTTTGATCAACAGAAATGCCCACAAGTGAAAAGGACTCATTACTTTGAATAACTTGGTTGTTCATTGTGATGGGTCTAGGGCTGGTGTCTTATGAGACAGAAAGCAAGACAGATTTGGTGGGGTTGAATACAATATTTCTACTTCCCCAGTCTAATATTTTTTGGAGATCCACAGAGGCAGAACCCTCCATGAGTCTGCGATCCTCATCTAATTGGGCTAAAGAGACAGGCTTAGAATATTGTATATTTGAGTGGAGGGTGCTGTCGTCCGTGTAACTGTGAACTGGGTTGCATGTGCTAGAGAGGAGGTCATTGATGTGGAGAAGAAACAAAGTAGGGGCTAAAGCTGAACCTTGAGGAACTCCTGAATTAATTGGATACAGTTTAGAGGAATGGCCATCCACGACAATAGAAATGCTCCGGTTGGAGAGGAAATTTGCTGTCCAGGTACAGAGTATTGGTGGTAGGCCATAGGCCCGAAGTTTATTAAACAGCGCTGCGTGCCAGACGCGGTCGAAAGCTTTGGATATGTCTAGAGCGACAATCTGGGATTCACCGTGTAGTTCCATAGACTTGTTTTAAGAATGGGTGACAAAGGAAAGGAGGTCGGCAGTTGATCTGTGCTGACGGAATCCATACTGTCTGTCGTGGATCAGACTGTGTTTTTCAAGAAATTTTAGTAATTCAGTGTTTATATACTTTTCCATCACTTTAGAGACGACTAAAAGGAGAGAAATTGGCCTGTAGTTGCTAGGAAGCAGTTTGGATCCTTTCTTGGGGACAGGTTGTACTCGAGCAGTTTTCCAGTTACTAGCCCAGGCAACACAATTGTGATATTCACATCGCTGAGATGTTATTTTTAAGTAACCAATGCGACATATCCTGATACATACATGTCATGTCTCTGGGATTGTTTTCTGTTACCTATGATTTTGCGCTTAAACTGGTACATGCTAGCGATGTTAGCTGTTACTTTTGAGATACATGGCTAACCTTTACATGTCAAGTATGTAACAGCGACATATCAATAATTTACATTTCAGAAGTTAATTTTAACGATATGCTAGCGATATTATAAACTATATCGCTGTTACTTCAGAAAAATAACATGCTAAGCATGTAATTAACACATGATGACCGTTACTTTATAGATTCACAGTTCATATTCACGCCCCACCGTTTGTTACCGCTGGAATCGCATTGACACTTGGTTATTTTTTAACTTTTATTGTGTGTGACATGTGACGCACGACAATGACATACAAATACAAGAGTTTCGTGTTTTCTTGTGGATATGGATTATTTCTTGCTATTTAGGTTTTAGGCAGCAGTTTTTTGTGTTTGTACATTAAGCATTATCCTGCAATTACAATTACGAGGTAAGTACCTACCTATATAGAATATATCTATTACCCAGTAAGTACATTTCTTAGGTTAAGTGTATAACTACTTATTATATGATGAACATCTAATATGTTTGGCAAATTAAATCGATTGTTTACAAACAATACAGCATTTGTGTACATGCATTTAACATGGCAGTAGCAGTAAAACCGCCACAGAAAATCATCTGCTTAATTCGCGAATCTAGACAAAATGTTTACTGCACGTATCTGTTATTGTGTCACTGGTTTTGTCAGGAGTTAGCGCCAATTTTTATTAATCCGCATTTCATGATCAGAATTACTTTTGTGTTTGCACAACGTAAGAAACAATTGTTATGCTGAGGTGTTTATGTTAGCTATTTGAGTTTAGATAATTTTATTGTCGTCCATTTCTTAATGTAAAATGTCAAAAGGTAATTTCACTGATTTCATATAGACAAAAAGACGCGAAACTTAAAAGACAAACAAATTAACAGTCATGCTTCATTGCCATACAGGGAAGTAATTTTAGATTGCAATAAAAATAATATAGGGAAGTTGCAACTTTTCCATATGTCCAGCCGAATTCGACTTCCGCTATTAATCAATTCCCACTACCTAAAAATATTGTTGATGATGCATTAGTAATATCATCATTTATTAATTTTTCTAACAGCTCGTTTTTGATATTTCAGATGTAATTCTGCAGAACGACCAACTAAAAGAAAAAGGGTGTGAAATTTCTGGTTCGGAGTGTTTCCATCAAGCAAGACAGCGGAAACAGAGAAATGACAAAAAGCATATTTCACCAAAGAAATGGAAATTTACAGCTTAACTTTTAATTTATATAGACAATATGGGATCATTGTTGTTTCTATGTTTACAAATTCCAGCAGGTTTATGCATATGTTTTAAACTCATTTTTATTTTTAGATTTGTATTATGAGAATTTTGTTTTTTTATTTAGTGTTTACTGAAAAAAATATTGTTTTGTGGTCCATAAAATACATGTTAACATTTTTTAGAAGTTTGCATTTACCTACACCTTTGGAATTCATTTTTAATTTTATATTTATATTATGAGACTTTGTTTTTTCTATAAATTTAGAGTTAGTTGGAAAATATATTGTTTTGTGCTGCATTAAATACATGTTAAATTTTTTAGAAGCTTTTATTTATGTATATATTTAGAATGCATTTTTGTTTTTATACTATATGAGAATTCTGTTTTTTTTTCTTCATTTACTGAAAATGTTATAGTTTTATATGTTGTATAAAGTATATATATTTCCATTTTCTAGAAGTTCATCTGTTGTTTTTATCGTCCCATTCATTTTTTATAAATATTATAGACCCTTAACTCAGATGCAGATTGAGCTTACTATTACCGATAATTATTAGTAACTTAGTATATATATATATATATATATATATATATATATATATATATATATATATATATATATATATATATATATATATATATATATATATATATGTATGTATGTATGTATGTAATTTACATGACAGCCATGAAGTATGAATTATATACTGGAAATATATCATAGGACATCTCAAGTACATTATTTAGTTACATGCTAGAGATGAGTCTAGATACATTATTGAAATATTAGTAAGTACATCTCCTTAACAGCACAGGCGATGTCTCCAGCATGTTAAGCAGTCATATCCCTGCGATGTGTTGTCAATGTTGGCAGTTGCTGATATTTCCTAGCTCTGGTAACTTGCATAGACCTTACAAAGTACATCTCTGAGATGTTCAATGTCGCGCTGTTACATGCAAAATACATGATTGTTATGTAGTTGTGTTGCCTGGGAGGGAATATGCCTCTATTGTGAGATGTCTGAAACAAACAAGTCAGGACAGGAGCAAGTTCTGGTGCGCATTTTTTGAGAACAATTGCTGGTTAACTAAATGAAACCCACAAATATTCAGTATGTCATATGTATATCGTTATTCATGTACCAGTGCTCTGATACACATAGATGTCATATTCTTTTACATTAACACCTCCAGTTCAGTAACCTTATTGCCCAGACTGCATGTTTTGGTTAAATCTCTAGAATGGCTTAATAGTCAACTGACTAAGTGAAGAAGCGGAACCTGTGATGAGCACTGATAAGCACACTTGGAGAACCCAAATCACAACACATTTTAAAAGACCTGATGATCGTTTCACCAACCAAGTTAGTGTTATCAGAGACTGAAAGCTTTTTTCAGCCTCTGATGACGCTAACTTTGTTAGTGAAACGATCGTCAGGTCTTTTAAATTGTGTTGTGGTGATTTGGGTTCTCCAAGTGTGCATACCCAACTGACTTTTAATTTTCTTAGTCTTGCGTAAAAAAAAACTTATTTACTCGTGTACTTCTGGGCCAGCAAGGTGATGACATTCCTTCAATTAAATTACACTCATCTACACAAATGTTCACAAACGAGTAATACTCAGGATGTTTGGAGAAGCTTTTCACACACATCTCCAGACATATATGGGCCTTAAATAATTCAAAACAACAATATCAATCGTGTCTGGAGCAAGCTTTAGCTTATAGACATGTAAAGTAACACGCTTGGCAACCGCCTTCTGTCCAGAGGCACCATCACAGCTACCGATAATTGACCGATTCTGCTTCTTAAGCATTTTATGCAATGCTGCAGATTTCCATTCTGTTACGATCAGCTTTTCACTTCCGTAACGCTCTTGCTAAATTGACAAACAACAACTGGGAAAGCTCATTAGTCATCAATGCTCTAGTAATAATGAGAGACTAATAATAATCAAATTAAGCAGTCTTTATGAAGAGTCGCTTTTATTCGCCTCCGTAACCGTACTGGCATTGCATGAATATCCAAATAGGTAGTAAAATATTTGTCTTGTTAGGGAAACGCAAACAATAACGTCTTCTTATAGGGTCTATAATTACCATTACTAGAAAATCAAGGATAAATTACGTAGTAATTTTAAGGCAGTGGGGAAGCGAATATCAATCTTAAGATATGATTAAATAATGTCAGGTTTAAGATCTAACGAAGTTACAGCATCTGAAGCGCAAGTGGAAAGAAATCGATATCTGATGTTTAAAGGTCACGTCGCACTCTTGCCCTCTTGTATGAATTGTAACCGAAATTCCAGCGTTCCGACCAATGACATTACATTTACTCCCGCTAATGCAGGGGGCGTGCGGTGACATTTGAAATAAGGGAAGCAATTCCCAGAAACTTACCTATTTATAGTATAACTCAATTCTTCTGTTTTTGGCAAATTCGTTAATAATGTCGTCATGTAACTGTGAATTCTGGAACATTTCCTGGACGACTTTATTTTCAACTGACAAAATTGAAATTTGGGAAAGTCTTTCCTGTCCTGTTGAACTTCTAACAAAACTTTTGATACGTTTCAATGTAGAAAAATTTCGTTCTACAGATGCACTAGTAGCAGGACTTGTTAATACTAATTCACATAATTTGAACACTTCAGAATATGCATTTTCCAATTTTGATTGCTTTAAGAAAGTTAAAAGTTCACTAGCGTAAGTTTTTGTATCAATAACATCGGGTTCATAAATGACTGTAAGTTCTGATCGTAATAAGGCTTTGTCAAAATAATGTCCATAGTGGTTAAATAATGATTTGAATGAATCTTCTGGGAAAGGTATCCCTTTAAATCCTCCAAAATTACACAATTCAAGAAATTTCAGATCACTGAGATGATCAAATTTGCAGTTAATTTGCTGCTGAATTTGATCTATAATTTCGTAGCAAAGGCGGCGGTAAGAAGTTTGAAGGTCTGCCACATTATCATTGCGCAGACGCTTTCTTCGTGACGCCACTTCTCCTAATTCAATTGTTTTTTCCCAGAACTGATCAAATTCATTCCTTTTTTGGATTATAATGGATTGAAATTCACTATTTTTTTTGTTTCATGCAAAAACGAATGTCATTTATTTTACATTGCAATATGTTAACTGCATTATCTGAAAACGAAAATATTTCCGAAAATATATTAAGTAAAAAATTAAAATTATAGTCTCCTTTCAAACCATCCAAAAATCCTCTAGAACTATTTATTGTTTCTGCGTCCCAATTTTTGCTATTTTCCATGATGTTTTCAAAAAGTTCAATTAACGATTCATGGTGTTCAAATATAGTTAACACAACCCTGCCGTTGTAGTTCCTCGGGTTGCTGCTACTTTGGGTAAACGTTTTTTAACAATTGGGTTTAAGGCTTGTGTGCGCTTCGTAGATTTGGAAAAATAACAGCCATTTAACACTTTACATTCTTTAATATGATTTATAGATTGGGATAAAATTACATTTAATTTATGAGCACAACAGTGTACAAATAGAGCAATGGAGAACGTTTCCCGCACTTTAGCTTGAAGACCTCCTAAACGTCCGGCCATAACAGCAGCCCCATCATAGATTTGGGCAATTAATTTATTATCAGCTTCCTCAACATCTTTCATAATATTAAGCACAATTTTATATAGAGCGTTTGCGGTACGATCTTCTGTCACATTTTTAAAGCCTAAAATTTTTCTTGTACACTCCCATCCATTTTTACGTAGCGTCTTACTACAGATAGTTGACTTAAATTAGTTACATCGATTGTTTCATCTAGAACAATAGCAATGAAACGAGTCTGTTTAATTTCAGATCTAATTCTGTTCAAAATAATAGTGGCAGCAGGCGAAATTAAATCATTCTGAATGCGATTTTATGACCCGCGAAAAACGTTAGACTGTTCCAAGTGATTTTTTAAGCAAATGTCGTATTTGGCTATTAAAGAAACTAGGTCTTGAACGTTTCCTCTATTTGCAGATGTAGTTGTTTCGTCATGACCCCTGAAGCCCAATTCATGCTGCGACCAAGAAAACACACAGCATCAATGAGTCTTTTTAATATGTTTCTGTTTTTATCAACCAGTTCATTGTGTTGGCGATGAATTTCAATCTACTTGTCAACGGCGTATTCAATTCGCGTTTTTCCAAAGACACTTAATTTTAAAACGGTCTGTAAATGCGCTTTAGACATAACATGTCTTTGTACTAGTTTATGTAGATTATTCAAGTCGGAAAACCCACTTTTATTCCACACCCCCTTTTCAGTCACAAATAGACTACAAGACCAACAAAACAGTTTATTCCTGTTTTCACAACCCGTTAACCATTCATATTGTTTATAAGTTTTTTCCGCGTTGGAATGTCGAATAGGTACATGTTTTAATTCTTGTATTTAAGTTTTTTATAGTAGGTTGCGGCCTACCTATATTAATAATAGCAAGTTTTTTAGTAAACGGTAAAGCTGAAAATCCTTTGGTTATCAAAAAACACAATACAATCACAGTGATTATTACCACTTGTTTGTAAAGTTTGTAAATCCCCACCCCCACCGTCGCCGCTGTTAAAAGCTGATCTACTTGCAGCCATATTAATAATCATAAAATGCCAATGTATTTAACTTACTCGACTGCTTATATATACGAAATAATCAGGCACATTCGCTTTGAACGCGCACCCGGTCTTCGTAGGACAACACGTTCTAAAAACATGCGTACTTCGCGCCGAGCCGAGGTTTCTTTTATAGTTGCCTGCAAATACAAAAGGGATTTTAAATAATGCGGTTTAGGTATGTAGTCGTTATTTTAAGGGAAGCAATGCTTCACTTGCTTCCATGGACCGCACACCACTATAAGGGGTAAAGGTTTAACAAAACCAGAAAGCTGCACAGGACTAGAGGAGAACTTAGCTGACAAGAGCACAAACTACAGTTATCCCGTGATTTAACTGTCACCACCTGGAGTACTTAGTGCACCTCATTCGTTGGGGTATAATACAAGTGATTTGTTTAAAGGTAATAATTTTAGGGCGCCGTTCTCTAATTAGAAAAGCGGTATGTTTGCAAAGTTTCTTTGCTATAAAGAGCGAGTTTCTTAGAGCATTTTTCTGTTGCAATTGCAGGGGTTTAGGTCTAAGTCTAACTCTAAGTGCAAGATTTCAATTAATGTTCCCACTGAGTTCACTGTCCCTTGCTAGTTGACCCGTTCCCTGTGAGATAACAGTCAATAAATACCTGCGTTAATTTAAATCATCGTCGTGTGGGTAGCTTTACGTTGGTAATACCTGGCACGTTCTTCTGCCTGTAACTGCGTACGCTGTTTGATTGTCCTCATGGTAACAATTGTAGCGACACCATCAGAGTCCTAATAATCTCATATGTTCAGCGCTGATAATTGGTACCAAGTTGTGCAGGTCTTCCCATCTTAGCTTGCCTTCAATCAACAGAACGCATGGCTTGATCCAAGGGACTGACCTGGCTCATTTAACCAATTGGAGGTGCCCCTTCATTAAATAAGTGACTTCTGTTAATCTGTTGAATGTGTTATAAACTTGAATCAGATACAAACTCTCTATTACCTTGTGATTCTTAATAGAAATTCTGATTAGATCAGTCATTATTTAACAAAGCAGTGAGGTTGACTATAGAGTAATTTCTTTATGAATAGTTTAAACATGGAAATAGCAGTGATTTCTTTATTGATTAATATTTAGCAGTGTTTTCCTCATTAGTTAATGTAATATTTTCACACATGCATTGTTTTATTATTTTTTTGACAATAAATTTGATCCAGGTACTGCTGCTGCTTTTGAGAGTCTTTATTAGCATTTTCTTATGAATTATCAGAAATTAGTAAGCAACACATATCAGCACTAGGCAAAAATAAGATTCAGTTTTTTTTTATTGTAATAGACAATGAATTTACTGACAGCTCTTTAATTACATGGTTTCTTTGTTCTCTATTTTACAAAGAATTTGAAACATGTGTTTCAACAAATTTTCATAATAATTAATAAAACCTAATGATTGTGTTTTACTCTTGCTTTTCAATTGAATAACCAATTCCTTATTGAGTTCTTCCAAGCACAGTAACTATAATCACGACTTTATCTAGATTTCGAAATAGTAAATGTATGCAGTTCCAGCGTCTTGAGCTAGAGGCCTCATAAATTTAAGACTTTGGACAAGATGGACCAAAAACATAATAAGTATTCGCCTCATTTTGTTATCAGCTGACATAGTATGTTGTTTATCTTATCCTTGTAAATTATTATAAACCTGTGAGGTAAATGAAATCCAATTAATGTCTGGGGAGGAGAATATAATTATTAACTTATATGGTGACCTCTATATTATCGGGATTTATATCCGTCAGAATTCATCTCTCGTTCTCTCATCATAAAAGTGTTAGAATAAAGCAATAACATATCGCTAATTTAAAATCGGAACAGTTCCTCTGAACTTTTATCAGTATTCATATCAACAAGGGAAGTAATCTCTTTCAATTTAGCAGCAACCATAGGCTTTTACCTGGCGAACGGTTAGCCCACTATCAGCTTCGCTTTCGGCTAGAGTCGAGGTGCTCATTGAAAGCCTTGCTGTTTCTCTGAACACCACTTTTAACAGATTTCATTACACCCTTACCTCTGATACTTCGACTTGTACCATTCCCAATCACTTATAGTCCTGACAGGACGTACATTTCACACTTCACAGATTGCACTGGTATTGGCTCAGTATTATTATTCATCTGTTTAAACAACTTTCTATTCTGCATTTCATTTAATTGTGTTTTCAAAGTACTCACTGTTTCAAGCAAACTATAGATCATTTTGTACTTTTTGATAAGTAATTCTTGTAGACAGCGAGAATCTATCTTGTCAGCACCATCAAATGACCCGTCATCATCTTTAATTTCAGCTGATATCACAGCAGAACCATCACAACAGTTTATTAAGTTGTCGTTGATAATAAAAATTTAACACAGCCAGAACAGATCCACGTAACTTATTAAGTGACAGGTGACCTAAAATCTATAGTGAGTACAAGTGATTATTGGAAGTGTCTTGGGTGAAACCAGCCATGGAAGTCTGGTAAATCAGGATTGGCGAAGTGTTAACTATTAATTTGAACTAGGCCAAAGAGAAGAGTGGGAGGGTGTGAGTGCAGTACACAGAGTGAGCAATGCGCGAGTTGACGACAAGGATAACTAATTTACGTTTTAGAGTTAGATGTATTAATTTTAATAGTACAATAAAGTTTATTTCAAAGTTTAACGGAGTTTGTTGACATATCTATGAAACAGGTCAATTTTTTTACGAAATTTACCTCACCTATTGCCATCAAACTAAACATTCAATAATAATAATAATAATAATAATACTTTATTCGTTCCATAAATACCCTATTGGGTGTAGAACACGTCACTTGTAAATATAAAACAAAATATAAATCTAAATATAAACATATATACACACATATATAATAACATAATAAACAATAACAAATGTATACACAAATCTGAACATAAAATAAAACACCGTCAATGCAGCAGCATTAATTCGACAATATAAAACTTACAGACTTAACAAAGCAGTCACAGACCCGCATATACACCCCACAAATATTACATTAAACCTCCCCCCCCCCCCCCAGAGAGAGCATGCCATGCTAAAGTGACAGCTATTAATCTTGATCTTAGACTGGGGGCCATATGTCTCCGTCTCTGAAGAATTCATTGCAGGAATAGTAACACTTTCTCAGTAGAATATCCATTAGTTCTTTTTTCAATGTTTTTACCTCCATATTTTTTCCAACAGAGAGGTAGGTGATTGAATATTTTTATCATCTGATATTCCGCATTTCTCTGCACCTTTGTTAATGGTGTTTTTGGAAGTAGGAGTTTCTGATTCAATCTGAACCTTGTATGATGCTCATGCTCAGGCAGACATATTTTGCTCGACAAACAAGACGCATTCCAATATGTATACACAATGTAGGGTCAGTATCTTCTTCTCTATGAAATACCGCCTGCGGGATTCTCGAGGTTTCAGCCCATACATGGACCTGACACGGGACTTCTGCAGTATGAATATGCGATCCACATCCACAGAGTTTCCCCAGAACACTATGCCATACTTAAGTATTGCATACACATACGCATAATAGACCATAAGACATGTGCCCTCATCCACACTTATCTGCAACACTCTCAAGGCATATGAAGAACTAGATATCTTGGGAGCAATATACTCTATGTGTTTCCTCCAATTCACATTATTGTCTATGATTAGGCCAAGAAACTTGCAGCTTTGTGAAGTCTGCAACTAAGTGTTACCACAATTTATCGTCATTGCTTCTCCTCCAACAGCAGAAAATTTAATTAGCTGTGTTTTTTCAGCATTCATCTTCATTTGCTTTGCGCTAAACAAAGCGTCAAGGTCTCTCATGACAGAAATCATCTTATATTGTAGTTCATCTATCTGTCGCATGCGTAGGATGATCGAAGTGTCATCTGCATATAAGATTGTTTTGTGGTTGAGAAGCATAGGCAAGTCATTAATGTAAATTATAAACAGCAGTGGGCCCAGCACTGACCCCTGTGGTACCCCTCTCTAAACTGTCTCTACTGAAGAATATATGTTTTTGCCTGTAGTTGTGTGTTTACTACGGATACACTGTTTTCTGTGGGTCAGATATGATTTTCATCAACTCCAGCACCGTTCCCCTCACACCAATCATCTCCAACTTTTCATAAAGTATCTGACAGTCTATGCTGTCAATGTTTCAGAATTGTTTTGTTGAATTAATGTAATCCAAATTTTTCCAAAATAAAATATAACAGAATGTGGAAAATACAAATGATATTCGTTGTTCAAAAAGAACATTCTGGACAGCATAAAGATAAATAGAAAAAGAATCTATGAAATGTCACATGGTTTGAGTGTCTATTTTCATATTGAATTTATAGAGAAACATTCAGATGCTTTGCAGTGAATTTATTTATTTATTTAAATACATTAACAGAGGTATATAAACCCAATAACTAATGCAAATAAAATTACCTAAAACCTAACATACCAAAAAGGAAAAGAAAAGTGACCTAAGTATTAGCTGGATAATCTCCGAAGTTTAGAAGAAAGCAGTGTAAATTAGAAGTTCTGGACATGTCTGCTATCTGCTGGGGAGTCATTATAAAGATGACACATTAAATAAACAGGGGATTAGATTAAGATGGTTGTTCTTGGCACAAGAAGGGCAAATTTATAAATTGTTATTATACTATTTAAATTTAACATAAATAAGCTCACACAGGTACAATGATATGCTTAAAAGATAACGTAAGGCAGGTTGTGTATTACAAAACTTTACAAATTTGCTGCTTTAACGCACTTGCTTAAACTCATCACATGACATCATGACCGAGAAACATCAAATTATAGAATAAAATAGAATAGAACTTTATTAGCTCATTTAGCTACATATAACTTAACAAAAATATAACACTAGTACAAGAGCACCACACAATATTATTAGCTTATAATTACTTGTAGTAGCAACTTATTCCTAATGTTAGTTACTGTCTATCAACCTAATACCTCTTAGTAAATCACTAGAAGATATATTCCCACACCTATACATACTCTTCCACACCTAGACACAAACATACTGACTACAGTTCTCACTCTAATGTATTTGATAATCAGTCTCATTAATAATAACTTTAACTTTCCTTTTGAATATATTAATGTTAGTTGTATTTAGGATATCTTGGGGTAGGTCATTGTACAATTTTACACCTTTAAAAAATATCGAGTTCATCGTTTTCTTTTTCATTAACTGTTGTAAATAATAGTTACTGCTCTGTCTGGTATCATGGGTGTGCACAGATGACACCCGAATAAGCTTTTCTGTTAAATAATATGACGCTGAACCAATCGTTATGTTATGAATAAAAATTAGAAATCTTAACTTTATATAACTCTCAACACTCAGCCAATTTAGTTTTTCTTGCATCTCAGTAATTCGGGTGTATTTGCTACACTTTAAAATTATTCTCATTTCAGACTTATTTTGCAGTCTTTGTAACCTATTCAAGTCCTACTTGCAAAACATATATAATATAGTTGCACAGTATGTAAAGTGGGGCAATATTATTGTATTATGAATCAGTAATGCAGTAAATCTGGATATAGAATTATTAAGCCTCCGTAACATTCCTACCTTTTGGGCAACTTTTTTTGTTAGATAATCTGCATGTTGTCTAAAGTTGAGCGATTATCTATGATGACGCCGAGATATTTCATTGACGTAACCCATTGAATATCCTCATTTAGTATGCTTATTTTATGCCCTTCAATAATAAATTTATGATCCATTTGTTTATTTGAATCACCATGCACCTTGTTTTTTCAACATTCATTTAATTTTAATTTGTTATAATTTAACCAATCACATAACGAACCTAGTTCATCGTTCAATTACTCAACCAAAGTGGTAAAATCCTTAACCGAAATGTAAACCAAAGTATCATCTGCAAACAGTTGTACTTTAGAAGTGTTAACTGTGCTGACTATATCATTTATATACAGATTAAAAAGTAGTGGGCCCAAAACACTACCCTGTGACACCCCTAATTCATTTTTCTGACTTTGTGACACAGCTGCATCACATTTGGTTTTCTGTTTCCTATCAATCAAGTAATTTTGCATCCATTTGTATGCATCCCCTACGATACCATATTTTTCTAATTTATTTAATAAAATATCTCTGTTTATAGTCTCAAATGTCCTACGTAAGTCGAGAAATACTGCAATCACTACCTCATCTTTGTCTATAGTCTCCTTCCAGTTTGAAATGATGCACTGTATTGCAGTTTCACAGTTATGTCCTTCCTTAAAGCCTGATTGTTCTTTTATAATAACATTATTGTCACATAGGTATTTAGTTAATCTTGTATGTACAACTTTTTCTAATATTTTTTCTATGACAGGATACACATTAACAGACCTAAAGTCTTCGCATCTATTGCTGATTCTAACTTTTTGTATTGTTGTTATTGTTGATATTTTCATTTGATCAGGTACAACACCAATCAGTAATGATGAATTTATAATATGTACTAACGGTTCATATACCAATTCAAAGGTCTGTTTTAAAAATGCAATGTTGATGTCGTCTGGGCTACTTTTACATTTCATACTGTTAATAATGTGACTTAGTTCTTTTTTTGCACGAATTCAAAGTGATCAAGCTTAGCAGAGTTTGTGTTTCTTTCAATCTCCCAATTAGTATTTGCATGGGGTATGCTCTTGGCTAATTCTTGAATACTTTCAACAAAATAATTATTAAATCGATCAGCAATTTCTTGTTTATTACATGTTATATTACCCTGAAAATCGATTTCTTTAAACTCACCCTTCTTGTCATCTGATATAATTGACTTTAGCATTTTCCACATTAATTTTTTATTTGTCCTACAATCATCAATTTTCCGTTCATAATACTTCAGCTTACTGACCCTTATTAATCTGGCAACTTCATTTCTGCACTGTTTATATCATGTCGAGTCCCTTTCATCATTAGTATATTTATATCGATTATAACAATTATCCCTTTCCCTAACTTTGTTCAATATTTCTACATTGAACCATGGAACCTGATTATCTCTACAAACTAATGTTTTTTTTTTGGTGAAATTTCATCTAAACACTTTTTAATTTGACTACATAGTATTTGTGACTTAATATTAATGTCGTTTTGTCGATACATATCTCCCCAGTCAATCATACGCAGCCGTTCTCAGATTGTATTATAGTCTATGTTGCGCCTAGTACACACTATTGTCTCACAATTTAGTTTTTCCCTAACATTTAACCCAATATCAATAATACTGTGGTATGAGATCATTGGCTTGTCTAATACTTCACAGTCCAGTTCGAAGTTAGTAATGACCAAATCAATTATGCTACCACCATTGCTGTTTAAATGAGTTACATGTTCGATTCTCTGAGCAAGACCCATATCATTAATAATTGTCTTTAATTTCTTTGAGTAGAAAGAGTCATCTTTCCAATTAATATTAAAATCCCCCATTAATACAAATTTATACCCACTATCTGTTAAATTATCTAATAACTCCTCTAATTTACTCAAGGAATTTGCATGACTCCCACTTGGAGAGTGATACAAACATGCAAGTATAATTGCTTCTCCAGAAAGTACAGTTCTTATCTCCAAATACCAAACAGTTTTTTCCACTACTACTGTTTTCCTAACTTTATATTGCAGTTGTTTAGCAACATAGAATACTACTCCCACAGATGACGACTGTCTCCCGGTATGATAACCATATCTAGTGTAGTTATTCTGTCATGAATGGCATATGTTTTGATTTAATATGATATAACAATTACAGTTTCTCCACACTTGCATAATCACATGATGAACATTGATAAGACTTCTCTCCTCTGTGTTTTGATTTAATATGATTTGCCAATGGCTGTTTCCCCACACTTGCATAATCACATGATGGACATTGATAAGGCTTGTCTCTTGTGTGCTTTGATTTAATATGATATAACAATTATAGTTTCTCCACACTTGCATAATCACATGATGAACATTGATAAGACTTCTCTCCTCTGTGTTTTGATTTAATATGATGCAACAAGTTACCTTTATTTACACTTGCGTAATTACATAATGAACATTTATAGCCTGTATGTTTTGATTTAATATGATTTGACAAGTGCTGTTTCTTTACACTTCCATAATCACATAATGAACATTGATAAGGCTTTTCTCCTGTGTGTTTTGATTTAATATGATATAACACATTATGTTTGCTTACACTTGCATAATCACATAATGAACATTGATAAGGCTTTTCTCCTGTGTGTTTTGATTTAATATGATTTGACAATCGCTGTTTGTACACACTTGCATAATCACATAATGAACATTGATGAGGCTTTTCTCCTGTATGTTTTAATTTATTATGATTTGACAATTGCTGTTTCCTTACACTTGCATAATCACATAGTGAACATTGATAAGGCTTTTCTCCTGTGTGTTTTGATTTAATATGACTTAACAATTCCAGTCTGTACAAAGTTCCAAAATCACATGATGAACATTGATGAGGTTTTTCTCCTGTGTGTTTTGATTTAATATGATTTGACAAGCGCTGTTTGTCTACACTTGCATAATCACATGATGAACATTGATAAGAGTTTTCTCCTATATGTTTTGATTTAACATGATTTGACAAGTGTTGTTTGTCTATACTTTCATAATCACATAATGAACATTGAAAAGGCTTTTCTCCTGTGTGTTTTGATTTAATATGATATAACAAGTCCCGTTTCCGCACACTTGCATAATCACATGATGAACATTGATGAGGTTTTTCTCCTGTGTGTTTTGATTTAATATGACTTAACAAATTCTGTTTCCTTACACTTGCATAATTACATAATGAACATTGATAAGGCTTTTCTCCGGTGTGTTTTGATTTAACATGATTTGACAAGCGTTGTTTTTCTACACTTTCATAATCACATAATGAACATTGATAAGGCATTTCTCCTGTGTGTTTTGATTTAATATGATATAACAAGTCCCGTTTCTGCACACTTGCATAATCACATGATGAACATTGATGAGGTTTCTCTCCTGTGTGTTTTGATTTAATATGATTTGACAATCGCTGTTTGTCTACACTTGCATAATCACATGATGGACATTGATGAGGTTTTTCTCCTGTGTGTTTTGATTTAATATGATATAACAAATGATGTTTGTTTACACTTGCATAATCATATAATGCACATTGATAAGGCTTTTCTTCTGTGTGTTTAGTATGATATAACAAGTGACCTTTCTTTACACTTGCATAAGGGTTTTCTAAAGTGGGCAAGGGATCGTGATTATTAGTAGAACTTTCATTATTATTCAAGTGCTCTTCTTTTAAATCTTGATGTAATACAGAACTATCCAAAGCATGCTCTTCTATTTCCAATTTTACTGAAGATTCATGTGGTTGTAGATCTGATTTCATATCATGTTCAAATTCACAGGAAAGTATGAACTTTTGGTCCATAGATACACCATCATTGTCCTTTTCAACTTTAATACATTTAGAGTAATCTCCACAGATCTCCTTCTCTTGTTTTATATGTCCCTTGCATGTTAAACAACTACTATCCTTTTCAGATTCTCTTCCACTACTAGCCATATCCTCCTTTTCAGCTTTTATTATATCTGAAAACATAAAAGCATTAGTTTATAAAATTAACAAAAAGTTTGGACACTGCAAGTGCATTATGGTAGTGAATTGTCATGAAAATGTTTTCAATAGCAAACATGTATTTTGTTAATGAAAGGAGGCATCAAATTTGGTTACCAGTCTAATCTATATAGTGGAAACAATGTACCATATTTCATCAATATAACTTTATTGTTTGAAAATGTACAAAAATTTTCCGAAAATAAACTTTAAAACTTTCCCGAAGAAACTGGTCTGGTTTTTCTGCCTAAAAAACCGCTTCAAGCTATTTTTCCACCTGCAAAAAGATAATTATCACAAAACACTTTTTGACGAAACTAATAAAACAAAGTTTGCATGAAAATGTACAATTTTTTCCCGATAATTCGAAAACATTTTTGACAATAACTTACTAAAAATGTATTATTACCAAATTTTCACAAAAATTACAAAAAAAATGATTTCTATGGCAAAACCAAAAAAAATTTGCTAAGAGTAATTAACATTCATAATATATACCTAAACTGTAATTAACATTGAAAAAATAACAATACAACCATTTTTTAAACTTTTTACTGAAATTTGAATCAATGGAAGTAAAGAAAAATATAAGCCGAAAAATATTGATATTGTTATGTCACATGCTGTCAGAAATAAGAACGATATACTTAAGTTTGTCACTTTAAAGTCTCATTTGACATTTGTTAAAACAAGTTATCAACTACTTATAGTTATGAAAAGTGAAACATTGAAATAATTCTATCAAAATAATTATTTCTTACATTTTAGCGAATTTTTCGTAATTATAAGTAGTTGATAACTTGTTTCCACAAATGTCAAATGATATATATATATATATATATATATATATATATATATATATATATATATATATATATATATATATATATATATATATATAATGTTATCTCGTATAAATAATCTCCCTGAATAAATGTATTTTGATTGATATTTGTTTAAATTTTAAAATGTATAATTTAGGATGATTTTATTTCTATTTGTTGTATTTAAAAAATGTAAATAGAAACTTTTATATTGACAGTTTACACACAATATTTATGTATGACCCTGTAGATTTTATTACTCTATTTGTTTGTTGAATAAATGTTTAATAATTGTGGTGTTTCAATTATTTGAATTCAGATCTGTATGTGTGTTATATTAAATTAACTTCAGTGTACTATTGGTTGCATATCCCTCTTATTCGTCAGTTAAATATATTATAGATAATTTTACTGAAATAAATTTACCTTTTATTATTATTTATTTGCTTCTGTGCCCTAGCTCTCTCTTCTCAGCAGTGGATTCTGCTAATTAGGGAGAAAATAGCCTGCTAATATGCAATTAAACTTAAATTATGTTTTTATAATTTACGCAAAGAATTGTTTTCAATTTTCTTTAACAAATTTTATTTCAAAGAATTTTAAATTGAGACTTAAATCGGATCCTCTAGAAAATTTCTTAAATCTTATTAACAAAATAGATGCTTAAAATTACTAACATAATTTTGATTAGTTTAAAATGTTTATGAACAATATTTAAAATGACCTTTCGAATTTTTATACTGCGGTCTTCACGCCCTCTAAGTTTGTAACTTTGAACTATTGTGAGAATGTAAATACGATTTCTGTTTATTTATGTAGATATTCTTATTTCCCACCAATGCTTTATATTGATGGATGTTTGACAGTATTGACTGTCTTTATTTGAGGTTTTGGACCACTTGTTCTGATTTAAACAAAATAAAATGGACTTCAAACCTTGATTCCTGGCTAGTTGTGGTAGGTGAGTGTGAACGTGGTTATTTATATATATATATATATATATATATATATATATATATATATATATATATATATATATATATATATATACGTTTCTAGTGTAGTTCTTACGGCAAAACATTCATTTAATAATTCTGTTCCTTCTAGGGATACTATGGGTCTTCTTTACGCAAAATACTTTAAAATATTTAAATTATTTGGGAGGTACAATATGACGCTGCTTATCGCATCTTAATTCATTAACAATCCACAATCAACCACCGAAAAACGGAAATCTCCTCCAATTTCATCTCGAATGTTGTTTCCTGTTTTGTCACAGGGCATTCTTTCTTGAAAATTAATTAGAACCTTTATGACAGCTGTTCATCTTTTGAAGAGACCCGGTAAGTTTAAATCTTATTATTCTAGATCGTTATTATTAAAATTACTTCTAGACAATCAAATACTAAATTTAAAACTAAAATAAGTTTATATGTTGCAATCCTGATTTCAAAAGTCTCAACACAAAAACACTGTCTTTGATAAACTCTAGTCCATTGCTTACATAAAAAAAACACTCCTACATATACATTATACAAAGTGTTTGGGTTTTTTATTACATTTAGGTAAAGAGCATAATTCTTTGGTTTCAATTTCATGATTAAGAGTTTAAGCTATTTGCATATAGATTTTTGGCTCTTTTAAACTCATTTAAACTGAGATACTATACAAATTTGCTAGTTATAAATCTCAAAAGGTTCATTAATGATTATTTGAATAAACTATGGCTTTATATACCTGTCATTGCCCATCCAAATAACACTGACTAACAATAATAGAGAATATGCTTATATATTAATGTTTTTATTTGTTTTTATGTTTTAGTGTAAAGAAAAAAAATGTCAAACGATGTGGATATATACACAATCTACAAAGAGCCCATATACATCACGTGTAAACCGTAAGTATTGTACCTACTACTGACCAGTGGTCCACTTATTGCACCAATGTTGCTAAGATAACCCCCCAATATACGTAGGTCTGAAGATTTACATAATTTAACCAATAATCGGAGCTTAACGTCATCAAACTAGCTTTCCGTAAGGGTTTTCCTTTTTTTTATAGTGAAATTTATATGGAACTTGCATTATGTACACTCTGATGTACTAACAGTTTATAATGTGCAATTTCCCAGCACAATATATATATATATATATATATATATATATATATATATATATATATATATATATATATATATATATATATTTAATTTCAACAACACACCACGAGGGCTTACAGCCTAAATACTATCGTACCGTGGGTGTTGACAAGGAGGAAAGAGGCAGCTTGTTAATTCTGGACTTGAAGGTTTGGAGGTTCGGAGGAGAAGGGAAAACATGTGCCGGCAAGGAGTTCCACAACTTGGAAGTCCTCGGGACAAAAGAGCGGGCATAACAAGATGTTCTATGTCTGGTGACCTGGACAGTAAAAGGGTACATTCGCTCTGTTCCCCTGGCAGATCTGTTGGGGGCAGCAGGTGGGGGAACTATGGAGGAAAGCTCCTCTGAGCAGTGCCCGTGCAGATATCTATAAAAGAGAGAGAGAGAGGTCACCAACGGCACGTCGGTGGGCAAGGGATGGCAGCCTTTGGGTGAGGGTAGTGTCACCGATGAGACGTATAGCTCTCTTTTGAATGGAGTCCAGGATAGCTAGTGTAGAAGCGGCACCCCAGATGTGGGAGCAGTATTCGAGGTTTGGCCTTATTTGTGAAGTACATAAGGTATAGAGATTAGCTGGTGAAAAGTATTTGCGAGCCCGGAAGAGGAAACCTAATTTCTTAGCAGCCGCTTCTGCAATTGATGTGACATGTTGGTGCTAATTAAGATTTCGATCCACAGAAATGCAACAAGAGAAAATGACTCATTACTTTGAATAACTTGGTTGTTCATTGTGATGGGTCTAGGGCTGGTGTATCTCTTGTGAGAAAGAAAGCAAGACTTAGTTTTGGTGGGGTTGAATTGTACAAGATTTCTACTTCCCCAGTCTAATATTTTTTGGAGATCCACGAAGACAGAACCCTCCATGAATCTGCGATCCTCATCTAATTGGGCTAAAGAGACAGGCTTAGAATATTGTATATTTGAATGGAGGGTGCTGTCGTCCGCGTAGCTGTGAACTGGGTTGGATGTGCTAGAGAGGAGGTCATTGATGTGGAGAAGAAACAAAGTAGGGGCTAAAGCTGCACCTTGAGGAACTATTGCATTAATTGGATATAGTTTAGAGGAATGGCCATCCACAACAACAGAAATGCTCTGGTTGGAGAGGAAATTTGCTGTCCAGGTACAAAGTTTTGGTGGTAGGCCATAGGCCGGAAGTTTATTAAGCAGCGCTGCGTGCCAGACCTGGTCGAATGCTTTTGATATGCTAGAGCAACAATCTGGGATTCACTGTGTTGTTCCATAGACTTGTTCCAAGAATGGGTGACAAAAGAAAGGAGGTCAGCAGTCGATCTGCGCTGACGGAATCCATACTGCCTGTCGTGGATTAGACTGTGTTTTTCAAGAAATTTTAGTAATTCGGTGTTTATATACTTTTCCATCACTTTAGAGACGACTGAAAGGAGAGAAATAGGCATGTAGTTGCTAGGAAGCGCTTTGGATCCTTTCTTGGGGACGGGTTGTACTCGAGCAGTTTTCCAGTTACTAGGGAATATGCCTTTATTATAAGATATCTGAAACAGACGAGTCAGGGCAGGAGCTAGCTCTGGTGCGCATTTTTTGAGAACAATTGCTGGGATCTCGTCAAGGCCAGAGGCTTTCCTGGTATTAAGAGAAGAGAGCCTCTTTCGTACCTTTTTAATTTTGAAAATGATATCCGTCATTTTATGCGCGACATTGGGGACTGTTGGTGGTTGAACATTTGGAGGTGGGTTGAGAGTAGAATTGCCGGCGAACAACGAAGCAAAAAGTTCAGCCTTGCCCAGGGCAGTAGAAACAATTTCATCCCCTGAGACAAGAGGTGGGAACGTGCTTTTGCAGAAATTATTCCCAATAGATTTAGCAAGAGTCCAGAAGGGTTTGCCGCCGTTGGAGCTTAAGAGGACTTTGTTTTTGATGTGGTTATTAAACGAGTTTTTTGCCTCAGAAAGAATGCGGACATAGCGGTTTCTTGCGTCGTTAAATGCTTGACGATTTTCTTGACTGGGATTGTGTAGAAGCGTTTTGTGAGCTTTGACCTTTTCAAGTCTGGCCTTGTCACAGGATTTAGAGAACCAGGGCTTTTGAGTGGCTAAAGAGGTTTTCTGTGTACGTGGGATAAATAATTCCATGCCAGCTTGGATAATTTCGGTAACGTTTTGTGAGATATCAGAGGGGTCAGGATGAGAGAAGCAGACAGACGCCCATGGAAGTGAGGAAAAGTAATCCCGCATTTCGTCCCAGTTTGCGGAGTTGTAGTGCCAAACGATACGTGGGTGTGATGACTGTGTGACCTCGGGTTGCATTGCGCAGGAAGCAGTGACCATACCGTGGTCTGAGCGACCAAGGGGGGCGGTGACTGATATCTTATAGCATTCAGGTTGTGTAGTAAGAAGGAGATCCAAGGGATTTGAGCTGTGTGTTGGGATACGAGGAAAGTAAGTAGGTTGCTGAACCATATTGGCTAAAGAATTGCTGACTACAAAGGTCTCCGCCGCTCTTCCTTGTGGATCGGTTTTTGAAGATCCTAGCCATTCCTTATTATGGACATTGAAGTCACCAAGAATAGTGACCTCGGAGGAAGGATATTCAGAAATCAGATAGTTGGTTTTTTTCAGAAAGGTAGTCAAAGAGCTGGACAAAGTTGTTGTCAGAAGGTGACCGGTAAATGCAACAGATGAATTTAGTTGCAGCCCTGAGAGAAAGTTTTATCCATAGTATGTCTTTTCTTCCAGCTTCTAAATTGGGGAGTCTGGTGCAAGATAGATTGCTACGGACGTATGCGCACACGCCTCCATGCAATCTAGAGGAAGTAAGGAGCTCATACCCCGGGAAATTAAGGTGATTAGTGGCTGTTTTGGCACTGATTTGGGTTTCGGTGGGGAAGAGGAGTTGGGGTCTGTTAGCCTGGAGGAAATGGTGGACGAAGTTCAGGTTAGAATTTAGGCCACATATATTCGAAAAGGATATGTTAAATCTTGATGTTGGCACTCCTGTACACCCCTCTCCCGGAGATCCAAATGGAGGGGTATTTTGCCTCCGGAATATTTTGTACAAGGACGAGCCATCATCATTTTTGCTTATAAGGGAAACCGACTCATACGCCAGAACCGGAAACGTCCGTTGGGACACTTCACCGGCCCCTTGATGTATGGGGTGGTACCTCCTCGGGCGTGAAAAAATCCTTTACTATTACGTAAACGAAAATTCCACTACCACCTACTTATATATATATATATATATATATATATATATATATATATATATATATATATATATATATATATATATATATATATATATATATAGTGAGAGAGAGAGTATATCAGTCGTCGCGCAGTGTAGACGTGTTCGTTGATTTCCGTTAATTATAAGTGAAAATAATGGGTTTAACTCCAGAAAACCAAAAAGCAGTGTATAATTTACGTCACAAGACTAACAGTCTATGCAAGGAAGAGGAGAAAAATTTTAAAAGTTTGTTTACACTCGAAGAACTAGAGTCTACTGTTATAAAAGTAGTGTGTATAACATTTAGTGAACTTCTGGATGATATAATTCAACTTAAACAAGAAGTGGTTAACTACTGAGCGGAAATCTTCCTCAATTTGGTGTTTCGTCTACTAATTTGCAGGTAAATAACAGCATGCAATTAAACGGCGACGGTGAAAGTTTTCTAGACAGGTCAGGTTCATCGACGGAAACCATTAGCTCGGTGGCCATTGATAAGCCGGATTCTGATAAATCGGCCGACACAGCACCATCAAAAAAACATGTAAACAAACAGAAGATAATATGTGGCAGAACATAAACAAAAATAAAAACAAACATTCTCGACACATTAATAATCAGAAGTGAATACCTAGTGAAGTTAAAAAGCAATACAAAGATAGTTACATCTCTCATGATATAGTCACGGGCTGTGGTAAAGACGAGACTACTATACAGGGTGTTGCAGCGACTATATGGTTTTAGGGAGAATTAAGGGACAGGTGTCTGAAGAGGACATGGATAGTTTTTTCAAGACAAGATGGTGTACTGTTATTGATTGTTAAAAAAATAAATTAAAAACAATAAAATATTACTTTCATTTTGTATAGATATCAAAATTTTGTAATGTAAGTAAACAAATTGAGGTCCGATTATTTAAACTTCTAATTTATGGTTTTAGAAATGTGAATTGTGTAACATTGAACAAATATGTACCTGTTTGGACAGATTACCGACGAACAGATTTGGTAGGGCTTCGTTCCATGCGATGTATGAATATCGTCAACAACATAACCTTAACATACCTACACTTTTAACTTACGTAAAAACGCAATGAAAATGCTAAGTTTTGATAAAAACTGTTTATTTTTATTGTCCAACAGATAGAAAATTATTTGAAGAAGGTAAAACACTGGCCGAACTTGGAAAATGCACAATATACATACAAAATAACCATCAAAAGGAATTGAGTGCCAATAGACTGAACTGTCAATTGTCAATTGATTTAGTAACTTTAGGGTTCCTAGTCTAGTGGTTTTTTTGGTTACTTTTTGGACTGCCAAGTCATAAAATCATATTCCACTAAGAGAGAGACCGAATCCAGTCACGTGGGGTTCAGGAATTAATTAAAGCCCTGTATATATAGCCAGCTATAAATAGCAAATATAGCTTAAAAATAGAGACATTTTGTGGAGAAAAACGAGTCATGTATATAAAATGTATGCATCCTGAAATTTAAATGCACTGTATAGTTAAAAGAGGTGCTAAGATTAAAGGCAACTGGGAGCAATATAAAACTGCTCTAACACATTATAATAAAGAGATCAGGAACGCTAAGAGGGAGTCCTGGAGAAGGTTCTGCGGGGACATTAATAATTTGCCCAGCAGCGCCAGAATCCACAGGATTCTCTCACGCGACCGTGTACAGGAACTGGGATCGATAAAACGACCAGATGGTTCCTTTACTGAATCTCGGAAAGAAACGTTAGAGCTCTTAGCACACACACACTTCCCAGATTGTCTGATCCTGAGCAACGGTGAGGTCCTACCAGCTGAGGGACGATCTAAACGCCCCCAAAGGGAGGACTGGCTAGTTGCTCGGAGAATAGTTACAGCCTCGGCAGTGGAGTGTGCTGTGAATCATTTCCAGCCATTCAAGTCGCCAGGGGAGGATGGGGTGGTACCGGTCCTACTACAAAAGGGACTGGAGATTCTCCTACCCTTCCTTATCAGGCTGTTCAGAGCCAGTCTGGCCTGGAACTATATTCCTTCCAGCTGGACGGTGGTTAGGGGGGTTTACATTTCCAAATTGGGACGTAATGACCTCCTACCTACTTCACTGAGACCTCTCAGTATTACATCATTCCTCCTGAAGGGATTGGAAAAAATACTGGACTGACACATTAGGGGGAACATCTTACCCAAGAACCCCATAAATACCCACCAGTATGCCTATCAAACTGGCAAATCAACTGAGTTAGCGCTCAATAACCTCGTCGAGAAGATCACACACTCTCTGGAAAATGGAGAGGTTGCGGTGGCGGCATTTCTCGACATAGAAGGAGCATTTAATAATGCATTACCGATCTCCCTCTACGAGGCCACTATCGCTAGGGGGTGGAACCTACCATCTGTGGCTGGATCGGAAACATGCTGCACAATCGGACCATTATTACCTCATTACGGGGAGAGGTGGTCAGCGTTAGGGCTGCGAGAGGGTGTCCTCAGGGGGGCGTTCTATCCCCCCTGTTGTGGTCCCTCTTTGTGGACGACCTGCTGGCTATCCTCGGACTCTGGGAGGTTGAGGTCCAGGCGTATGCGGATGATCTCGTCATAATGGTTAGAGGCAAATCTGAGGAGGAACAGTCTAGTACTCTTCAAGAAGCACTAAATGTAGTCAATGATTGGTGCCGTAGGGAACAGATGTCTGTGAACCCTCGCAAAACGATCATTGTCCCGTTCACCAGAAGAAGAAGGTTGGACAAATTAAAACCACCTAATATTATGGGGGAAAACATTCCATTTTCGGACCAAGCAAAATATCTGGGAGTTATCCTAGATAAGAAGCTCAACTGGGACAGACAGTTAGAAAATGTTATCCGCAGGGCTAAGATGTCCCTGTGGACCTGCCGGAGAATCTGTGGGAACAACTGGGGAACAAACCCCCAACAGATGTACTGGCTCTATGTAGTGGTTATCAGACCTATGATAACATATGGAGCCATAGTTTGGTGGCCTAAGGTGCTACGTGGTACCGCGAGGGCCAAACTGGCTCATCTACAGAGACAAGCATGTCTGATGATAACGGGAGCGATAAGCACCGCACCATCAGTCGCTCTGGAGGTCCTCCTCAATATTCCCCCACTTCACATATGGTTGGAGAGGGTGGCGAGGTGGACAACGTACAGACTAAAACAAACGGCAGATAACATGCCGAGGGAAGTCAGTCTGAGGGGGTCCGGACTCCTTGATGACAGTGATTGTCACAGGATTCTGGGAATGGTCTCAGACTTGATGCCTACAAAAATCAGCAGAGATCTGTCTTTCAAGACCGTCCTCCCAGAAAGGGAGGACTGGGACCGGAACCAATCGACCCTGTTGAGAGCGGACCTCTGCTGGTACTCGGAAGGCTCCAAAACCAATATGGGAGTAGGAGCCGGCGCATATGGGGGCAGCACCGATGCTAGACTATCAGCTAGCCTTGGCAAGTACGCAACCATACACCAGGCAGAAGTTTATGCCATCGAGATGTGTGCAAGGGAAAGCTTAAAAGACCTATGCACAAACAAATCGATAAAGATATATGCAGATAGCCAAGCTGCAATAAAGGCTCTTGGTTCCTACCGGTGCAATTCAAAGACGGTATGGAGTTGTAAATCTGCCCTTAACGAATTGGGCAGCTGTAGTGAGGTGTCGCTGGTATGGATACCGGGTCACTCGGACCATGATGGCAACGTTGCGGCAGACGCGCTTGCCAGGAGTGGTGCCCAGTGTGACTTTGTCGGACCAGAACCGGTGCTGGGAATAACATCTTGCACAGCAAAACGCACCTTAAAGACCTGGACAGATAGAAGGACAATTCAATATTGGCAAAATCTTCCAGGATTAGCTCACTCTAAGGCCTTCATAAATGGCCTGTCTGAGTCAAGGGCTAAGAAACTTCTAGAGTTGAACAGACAACAACTGAGTACTCTAGTCGGCCTGTATACAGGACACTGTCGCTTGCGGCATCACATGCACCGCATTGGGATCGGTCAGGAGACCGAGTGCCGGCTGTGTATGGAGGATGACGAAACAGCAGAGCACGTGCTGCGTTACTGTCCGGCAGCGGATAGGACTAGACACCTGCTCTTTGGCAAGGTAAAGCTTGCTCCAGAGGATCTGGATCAACTTTCGCCCACAAAGATTATCGACCTCTGCAGGAGGCTGGATTTGTTGGGCGAAATATAGACTATTAGGCGTGAGCCACAATAGACCTTATGGTCGCGGTGGGGAGACCGATATGGACCACTCACAATCTAACCTAACCTAACCTAACCTAGTTAAAAGAGTGTTGGATATTTTGGCGAAATAATAAATATTATTGGAATCTAAAGGATAGAAAATGCGTTGGTTAAGGAAAATATTTTTATATGGTCGAATTGAATAGATGTAATGTATGTATAGACACATTGTATTTAGGAGATGAGGTTAAAGGTAAAAAGTCTGGATGCAGAAAGTGCGTTATGGTAGTAAATTTTTATTAAAATGCTTTGAATATCAAATATGTCTTTTTAATGAAAGCAGGCATCAAATTTGGTTACCAGTATAACCTATATAGTAGACACAATGTGTCATGTTTCATCAAAATAACTTTATTGTTTGAAAATTTACAAAAATACAATAATATAAGGCGTGTTCGATTAAAAAAAAAAAGATTAAAAAAAGAAAGACTTATGGGCTGTGACTGTAGAAATATTTTTTTAAGATGTAGCTCAAGACAGCCTATAATTAATGTATACAATTTTTTCGTATCTTGTATAATAACGGATATATTAAACTTTATTGATTTTTTACGTAAATTCGACAAGAATTATATACCATTAAACGATAAACTCTATAGCTAAGATTACTGCCAAAGCATCAGAGTAAGGGTCTATTTGAAATGAATTTTCTGGAAATATTTTAGTAAAATGAAGGACATTGACGATTGAAACTAAGACTTAAGCTTTGTAAAACATTCTTCTTCAGACATTTTCTTTCCATAGCTGATATGAGTTTCAGGTTATTTGCCTAAATATTACCAATTTTGACCTTTAAAATCGCTACTTTGACGTTTTGAGGAAAACCCAAATTTATTTTTCTTTAAATGCCTATAATTTTTTTGTCTTTCAACCTACAGAGCTAAATTTGTAGATAACTTACCTATAATGGTATAAACCCGCGTACCAAATTTGGTTGCCCTTACTTTGTTAATTCCGGAGATATAATTTTTTTCGAAAGAAAACAACATTTTCCGGGAAAACTTCGAAAACAGGCATCAAACTTGGTTGCCCATATAGTACAAACAATGTACCATATTTCATCGAAATAAATTTATTGTTTGAAAATATATAAACATTTTTCACAAGTCTGGATACAGAAAATGTGTTATGGAAGTGAATTTCCAAAAAAATGTTTTTAATAGCAAATGCGAGCAGGCATCAATCTGATTACCGGTATAGCCTATGTGGTAGAAACAATGTACTATATTTTATCAAAATTACTTATGGTTTGAAAATATACAAAAAAAATTCCGAAAATAAACTTAAATGTTGGTTTCCTAACCAACAAAGCTTACGTTAATAGCAAATTGAGTTGTTGAAATTTGAAGGATTTAATGAAAATTCGGTAAATTTGCAGATTAGCTCCCGAATGCTTTTCAAAAAATTGTTTTCAGAAATATTACTAGGACCCCACCTGGATGCACAAACCACAAGAAAATTTTCTTGTTCACACCCCCCAAGGAAGTTATGGGACTGGGAGTGAATAGGGGTGCTGTGGTAGGCAGGGTTTAAGGGGGATGTGGCTTCAAGATGTGAAAAAGACAGCTTCTAAGCCTGCTTTATTCGAAGTTTCTGCTCATATTTCCTTTTTACTACCTACCCCGCTCAGCACCCCTACTCACTCCTGGTCCCGTAACTTTCTTGGGGGGTGTGAACAAGAATTTTTTCTTGTTCTAAACTGACAGCCAAAGCATCAAAGAAAGGGTCTATTTGAAATGTATATTTTGTAAATATTTTAGTAAAATGAAGGGCAATGACGGTTGAATCTGAAACTTAAGGGTTTGCAGAACACTCTTCTTGCAAGATTTTCTTTTTACAATCCGCATTTGTTGCACGTTCTTTGCCTAAACATTTCCAATTTTGACGTTTAAAATTGCAAGTGTGACGTTTTGAGGAAAACTCCAAAATTTGTTGCTTTAACTGCCCATAACTTCTTTGTCTTTAAAGCTAGGGACCTAATTTTGGTACAGAGTGCACTCTTCATAATGCAAACACGCGTACCAAATTTGGTTTCCCTTACTTTGTTATTTCCGGAGATATAAATTTTTTTAAAGAAAACACAAAATTTTCAGGGAAAACCTGGTCCGATTTTCCTGGCTAACGAACTTATCCAAGCCACTTGCAAAAGGAAGGTACTCACCAAATTTGATCAAGATCGGTCCATTATTTTTTTAGTTATCGGTCGGATATATATATATATATATATATATATATATATATATATATATATATATATATATATATATATATATATATATATATATATAGATATATATATATATATATATATATATATATATATATATATATATATATATACATATATATATATATATATATATATATATATATATATATATATATATATATAGATCTCCCCATAAGCGAATTAAAAAAAAATCGCTGAAAAACACGAAATGCCATGCTGTATTGCCTACAATCAAATCTAATGTGAATTTGCAGTCAACCTCCCGGACAGTTTTAGATAAAATGACAGCTGATAGGTAAAGTTTGGCATCCTATATGTACGTTAACACTATTTGTATCTTCACCGTCCTCCTTTCCCGGTACACCCCTTCCCCTGCAGGTTACCTATAACTATCTATTTCTCAGATTACACGCCATTGTCTGTCTTACTTGACGGCGGGGTCCGCTACTTCATGAACAATTGCTTGAGAACAACCCACAAGATTGTTACAGGACCTCGGGTGAATGACGGGTAGTGGTTTAAAGGATGTATGGTCGCAAAATATGAAAAAAGCAACTTTAAGATGTCCGTGTAAGCTGTTTCCTTCGTTTTTATCTTCCCCACGTAGCACCCCTCTTCAGTAGGTACGAGACCAGGGTCCCGTAACTTTCTTGGGGGTTCTTGCAAGAAACGTTTCTTGTAGCTTCTGCATCAATTGGGGCTCTAATGTTTCTGAAAAAAATATTCAAAAAAACCTCGGGGAGGTAAACTGCAAATTTACCCCGCATCTGAATAACTTACTCAGTAAGATACCGAACAATTTAATATGCAATAAAAATCAATACAAACTTAACTATATTACCTGGTTCCCACAAGAACGGTAGAGCTCTTGTTCAGGGGCAACCCCTTTAATAAATTAATATGTTACAAAATTGTCCTATATTTCAATCTGTCACATTGATTTCTACACTATATATTAGAATTAGGAAATACTCTGAAAAATTATTTTAGAATCTGTATTCTAAATATTCTCTTATTACTATAAGTAATTCTATATTGATAATGGGCTTTACTTTACTCTTTATGTCGATTATCGTATTGATGTGGCAATGTCGACAAGTTTGACATTTCTCTTCTGAGTAAGAATATGTCAATGTCAATGCTTACGTCCAAGAGAGCTACAATTTACCAAGTTACCACCTGCAACGTGAAAAACTCTTTATGTCAGACGACACTGCTGAATTTTGTCAGTACCACGCTGGTTGCAAGCCTAACAAGCGCTTTATTTTTCGCTAAGTGAAGGTTGGAACCTGTGATGAGCACTTATAAGCACACTTGGCGAAACGCAATCACCACAATAAATCTTTTAAAGACCTAACAATCGTTACGCTAACAACGTTAGCTTCATCAGAGGATGAAAAAATTCTAAACTAATTTTCTGCTAAAACCTATATTTATGTACATTCTTAAGTAGACGAGTGAAACCGAAAGTAACATATTAGTTTGTCTCTATTGAACGGACGAGGTTATCGAACTTCCTTTATTCCTATACCTGACAGATTTAGGAGTGTTTATCTAATTTAAAGGCGCAAAGAAAATGATGAGCTTGAAATGAGAGGTGCCGCTTTATTTAAGGATGGTCCGTTTTTAGTGAATTTTCTTTAAAAAAATTCACTAACGAAAAGATCCCGACTTTTGAATTTTGAAAAAAATTCTTAAAATAAGCGCTAATTAGGCCCCCCAGAACACATATCCGGGGTCAGTGTTAATTTATATATATATATATATATATATATATATATATATATATATATATATATATATATATATATATATATATATATATATATATATATATATATATATATATATATATAAACATATAAACATTCAAACTGACCCCGGATATGGGTTCTAGGGGTCCTAGTTCGCGCTCATTTGAAACAATTTTTGCAAAGTCTCACCATCGATACCTCTCTATTAGTGATTTTTTTTAAAATAAAAATTCACTAAAAATGTTGGTTTCTGAAAGACGAAACATAGGATTTCGAATTTGAAAATGCCATCTTGTAGGAGAGGAAAAGTGACCTCGATGAAGTGTGATTCATTTTGTTATCAGTTCAGGCAGGACCCTAGAGCAGTAAGCACCGTCCGGCAATGCCGCACTCTCGGTACATGGACGGGACCCGTCTACTTAAGGATCGTCGGGTTACTGTTTGTGGGAAGTGTACTAGTTTGCACTGGTATTGACTCACTATTATTATTTACCTGTTTAAACAACTTTCTATTGTAAGGAGGTGGATTTTTGTGCCTCTTACTTTACTACAAAGGTTTTTCAATGACTGTAAATTCTAATTATTATTATTAAAATTTAAGTAATTATTGATTTAGTTACGTTTTAGGGTCGGCCACGTTTCGAGCGGCAGAACGTGTGTCCCCTTGTTACCTTGAACTTAATATTTAAGTTTTACGACCTTCAAGGGAGGTCTTGCCTAAATTTATTTGGAACACTAAAAACCGAGCATCTGGGTCAAATTCCCAGAAGTTTACTATATATTCAGTTTTAGCGTATACCTAGTGACCAAAGCACCTCAAAGTCACCCTATAAGGAAACTGTTAATATGAACTCCAGTTTAGGGCTTCCTAAGCTAAAATGAAACCCAGTATCTAGTTTTTAAAATTAGTTTAATACAAAAATTAAAATTTATACAGATGACATTTTAACAGCACAATAAATTTCTAATACACCCTTTAATTCCAAAGGTTTTGGTATGACTAAAATTTAACAATTGAATTTCTAAATATTTATGAATAAATTCCTTAATCCCCAAAGGCTTCTGTCGGATTAAAATTATACTGAAAACTCGAAATTCTAATAGTATACATCCTTAAGGTTATTTAAACAGGAGGGTGTAGGAGGATTAAATGTTATACAAAGTTAATACCGGTGAGAACTACATTGTTCTTGCCCCCGGTATAATTTTCCTAGTCTAATAATTGACTCTTTCTTAGCTTAATGATATCTCTCACTTATCTACCCCTTATAGCTCCCAGCTAAACTCCCATGACTCAAAAACCCTATATCTTCCTCGTATTATAACATTTCACAATTATTTCCCCATCCATTAAAATTCCAATCATAAAACAACAACTGAATTTTAATCTGATTTCATTTTTTCTGATTATAAATCCAGGGCTCTATGGCTCAATTATCTATACTAATTTAGCTTACAGCCCATATAATTTCAAATATACATACAATCTTAGTTTAAGAATTTATTCGGTACTCGAGACAGCTGGCCCATTTTTAATAAAAAGGGAACATTTAACAAATTATTTAAACTGGAACGGACTCACCCAGAAATCTGAGACAATACACCAGCTCTGCTTTACCAACCCCCCCATGGGCCGGTCACCTACGCACGTCCGCGAGAATAGCCCTTTTTAAAACACTCTTAATTAACACTCTGAAATTTTCACCCAAACTTCTAAATATTCTCTGATTATCTAACGAAAAGAAACCCCTGACATTTTAGTCGCTACCGTACCCACACAGCACAGGATATCCAATGGATATCCATTGGATATACATAATATCCATCTTACGTCCATGACCATGATGGATATTATATGGATATAAAATGGATATTGTTAGAGCAGAAAAATATTAATAAAACTTAAATAATGTGAACATATGAGCATTTGTTATTCATTAAAATCTAATCACGAATGCAGTAGAATTTCTGGGTGTATATACTTTATTCAAGTATGTATATATCCATCAGACATCCAATGGTTATCCATTGGATATCCCATGGATATACAGAAGACATCTATTAGATGTCCACTGGACATCCAGTTGATGTTCCGTTAATATGTTCATACCAGCAGGAAACAACATTGATAAATTATTGAAACCGTTATTTACGTTTGTAAAAGATAAGGGAAGAAAATAACCCGTTCTAGCACAAGAATTACCGGAAAACGTTAAAACTAGCGCCAACAATAAATTTCGATCCAAATTCTCATTACGATTATAACCATAAAATAAAATTATTGTTATTTTAATACAGAGAGTATTACTGTTTATGACTGTTATTTCGTGAGAAGAATCTATTATCATATTATTATTTATTAATGCTCTCCCGAACAATAAACGCGGGATCATTTAATAACTCACCTTGGGACATTGGATGCTTGAATTGTTGGCTACAATGACGAAAATCCGTTCGTATTTGTTTGGTTTGAAGTAGTTTGGACTAAAGTTGAGGTTATAAAATTTAGAATTGAATCTTGCCATTTTGCATCAACTGCTAAATGAAAAATGAACAACAGCCTACAACTAAAGTTAGAAGATTGAGATATGTCTCCAAATAATGTGTGTGTTGTTTTTATTAATAAGTTTTCCTGTGATTTTCAGTCAGTAAATAATTTACAGGTGAGTACATAACCTTAAACCATTTAGTTAGGAATATATCTTTTATACTTATTTACGTAAATACCATTATTATTTATAGCTGTAAAGAGCACGTTGATTGATAATAACATGGCTATAGTGAACGTGAACTAGAAAACCAATATCTTCTTGATTCAAGTAAATATTTTTTTCTTCCTATTGAAATCAGCGAAAATTGCCTAGTTATATAACGGAAGTTTATGTGTATGTAAAACTGTTTATTTTACTGGTGGATATTCCTCGTCTTTACTTACAAGCAAGAAGCAGATCACTTCCGGTAGATTATGAAAGTAGATCACTTACAGGTGATTAAAACTATTGGGTATATAGTCAGTTCCGTCGTGATACTCAACATTAACAACTAATACCTATTATTTTGAAATAACCACTAAAGTGTGATAGTTATAGCTATAATAATTAAAGTAATATTTATACACATTTGTTCATATTATATTATTTATTGGATCCTCTTATGAATTTGATTATAAGCAGTGTGTTTTTTCTTTACAGCAAGAATGCAGACCTGAGCCAGATCATAGATCAAGAAAATACAATTATTTAAATCATTTTAGAACACAATAAAATATTTGTTTGCTTATATTAGTGTTTCATTGAGGGGATGAGGTTAGAAAGAGAACGATGGTGGGTTAGCATCGAATATCCATTTTATGTAAAAGCGATATTCATTTGATGACCACATGTATATCCATACAATATCCATTAGATGTATAATGGATATCCATATCGTGACCACATGTATACCATACAATATTCACTATATATCCACATTGATGGATATTGGTAGGACATCTGTATGTCCATTAGATATCCATTGGATGTCCTGGATATCCATTGGATGTCCTGGATATCCATTGGATATCTAATGGATATCCATGTGCTGTGTGGGTACTTTCCAGCCCCGAGGCCGGCTGGTCACTAACTCTCTGGACACGTATTTTTCCACCGTACCCATATAGTTTGCATTTTTTTGTCTCTGTTGAAACTGACCTCGTTGTAGGCCGTAACCCTAAACTTGCTAATCTAGCATTTCTCTATCCACTATGTTTCAAGTGACCCAGTTGAACTCGCAACTTGAGCAGTTGATTGTTTATAATTTCAACATGCCCAGCCTAGATAATTATGCATATTCAGATTATATTTATGATCGCTTGAAGTATTTGTTGTAGCGATTTTTCATAAACTTTTCTGAGATGAAATCCAGTAATTTATTTACATCTTTTCTAAACATTGATGTACGGAGAAATTTCGTTAACCAGATACTTAAACCAGTAAGCATCCTGCTTACACTATTCTGCATTATACTTGATTGTCTTTTCAAAGTACTCACTGTTTCAACCAAATTATCGATAATTTTGTACTTTTTGACAAGTAATTCTTGTAGACAATGAGAATCTATCTCGACAGCATCACCGCAAGCACTTTCAAATGACTTGTCATTATCTTTAATTTCAGCTGATATCACAGCAGAACCATCACTACAGTTTATTAAGTTGTCGTCAATATAAACAATTTAACACAACCAGGATGTGAAATAGATCCACTTGTTATTAAGTGACAAGTGATCTAAAATCTATAGTGAGTACAAGTGATTATTGGAAGTGTCTTGAGTGAAACCAGCCGTGGAAGTGGTCAACTATTAATTTGAACTAGGCGCCAACAGAGGGGGGAGTGTGTGAGTGCAGTACACAGAGGGAGCAATACGCGAGCTTTAGAGTTGGATGTATTAATTTTAACAGTACAATAAAGTTTATTTCAAAATGTAACGAAGTTTGTCGACATCTATGAAACAGATCAATCTTTTTACGAAATTTACCTCACATATTGCTATCAAACTATAAACATTCAATGTTTCAGAATTGTTTTGTTGAATTAATGTAAGTAAGACTAGATGCATTCTCGCAACAATTAGAACCGTAGACCGGTTTCGCTCTCATTAGAGCTCTTCAGTACGGCATACTAATTGTAGCAAAAATACACCAAAAATAACACGGCGATCGTATAGCCAGTCTTAAAACACTAAGTGAGTGGTGAACGTGTCGCCACCTAGTTCGGAACCAAGTACTATGTTGTCACGCCCGATCCAAATAACACAGAGTGTTAAAAATAGAGACGGTATACAACTAACTAACAATTTAAAAAATTGTTAGCCCTGGCCCATTTCTACCCCAATATAGGGACAAAGTATGTAAGACTAGATGCATTCTCGCAACAATTAGAACCGTAGACCGGTTTCGCTCTCATTAGAGCTCTTCAGTACGGCATACTAATTGTAGCAAAAATGCACCAAAAATAACACGGCTATCGTATAGCCAGTCTTAAAACACTAAGTGAGTGGTGAACGTGTCGCCACCTAGTTCGGAACCAAGTACTATGTTGTCACGCCCGCTCCAAATAACACAGAGTGTTAAAAATAGAGACGGTATACAACTAACTAACAATTTAAAAAATTGTTAGCCCTGGCCCATTTCTACCCCAATATAGGGACAAAGTATGTAAGACTAGATGCATTCTCGCAACAATTAGAACCGTAGACCGGTTTCGCTCTCATTAGAGCTCTTCAGTACGGCATACTAATTGTAGCAAAAATGCACCATTAGTTGTATACCGTCTCTATTTTTAACACTCTGTGTTATTTGGAGCGGGCGTGACAACATAGTACTTGGTTCCGAACTAGGTGGCGACACGTTCACCACTCACTTAGTGTTTTAAGACTGGCTATACGATAGCCGTGTTATTTTTGGTGCATTTTTGCTACAATTAGTATGCCGTACTGAAGAGCTCTAATGAGAGCGAAACCGGTCTACGGTTCTAATTGTTGCGAGAATGCATCTAGTCTTACATACTTTGTCCCTATATTGGGGTAGAAATGGACCAGGGCTAACAATTTTTTAAATTGTTAGTTAGTTGTATACCGTCTCTATTTTTAACACTCTGTGTTATTTGGAGCGGGCGTGACAACATAGTACTTGGTTCCGAACTAGGTGGCGACACGTTCACCACTCACTTAGTGTTTGAATTAATGTAATCCAAATTTTTCCAGAATAAAATATAACAGAATGTGGAAAATACCACAAATGATATTGGTTGTTAAAAAAGCACATTCTGGACAGAATAAAGTTAAATAGACAAAAAAAATCTACAAAATGTCACATGGTTTGAGCGACTATTTTTATATTGAATTGATAGAAAAACATTCAGATGCTTTGCAGTAAATTTATTTATTTAAATACATTAACAGAGGTATATAAACCCAATTACTAATGCAACAAAATTACCTAAAAACTAACATACCAAAAATCAAAAGAAAAGTGACCTAAGTATTAGCTGGATAATCTCTGAAGCTAAAAAGAAAGCAGTGTAAATTAGAAGTTTTGGACATGTCTGCTATCTGCTGGGGAGTCATTATAAAGATGACACATTAAATAAACAGGGGATTTGATTAAGATGGTTGTTCTTGGCACAAGAAGGGCAAATTTATGAATTGTTATTACACTATTTAAATTTAACATAAATAAGCTCACACAGCTACAATGATATGCTTAAAAGATAAGGTAAGTCATGTTATGTATTACAAAACTTATACAAATCTGCTACTGTAACGCACTTGCTTAAACTCAAAAACATGACATCAAGATCGAGAAACATCGAATGATTACCATATCTAATGTAGTTATTCTCTCATTAATGACATGTTTTGATTTAATATGATGTAACAATTGCCATTTGTCCACACTTGCATAATCACATGATGAACACTGATTAAGCTAATCTCCTGTGTTTTAATTTAATGTGATTTAACAATTGCCGCTTCATCACACTTGCATAATTACATGTTGAACATTGATAAGACTTTTCTCCTCTGTGTTTTGATTTAATATGACGTAACAAGTTACCTTTATTTACACTTGCGTAATCAATCACATAATGAACATTTATAAGGCTTTTTGCCTATATGTTTTGCTTTAATATGATTTGACAAGTGCTGCTTGCTTACACTTTCATAATCACATAATGATCATTGATAAGGCTTTTCTTCTGTGTGTTTTGATTTAATATGATATAACAAGTCCCGTTTCTGCACACTTGCATAATCACATGATAAACATTGAGGAGGTTTTTAACACAACCAGGATATGAAATAGATCCACTTAAGTTATTAAGTGACAAGTGATCTAAAATCTATAGTGAGTACAAGTGATTATTAGAAGTGTCGTGGGTGAAACCAGCCGTGGAAGTGGTTAACTATTAATTTAAACTAGGCACCAAGAGAGTGGGAGTGTGTGAGTGCAGTACACAGAGGGAGCAATGCGCAAGTTGACGACAAGGATAACTAATTTACGTTTTAGAGTTGGATGTATTAATAAGTACACTTTGAGAACACCCAAATCACCACAACACATATTTCAGAGACCTTACGATCGTTTCGTTGACCAAGTCAACATCTTCAGAGGAAGAAAAATTCTAACATAAAAAACTAGATCCCGTATATTTATATCGCGTCAAAGAAAAACGAACTAGTCCGAAGGAAAGTTGTCGTCCAAGAACGATTGTTTGTTTATTGCGCAGTGAAACAGGTCGGAGACCTGCTTTAATCTTTTGGTCGACAAATTTATGACCCTTATCTAATATAGGTTTAAAAAGGACCGGCGTTCTTTAAAGAAACAGCACGTTTCCTTTCGATCTAGAAATTTACTATGTGGATATTGGTTTATGCCGATAAAGACAACTGCTGAGATAAACAACAAAGTCAAATCATCTCTTTTAAAAATAGAAAACTAAAACCCAGATGTCTGTCTTACCGTGTTACCTTTAACAAAGGAAAAATAGTTCAACTAAAATACTACACAAAAACTATATATTGATTTTAATTCTACGTGAAAATATTTATATTGACTACATATATACAAAAACCGAACAGGTATTTAAATCAAGACAAACATAGTGATCAGTATATGTATAAACCGGTCGAGTTATTGACAATAATTTATTATTCTACCAGACTAATTATGAGTATTTAAGCGGTCAAATGCAAAGAGCAAACAATGGGCTAGAAATTACAGGTGCCGCACCATTTAATGAAGTTTTGTTCTTAATAGACCTTAATATAAAAATACTTTCTAATGAATCAAGCATAGTTTGATGTCTGACATTTTTGACAAGGTTGATTCATTAGAAAGTATTTTTATATTAAGGTCTATTAAGAACAAAACTTCATCAAATCGTGCAGCACCTGTAATTTCTAGCCCATTGTTTGCTCTTTGCATTTGACCGCTTAAATACTCATAATTAGTCTGGTAGAATAATAAATTATTGTCAATAACTCGACCGGTTTATACATATACTGATCACTATGTTTGTCTTGATTTAAATACCTGTTCGGTTTTTGTATATATGTAGTCAATATAAATATTTTCACGTAGAATTAAAATCAATATATAGTTTTTGTGTAGTATTTTAGTTGAACTATTTTTCCTTTGTTAAAGGTAACACGGTAAGACAGACATCTGGGTTTTAGTTTTCTATTTTTAAAAGAGATGATTTGAGTTTATGTTGTTTATCTCAGCAGTTTGTCTTTATCGGCATGAACCAATATCCACATAGTAAATTTCTAGATCGAAAGGAAACGTGCTGTTTCTTTAAAGAACGCTGGTCCTTTTTAAACCTATATTAGATAAGGGTCATAAATTTGTCGACCAAAAGATTAAAGCAGGTCTCCGACCTGTTCCACTGCGCAATAAACAAACGATCGTTCTTGGACGACAACTTTCCTTCGGACTAGTTCGTTTTTCTTTGACGCGATATAAATATACGGGATCTAGTTTTTTATGTTAGAATTTTTCTTCCTCTGAAGATGTTGACTTGGTCAACGAAACGATCGTAAGGTCTCTGAAATATGTGTTGTGGTGATTTGGGTGTTCTCAAAGTGTACTTATTAGTGCTCATCACAGGTTCCAGTTTTCACATATTGGATGTATTAATTTTAACAATACAATAAAGTTTATTTCAAAGTTTGTTGACATATCTTTGAAACAGGTTAATTTTTTTTACGATATTTACCTCACGTATTGCCATCAAACTAAACATTCAATGTTACAGAATTGTTTTGTTGAATTAATGTAATCCAAATGTTTCCAGAATAAAATAGAACAGAATGTGGAAAATACATATGATATTTATTGTTAGAAAAGCACATTCTGGACAGAATAAAGTTAAATCGACAAAAAAAATCTACAAAATGTCACATGGTTTGAGTGACTATTTTCATATTGAATTTATAGAAAAACATCCAGATGCTTTGTAGTGAATTTATTTATTTATTTAAATACATTAACAGAGGTTGTTAAGGGAGCGTAAGATAATTATAGGGATAAAATCGTCGAACTAAGCACATATGTAGACATAGGTAACGGTATATTGATTAACGAGATTAATTCACAAACTTAACAGTAATAATTATTATATAACTAAAAAATCTCGGGACGCAGCAAGTGCGTTATGGTAGTGAATTTTCATAGAAATGATCTGACACAAAATATTTTATTATAACTTTTTGTCTTGTCACATAGAAATTTAAATTTTGGTGTATAGTTTACTTTTTATATCGTAAACCTACCTATCAAATTTGGTTATCATAGGTTTTTTATTTTTTAAGATAAAATTTTTTTTCAAATGAAAACTCAAAATTTGTTCAGAAAACCTCGTCCGATTTTTCTGATTAACGAACTTATCAAAGCCATTTACAAAAGGAAGGTACATGCCAAATTTTATCAAAATCGGCCAATTATTCTTTGAGATAAAAATTTTTTTCGAATGAAAACTCAAAATTTTCCCGGAAAACCTCGTCCGATTTTCCTGACTAAGAAACTTGTCAAAGTGATTTACAAAAGGAAGGTACATGCCAAATTTTATTTAAATCGGATTATTAATTTTTGAGATAAGAATTTTTTTCGAATGAAAACTCAAAATTTTCCCGGAAAACCTCGTCCGAATTTTCTGACTAACGAACTTATCCAAGCCATTTACAAAAGAGAGGTACGTGCCAAATTTTATCAAAATCGGCCCATTATTTTTTGAGTTATCGGTGTGATACATATATATATATATATATATATATATATATATATATATATATATATATATATATATATATATATATATATATATAAATTGAAACTGACACCGGATATGGGTTCTAGGGGTCCTAGTTCGCGCTCATTTGCAAAATTTTTTTCAAAATTCAAAAGTCTGGATCTCCCCATTAGTGAATTTTTTCTACGAAAATTCACTAAAATGAAAGAACTTACGTAGATATTGACATGATGAATTTAACAGTGTTTATGTTTACATAATTAAATTATAAGTATCGCGGCGTTATATTCTGAAGCAATCTAATTTTTACCGTCTACATTACAGAAACGTATTTCATTAACTCATTTTCTTTCACTAAAAGTAATCTCATTTATATTTGCAAAACAATAACACAATTTTGATTCTTAATTAGTATCACGACCTTCTGATCTGCTGACTGCAGCATTCCTGTATATCTTGCAAATTTGTTTGTTATTGTTTACATACTAAATGTGATATTTTCAATGTCAATCGATACAATGTTGACCTCTAATTAATGCAATATTTACATTCCTTGCTGCAAAGAATTAAAATGAACTACTTTGAATTAATATTTTACTGTTTTTAACAATAATGTTTCTAGGTCTATTACGGCCCTTCTGAAGACCTTTCGTGTTCACTGAACAGAGGTATACAAACCTAATTACTAATGCCATCAAAATTACCTAAAAACTAACATACCAAAAAGCAAAAGAAAAGTGACCTAAGTATTAGCTGGATAATCTCCGAAGTTTAGAAGAAAGCAGTGTAAATTAGAAGTTCTGGACATGTCTGCTATCTGCTGGGGAGTCATTATAAAGATGACACATTAAATAAACAGGGGATTTGATTAAGATGGTTGTTCTTGGCACAAGAAGGGCAAATTTATAAATTGTTATTACACTATTTAAATTCAACATAAATACGCTCAGACAGGTACAATGATATGCTTAAAAGATAAGGTAAGGCAGGTTATGTATTACAAAACTTATACAAATCTGCTACTGTAACACACTTGCTTAAACTCATCACATGACATCATGACCCAGGAACATCAAATGATAACCATATCTAGTGTAGTTATTCTGTCATGAATGACATATGTTTTGATTTAATATGATTTAACAATAGCCGTTTGTTTACACTTTCATAATCACATAATGAACATTTATAAGGCTTTTCTCCTGTGTGTTTTGATTTAATATGACGTAACAATTGCTGTTTCTCCACACTTGCATAATCACATGATGAACATTGATAAGACTTCTCTCCTGTGTGTTTTGATTTAATATGATATAACAAATTATGTTTGGTTACACTTGCATAATCACAAGATGAACATTGATAAGGCTTATCGCCTGTATGTTTTGATTTAACATGATTTGACAAGCGCTGTTTGTCTACACTTTCATAACCACATAATGAACATTGATAAGGCATTTCTCCTGTGTGTTTTGATTTAATATGATATAACAAGTCCCGTTTCTGCACACTTGCATAATCACACGATAAACATTGATGAGGTTTTTCTCCTGTGTGTTTTGATTTTATATGATTTAACAATGGCTGTTTGTACCCACTTGCATAATCACATGATGAACATTCATAAGGCTTTTCTCCTGTGTGTTTTAATTTAATATGATTTGATAATTGCGCTTTCTCCACACTTGCATAATCACATGATGAACACTGATAAGGCTTTTCTCCTGTGTGTTTTGATTTAATATGATTTGACAAGCACTGTTTGTCTACACTTTTATAATCACATAATAAACATTTATAAGGCTTTTCCCCTGTATGTTTTGATTTAATATGACATAACAAGTGCCGTTTCTGCACACTTGCATAATCACATGATGAACATTGATGAGGTTTTTCTCCGGTGTGTTTTGATTTAATATGATTTGACAATTCCGGTTTCCTTACACTTGCATAATCACATAATGAACATTGATAAGGCTTTTCTCCGGTGTGTTTTGATATAATATGATTTGACAATGCCTGTTTCCTTACACTTGCATAATCACATAATGAACATTGATGAGGTTTTTCTCCGGTGTGTTTTGATATAATATGACTCAACAATTCATGTTTGTACACAGTTCCATAATCACACAATGAACATTGATGAGGTTTTTCTCCTGTGTGTTTTGATTTAATATGATTTGACATTCGCTGTTTCTCCACACTTGCATAATCACATAATGAACATTGATAAGGCTTTTCTCCCGTGTGTTTTGATTTAATATGATTTGACAATGCCTGTTTCCTTACACTTGCATAATCACATAATGAACACCGATAACGCTTTTTTCCTGTGTGTTTTGATTTAATATGATTTGACAATCGTTGTTTGTACCTACTTGCATAATCACATAATGAACATTGATACGCCTTTTCTCCTGTGTGTTTTGATTTAATATGAAGTAACCAAGAATCTTTCCTTACAGTTGCATAATTACATAATGAACATTTATAAGGCTTATCGCCTGTATGTTTTGATTTAATATGATTTGACAAGTGGTATTTTTTTAGACTTTTATAATCACATAATGAACATTGATAAGACTTTTCTCCTGTGTGCTTTGATTTAATATGATATAACAAATTATGTTTGCTTACACTTGCATAATCACATGATGAACATTGATGAGATTTTTCTCCTGTGTGTTTTGATTTAATATGATTTGACAATTGATGTTTGTGCACACTTGCATAATCACATAATGCACACTGATGAAGCTTTTCTCCTGTGTGTTTTGATTTAATATGAGTTGATAATCGCTGTTTGTACCCGCTTGCATAATCACATGATGAACATTGATAAGGCTTTTCTCCTGTGTGTTTTGATTTAATATGACATAACAAGTGACCTTTCTTTACACTTGCATAATCACATAATGGACACTGATAAGGCTTTTCTAAAGTGGGCAAGGGGTCGTGATTATTAGTAGAACTTTCATTTTTATCCAAGTGCTCTTCTTTTAAATCTTGATGTAATACAGAAATATCCAAAGCATGCTCTTCTATTTCCAATTTTATTGAGAATTCATGTGGTTCCAGATCTGGTTTCGTATCATGTTCAAATTCACAGGAAAGTCTAAACTTTTGGTCAGTAGATACACCATCATCATCTTTTTCAACTTTAATACATTTACAATAATCTCCGCAGATCTCCTGCTCTTGTTTTATATGTCCCTTGCATGTTAGGCAACTACTACCATTTTCAGGTTCTCTTCCACTACTAGCCATATCCTCCTTTTCAGCTTTTATTATATCTGAAAACAGAAAAGTAATAGTTGATAAAATTAACACAAAGTTTGGACGCTGCAAGTGCGTTATGGCAGTGAATTGTTATGAAAATGTTTTTAATAGCAAACAAGCCTTTTTTTTAATGAAAGCAGACATCAAATTTGGTTACCAGTCTAATCTATATAGTAAAAACAATGTACCATATTTCATCAATATAACTTTATTACTTGAAAAAGTACAACAATTTTCCAAAAATAAACTTTAAATGTTCCCGGAAAAACTGGTCTGATTTTTATGGACAACAAACCTTTCAAGCTATTTGCCCATCTGCCAAGATATAATTATCATATATATGTATATATATATATATATATATATATATATATATATATATATATATATATATATATATATATATATATATATATATATATATATATATATATACCCTCATCTCTCTGAGGCCTAGGGTTGAACACACTGAGACCTCACAGACGATCTCCGGCGAGATTTGGGGAGTAGGCAGATTGAGGCCTTAGAGTGTCCTTACATATTTCCTTTACCTCTTGAAAATGGCCTAAAACAGGAGCCGATACGTCGAGTTTTCATAAATTCTGGACGGGGTTCAACCCGAGAACCAAGTATGTCATATATATATATATATATATATATATATATATATATATATATATATATATATATATATATATATATATATATATATATATATATATATAGGTAAATTTGGTTATTAGTATAACCTAGTAACCAAATTTGATGCATGATTTCATTAAAAAAATACATATTTGCTATTAAAAACATTTTTTATGAAAATTCACTACAATAACGCACTTGTTGCATCAAGACTTAAAAAAGCAGGCATCAAAATAACTTTATTGTTTGAAAATGTACAAAACCTTCCGAAAATAAACTTAATATTGTTACAAAGCATCTCAATAGATGTAGGTGCGGTGTTGCCACATCTCCAGAACTTCCCCAAACAGCTGTGAATTCTTTCACAATCTGGCAACACCGCCTCCCCACCCCCTGGGAGTGCCTGGGGTGACCCCCATCAGGCGAAGTCTCAACCCTCTAGGACCAAAAATAACGAAGTTACCAACTTGTACCCCGTGGGAACGGATAACTGAGGTCTGCACATTCCGAACATCCTGTATATACACGCTGTATGCGCAGAGACCCTTACACCCTGTATACGCAGAGAGATCTTACATTACGAGAAACACCTCTTGTGTAACATAGGAGTGATGACCACATTTGGATCATCCTGTATATACACCCCCCTGTATACACACGGGACCGATCTGTATTCACAGAACCTTCTAGTAGAAGAAGGTCCTGGAACCTTCTGGAATGGAACGCTCCAGAAACGAGGTGGAAGGTACGGCGAGTATATAAACGCGAAAGCAGGCCAGCCAGCAGAGGAGTTCAGTAAGATAATGTTGAAGTGACTCGAAGAAGCAGTAACTAGTGTGAAGTAGAGACCGTGGTTTCAGCATAGAGACTTGTGTGCAGATTAGTAACCAGTGTAAGGCCAGATAAACTAAGTGTTTTGTGAGAGAGACATTCTAGACCTTTATTGTATCCATATTTAGACAGTAAATTAAGTGTTTTGTGAGAGAGACATTCTAGAACGTTTATTGTATCCATATTTAGATAGTAAATAAAGTTGTTTTGTTAAAATTTAAAGTCTCACTTATCCAGAACCCGGAGAAAACGCAACAATATGTTCCCGAAAAAACTGGTTTCCTGTCCAACGAACCTGAGGCTGATTGAGCTTTGAAATTTGAAGCATTTAATGAAAGTTTGCTACCATAACGCACTTGTTGCGTCCCGATTGCTTTTTCTTATGAACATGTATCGATTGAAAATGGAAAAATTCATTCATATAAGGCATGTTCAATTAAAAAGGAAAAAAAAACAAAATTTGCATGACAATTATGCATATGAAATTCTGCGTTCACCAAAGTCAAAATATACAAGGTGTTGCATTTGAAAAACAAGTATTTTTAAAATTAGCGAAAGATAATTAACCTGTATATTAAAAAAAGTCTGGACGCAGCAAGTGCAATGGTAGCGAATTTTCGTAAAAATGTTTTTAATGGCAAATATGTCTTGTATTTAAAAGGACATTTGGTTGGCAGTATAACCTATATATAGTACTAACAATGTACCATATTGCATTAAAATAGCTTTGTTGTTTCAAAAAGTACAAACATTTTCCGAAAATAAATTTTAAACGTTCCAGAAAAAAAAACCTGGTCGATTTTCCTGGCCAACGTCTTTAAGCTATTTACACACCTGCCAAGATATAATGATTCACAAACAGCTTTAGGACCAAAGTTGAAAAAAAAGTTTCATGGAAATTTGCAATAATTTCTTTTACAAAAAATGACCAGTTTTTTTTTAATACAGAAATTGCCTTCAGTAATGTTACACTAAATTATATTTTTCACAAAAATTCGACAATTTTTTTTTTACAATGATTTACTAAATATTTATTATTAATTACCAACATATCACAAAAATCTTACAAAAATAATTGTACAGAAACACTAAAAACATTTCTGTGAAAACTTTTTAAATTTAGCCACATTTTGAGAGTACCTGTATACAATATCTGGATTTTTTCGACGATTAATACAAACAAAAAGCACCCTGAATGCGTCATTTCCATGGGTCTCCGGTATCTATTGAGAAAAACGCCGTATCACAATTTGTGATCTGTTTGAAATATGTGACAAAAACGTGAAAAGTTGCAAAACAATTGAAATAACTCAAAGACGATGAACGATATTAATTTTTTTTCTTACAAACATGCATTATAATATGATGGAAAACACAAAAATACAATAAGGGGGTGTTTCATTAAAAAAAAGAAAGTGTGTATCACCAACGACTTATGGGCCAGCCTGTAATTATCAAAATAGATTTATAAGATACAGCTCGAGACACCCTATAGTTAACGTATATACTTTTTCCTCATATCTTGTATACTAACGGATATATTGAGCTTTACTGTAAGAATGCGTCACCCTGTATATGTGTGAACAGACAAAAACTGAAACTGGTTTTAGGGGTTCTAGTTTGCGCTCATTTGAACAAATCTTTTTAAAATTCATAAGTCGCGGTCCTCTCAATAACGAATTTTTTTTACGAAAATTTGCTAAAATATAGACTATTAAACCATAAACTTTATAGCTGAAACTACTGCCGAAGTATCGGAAAAAAGGGTCTATTCGAAATGGATTTTCCGAAAGTATTTTAGTAAAACGAAGGACAATGATGGTTGAAGCTGAACCTTAAGGCTTTGTAAAACACACTTATTACGACATATCTTCTACATAATCTGTATCTGTTTCAAATTCGTTGTCTGAAAATTGCAAATTTTGACGTTTTAAATCGCGATTTTGACGTTTTAAAAAGAAAAATGATAAAATTCTCAAAACATTTTTTCTGCTACTTCTTGGCCTTTTTGCGTCAAGAAAACTTAACGGTTATATGTAATATCCAATTGGTTTTGTTAGTCACACAAAATATTTTGTTCTTGTGCTTTCCTCTGATCACCAGTGGCACCCATTTTTTTTCTTAAAACGCCTATAACTTTTTTTTCTTTCAACTTAGAGATCTGAATTTCAGTATGTAGAGTAATTTTGATAGTGTAAACGTATACGCCAAATTTGGTTGTCATAGCTCGTTATTTTCGGAGATACGAAAATTTTCTGAAAGAAAACTCAAAAATTTTCCGGAAAAACTAGTCCAATATTCCTGGCTAACGAACGTGTCCAAGTTGTAATGTCTTGAAATAAAAGGAAACTACATTGAACAAGACTATATATTTACAATGTTCACTTGTACAAGGGTTAGAATATAACAACACATGCTAGTAGTCATTTTGTACACATTGACATATCAACACTTCTGACAAATGACATTATTTCCACAGAACTCTTACTCTATGTTTACCAGCGACAATATACTACAATTACCCTCCTCACAAGTTTAAGCGATCGGGAGGTTTGATTTGTCGCTTTGGTCTGCTGTTCACAATATCAACATGTTGTTACCTCCTTCAAATACCAATAATTTTGTGACGTGGTATATTGTGATTGACCTCAAGTGGATATAGATCTGCTCAATAGTGAGGTCACGATTGCCTATAAAACCCTACCCTAAAATAAATATCTTTCTGATTATCATTATTATTAAGATTAGCAATAGTTTTAGGAGGTTGACAGATCTTGATATAGTTTGATACGCTCTTTGCTGTTTTGCACTGCCTGTAGCCCTATATTTGTGGGCGCCCCAGACTAGTGCCAGGTTATATAAAAATTAAGATATCTAGATAATCGATAGTTAGAATTAATTATTTGCGCTGACGCCAAAAGAAAGGAGATATTAGGGAGGAATTTCTCTTCAATCAAACAGATATGTAAATATTAACAATAATGTTAAATTTATTCATATAAGTTAATTTGGAATAGCAAGCAAAACTGAATTAACATGGTTGGTAAATTTTAAATAGACATTGTTCCATACACAAATAAAAAATCAAATAAGCAGCAATAGTTTCAAGAAAAGAGAAATTATCATTACATATGGTATGTGACAAAATAATAAGATAAACATGGTTATATGTTACATAAAAATTAATATTACATCCTAGAGGTATATTAAAAATCAAACGCTATATTTTACAGCTGAAAACCAAACAAAAATTAATATGCAAATGATTTGCGGTTATCAATCAATTCTGGTGATTTTTCAATGAAATTTTGAAATGGGATCCCCGAATATTTAGCTGGCCAGTCCCTTGAGTGAAACTACATTTAAGAAATACATTCATGTAAACTTCGTATCTTAATGATTGTAAATGTAAATATTAAGAAATGTACAGGTTAAAATATTCCACAAGCAAAGTCTGTTAGTTACAATTGAGTATTATGTATTTAAAATCACAATATTGACAAAATTCTAGAGAATGGACAAGACATTTACGGTTGCCCTAACAAACAGCTCTTTGACATGAAAAAGACATAAATTTGATTAGGTTGCCTTGAAAGTTCATGTTAGAAATGTTCAAACGCTAAATTGGTGCTTTAAAAAAGTTCTGATTGCTCACACTAGTAAAGTTTTTTATGGACTCACCAAGCTTCGTCAGCTGGAAATACCTGCTAAGCCTTTGAAGATGCTTCCCAAGGGAAGGTCAAATATCAGTACCCAGGATAGGCTTACCCATTACAATACGAGAGGGAAAGGCTGGAGATAATGCTAGGTACTATCCATTAATTTTTATAGGGCATGTGCTTCTGGCTGCTTGACTGAAGGAGATAGCTTGGCCCCTAGCTTTAATTCGACGGAACTTTTCCACAGCAATTACGACAGAACTTGACTCGGATGAAATTTATAACGCAATTGTTTCAGAACTCGGCAGTAAACGGAAACTGTTTATGATTAAAGTTGGGGATTTACCGGGTCATGAACAAAGGATCACTGTTAACTCGCGTTTTTCTGTTAAATACTTCGTTAATTTAAATTCAAAATCCAATCAAAAGACATAAAAGCATCACTGCCAACTGTTATCAGATATTATTGACAACGAAAAAGGATTTTATGACCTATTTTTAAGATAATTATAAGCCACGGTAACTAGCGCGGTCTTTACTCGAGAATCGTTCGGTCGAGACTCCTCAAGAGGTAGCGTTTTGTCCGTTGAGATCTAACCCTTTCTTCCTCACGTCTCACCTCCCCGCGTCTACAATTCAAGGTTTTCTCGGGAATATTTGTTGAACGGCTCAAACGGTCGTTTTTAGGTCACATCATCGATACGGAAAAATGCAGATAAAGTCGCAACGATATTAGCTAGGTATTTCACAACTTTTGCATAAAAAAACGTAAGATCTTTTCACTAATAGAATTTTTGTTGCCTCCGTATTGCTATGAGTTCTGACTTGTTCAAGGATTTCTCTTGACAAAGATAACATCGCACCTTAAGATACATGAATTTTAACGTAACCATTTGAGAGGCAGTAAAGGGTGTATGGTGCCGAAAGGTTTAGCGATCTTTCATGGAGTAATGATGCAACCAAAACTTGAAATGTTCAATGCAGATAGGGTTTAATTCCATTATTTACGATATCTGGGGGCTTCTAAATGTCTTTTATTAAAATCTCGGGACGCAGCAAGTGCGTTATGGTAGTGAATTTTCATAAAAATGTTTTTATTGCAAATATGTGTTTTCTTTTTAAGAAAGCAGACATCAATTTTGGTTACCAGTATAACCTATATAGAAAAAGCAGGCATCAAATTTGATTACCAGTATAACATATATAGTAAAAACAATGTGCCATGTTTCATCAAAATAACTTGATTGCTTGAAAACGTACAGAAATTTCCAAAAGTAAACCAAAAGTGTTACTGAAAAAATCCGTTTCCTGGTCAACCTTATAGGTTAATAGCAAATTGAGCTTTTCAAATATGAAGCATTTAATCAAAATTCGCAACCACAACGCACTTGCTGCCTCCAGAATTTCTTAACTTACGAACATGCATTATATTTCGATGGAAAATGCAAAAAAATAAGGCGTTTTCGACAAAAAAAATATTATTTGTATCACCAACGACTTATGGGCCACCCTGTGATTGTCGCAATAATTTTTTAAGATGTAGCTCAAAACACCGTATAATTAATGTATACAATATTTTTTCATATCTTGTATAATAACGAATATATTGAGCTTTATTGATTTTTTACGAAAATTCGACAAAAATTATATACCATTAAACAATAAACTCTATAGCTAAGGCTACTGCCAAGCATCAGAGAAAGGGTCTATTAGAAATGAATTTTCTGGAAATATTTTAGTAAAATGAAGGACAATGACGGTTGAAACTAAGAGTTCGGTGTATGTAAAACATTCTTCTTGAGACATTTTCTTTCCATAGATCGTATTAGATTCAAGTTATTTGCCTAAATGTTGCGAATTTTGACGTTTTCAATTGTCACTTTGACGTTTTGAGGAAACCCCCCATTTATTTTTCTTTGAATGCCCATAACTTTTTTGTCTTTTGACCTACAGAGCTAAATTTTGGTAGGTGGCACATCTATAACGATATAAACCAGCTTACCAAATTTGGTTGCCCTTACTTTGTTAATTTTGGATATATAAATATTTTGCGAAAGAAAACACAAATTTTTCCGGGAAAACCTCGGCGGATTTTCCTGGCTAACAAAATTATTCAAGCGACTTGCGAAAGGAATTTACTCACCAATTTTGACGTTTAAAATCGCAATTTTGACGTTTTGAGGAAAATCCAAATTTATTTTTCTTTGAATGCCTGTAACTTTTTTATCCTTTAACCTACGGAGCTAAATTTTGGTAGGTAACTTGCCTATAATGAAATAAATCCGCATATGAAATTTGGTTGCCCTCACTCTGTTAATTCCGGAGATATAAATTTTTTTCGAAAGAAAACACAAAATTTTCCGGGAAAACCTAGACCGATTTTCCTGGCTAACGAACTTATCCAAGCCATTTGCAAAAGGAATTTATTCACCAAATTTAATCAAAATCGGCCCATTATTTTTTGAGTTATCGGTGTGATACACACACACACACACACACATATATATATATATATATATATATATATATATATATATATATATATATATATATATATATATATATATATAAATATATATATATATATATAAATTTAAACCGACCCCGGATATGTGTTCTGGGGGGCCTAATTAGCGCTCATTTGAAGAAATTTTTTCAAAATTCAAAAGTCGGGATCTCCTCATTAGTGAATTTTTTTTAAGAAAATTCACTAAAAACAAAGTAACGATTCTGGAAAACACAATCGTTACAATGTTCATTAATTGTATTACTACCATCAGATTTTCATGTATTATTATCGCTTCCGCCAAAGTCATTTTGACCATCACTACTGTTATTATTGTCATTTTGTAATTTATCTCTCTCCTGTTTGTCTAAGAACACACTTTCTCTTTACCTCCACTCACTTCTTATCTCCCTCAATTCGCTTTCTCTCACACTACTTTGCACCTTATTTTCGTTCTGACAATTATCATCATCCACCTTTATTATAGGATGATCCATTTGATCACTGGGCCAGGAGCTTCTATCATTATTTTGATTCGTTATTTCTTTACCATCTAAATTACCGTTCCCGCCCTGTATTATTTGATCTAAATCCCTTTCAAATAAGTCTCATCATTATCTACTTTACAAATATAAGTTCTATCACTTAACACCTCATCAATAATGCATTCAGTCCATTTTTTACGTTTGGTGCTCTATAATCCCTGCTTTTTTTTAAATTTCAACAACACACCACGAGGGCTTCGGCCTAAATACTATTGTACCGTGGGTGTCGACAAGGAGGAAAGAGGCAACTTGTTAATAATGGACTTGAAGTTTTGGAGGTTCGGGGGAGAAGGAAAAACATGTGTCGGCAAGGAATTCCACAACTTAGAAGTCCTCGGGACAAAAGAGCGGGCATAACAAGATGTTCTATGTCTGGTGACCTGGACAGTAAAATGGTGCATTCGCTCTGTTCCCCTGGTAGATCTGTTGGGGGCAGCAGGTGGAGGAACTATGGAAGAAAGCTCCTCTGAGCAGTGCCCGTGCAGATATCTATAAAAGAGAGAGAGGTCACCAACGGCACGTCGGTGAGCAAGGAATGGCAGCCTTTGGGTGAGGGTAGGGTCACCGATGAGACGTATAGCTCTCTTCTGAATAGAGTCCAGGATAGCGAGTGTAGAAGCGGCAGCAGCACCCCAGATGTGGGAGCGGTATTCGAGGTTTGGTCTTATTTGTGAAGTATATAAAGTATAGAGATTAGCTGGTGAAAAGTATTTGCGAGCCCGGAAGAGGAAACCTAATTTCTTAGCAGCCGCTTCTGCAATTGATGTGACATGTTGGTGCCAATTGAGATTTCGATCCACAGAGATGCCAACAAGTGAAAAGGACTCATTAGTTTGAATAACTTGGTTGTTTATTGTGATGGGTCTAGGGCTGGTGTATCTCTTATGAGAAAGAAAGCAAGACTGTGATTTGGTGGGGTTGAATTGTACAAGATTTCTACTTCCCCAGTCTAATATTTTTTGGAGATCCACGGAGATAGAACCCTCCATGAGTCTGCAATCCTCATCTAATTGGGCTAAAGAGACAGGCTTAGAATATTGTATATTTGAGTGGAGGGTGCTGTCGTCCGCGTAACTGTGAACTGGGTTGGATGTGCTAGAGAGGTCATTGATGTGGAGAAGAAACAAAGTAGGGGCTACAGCTGAACCTTGAGGAACTCCTGCATTAATTGGATACAGTTTAGAGGAATGGCCATCCACGACAACAGAAATGCTCCGGTTGGAGAGGAAATTTGCTGTCCACGTACAGAGTTTTGGTGGTAGGCCATAGGCCGGAAGTTTATTAAGCAGCGCTGCGTGCCAGACCTGGTCGAATGCTTTGGATATGTCTAGAGCGACAATCTGGACTTCACCGTGTTGTTCCATGGACTTGTTCCAAGAATGGGTGACAAAGGAAAGGAGGTCGGCAATTGATCTGCGCTGACGGAATCCATACTGCCTGTCGTGGATTAGACTACGTTCTTCAAAAAAAATTTAGTAATTCGGTGTTTATATACTTTTCCATCACTTTAGAGATGACTAAACGGAGAGAAATAGGTCTGTAGTTGCTAGGAAGCGCTTTCGATCCTTTCTTGGGGACGGGTTGTACTCGAGCAGTTTTCCAGTTACTAGGGAATATGCCTCTATTGTAAGATGTCTGAAACAGACGAGTCAGGACAGGAGCAAGTTCTGGTGCGCATTTTTTGAGAACAATTGCTGGGATCTCAAGGCCAGAGGCTTTCCTGGTATTAAGAGAAGAGAGCATCTTTCGTACCTTTTTAGTTTTGAAAATGATATCCGTCATTTTATGCGCGACATTGGGGACTGTTGGTGGTAGAACATTTGGAGGTGGGTTGAGAGTAGAATTGCCGGCGAACAACGAGGCAAAAAGTTCAGCCTTGCCCAGGGCGGTAGAGACAATTTCATCCCCTGAGACAAGAGGTGGGAACGTGCTCTTGCAGAAATTATTCCCAATAGATTTAGCAAGAGTCCAGAAGGGTTTGCTGCCGCTGGAGCTTAAGAGGACTTTGTTTTTGATGTGGTTATTAAACAAGTTTTTTGCCTCAGAAAGAATGCAGACATAGCGGTTTCTTGCGTCGTTAAATGCTTGACGGTTTTCTCGACTGGGATTGTGTAGAAGCGTTTTGTGAGCTTTGACCTTTTCAAGCCTGGCCTTGTCACAGGATTTAGAGAACCAGGGCTTTTAAGTGGCTGCAGAGGTTTTCTGTGTACGTGGAATAAATAATTTCATGCCATCTTGGAAAATTTCGGTGACGTTTTGTGAGATATCAGAGGGGTCAGGATGAGAGAAGCAGACAGACGCCCATGGAAATGAGGGAAAGTAATCTCGCATTTCGTCCCAGTTCGCGGAGTTGTAGTGCCAAACGATACGTGGGTGTGATGACTGTATGACCTCGGGTTGCATTGCGCAGGAAGCAGTTGCCATGCCGTGGTCTGAGCGACCCATTGAGGCGGTGACTGATATCTTATAGCTGTAGTGGTAGTGACATCCGGCAACGCCGCAAGACGATGACAGCACGGGTCGAGGGGAGTGTGTGAAGGAAGATGGCGAAAAGGTGTCACGGACATATATATATGATATTGTAACAATTGTGTATTAACGTTTGTAATAGCAGTATTGTAAAGCTAATAAACCCAACATGGTGTCAGGTGTAAATGTGAAAAGTTGCGTCAAACCACTCGTATCAAGAAACTAGGTCAGAAAGAACAGCTGACTGGATTAGTACAGGCAACAGGCGATGTGTTCAAAACACTGCTGAAGCTGCCGAGAGGGTAATAAAAATAAAAACTAGGTGAGACCGTTGCATGATGCTTGTTATTCATTAAAGAAATAAAAAAAAATACATACATAAACAATAGTGGAACACTTACCTTAAAGCATAATAGGTATTTAAAAGAAGTAGTGTGAACATAATATACAGAGTGTAATGGTTTATGGGGTTATTGACATTTGACATGGAATAACAGTTGCATGAATTATTACAAAAATATCTGAACTTTACAGCTTAGCAAAAGTAACTAAAAGCAATAGTGAAAGGCTAATATACAGGGTGTATTAAGAATAGTGTGCATAAACTGAGTAATGTAGTGATACCAGACTACATAAAAGTAGATTTTAACAAAAGTTAACGGAATAAGCGGTTCTAAAGAGATTATTTAGTGTACTTATATACTGCATGAACTTTAATTGAACTTTTAACTGTGGTTTAATAAATTTTAGTGATTGAAAATGTCAGACTCAGAAAATGCAGCATGTGTGACAAATACAATAGTTACACATGCAACATATAGTGTAGCACCACCAGAAACATTCAACTTCAAACAACCACAAGATTGGCCAAAATGGTCAAGACGTTTCGAAAGGTTCAGGGAAGCTTCAGGGTTAACTTCAAAAGATAGTAAACAACAAGTCAATACATTGATTTATTGTCTAGGAGATGAAGCAGATGACCTCATTACAGCGTTTAAATTAACGGAGCAAGACTTGGCAAACTACGACATAGTAAAAAGGAAGTTCGATGATCATTTTCAAGTGAAACGTAATGTAATATTTGAACGTGCGAAATTTTTTAGAAGATGTCAAGGAGAAAACGAACCAGTAGACGTTTTTATAAATGATTTATATAAACTTGTGGAACATTGCAATTTCGACATACTAGCTAATGAAATGATTCGGGATAGGATTGTAGTTGGGGTCAAAGATGCGAAACTTAGCGAGATATTACAAATGGATTCAGATTTGACTTTAGCAAAGGCAGTCGATAAAGTTCGTCAATCAGAAGCAGTTAAAGCCCAACAAGGAGTTATTAGAAGATCTGAAGTATTCGTAGAGGCACTTAAGAAGTCAGAAAATAGTGACAAAGATTACAAGGGTCAAAAGAAGAAACAAAACCACCCTTTGGCTGAGGAAAGGGTGGAAAATAGTACAAGATGCAAGAAATGTGGCACGATTCCATCACACAAATGGGAGAACTGCCCCGCTAAGGCAGCAACCTGTTATCATTGCAGAAAGAGAGGGCATTATAGCAGATGCTGTTTTAAAAAAATAGATGAAGTAACATTGGAGCAAGCCCCAGAGGAAGGGGTGGAGGAGCAAGTAACATTTTACCTGGAAGAAGTAAGTGGGCAGGTTACGTGTGATCCTTGGTACATAGATGTCAAGGTGAAAAATAACTGGATCAAATTCAAGGTCGATACAGGGGCGGATGTTACAGTGGTGGGAAAATCCATCATAGAGGACCTAGGGGTCTCACTGGAAGATACTGGAAAGGTACGATTATTCGGTCCTGGAAGAAAATTAGTACCGATGGCTGGTAAAGTAAAATTAAAGTTAAACTATCAAAATCGAGAGTTCCTGCAAGAAGTGTATGTGGTAAATGGAAGACAAGACCCACTATTGGGACGTCCCGCTATTAGAGCATTCCAGTTGTTGAATTTTGACATCTTGGAAGTTCAACGAGATGTCACACAAGAGTTCTCAGGGGTATTCGAGGGATTAGGTAAAATGACAGTTGAGCATTGCATAAAAGTCAACAGTGATGCGACCCCATATGCAGTAACTGCTCCGAGACGAATTCCACTTCTAATACGCGATAAAGTAAAGGAAGAATTGAAGCGTATGGTCAAGCAGGGGGTGATTGAACCAGTAGAAGAGGCTACAGAATGGTGTGCTCCGATGGTAGGAGTACTAAAGAAGAACGGAGATGTAAGAATTTGTGTAGACTTCACAGAGCTGAATAAGTATGTGATCCGAGAGCGCTTGGTATTACCATCAGTGGACGAAACTTTGGGACAAATGGCTGGAGCTAAAGTGTTTTCGAAGATGGATGCGACAAATGGATTCTGGCAAGTACCACTAACATCAGAAAGTTCAAAATATACAACATTTGTCACCCCGTTTGGTAGATTCGCTTTCAAGAGGTTACCATTTGGGTTGAGTTCGTCGCCTGAACATTTCCAAGGACGTATTCAAAAGATCCTAGAGAATCTTGAAGGAGTAGTAAACCAAGCTGATGATATCGTAGTGTTTGGGACGACAAAAGAAGAACATGATCAAAGAGTGTCAGAAACTCTAAAAAGGCTTCAGAATGCAGGGGTAACCTTAAACAAGAAAAAATGTGACTTTGGGACATCAATGATAAAATTTCTGGGACACATCGTAGATGGTTCGGGAAGAATAAAACCAGATCCTGAGAAAACAGAGGCTATTAGTAAAATGAAAAGGCCAAGTAATAATACTGAGGTTCGAAGGTTCCTAGGCATGGTGAACTATCTAAGAAAGTTCTTGCCAAACCTTGCCGAGAAGACAAAAATATTTCAAGATCTGTTAGTCCGGAGAAACGAATGGGCGTGGTCAGAAAATCACGAAAAGAATTTCGAAAGCATAAAACGAGATATTCAAAATACTGCAGCATTGATGTTATTTGATCCAAACAAAAAGACTAGAATTTCAGCAGACGCTTCTACAGTAGGAGTTGGAGCGGTACTTGAACAGTCACACGACGATTCTTGGTTTCCAGTCATGTTTGCGTCTCGTACATTGAGTGAGACAGAGACCAGATACGCACAGATCGAGAAAGAGAGCCTGGCATTGGTGTTTGCCTGCGAGAAGTTTCAAAACTATGTTTTGGGCAGTCATTTCCTATTAATGACAGACCACAAACCACTGGTACAAATTTTAAAGAGTAAACCGATGTCTGAATTGTCGCCTAGACTACAAAGATTTCGAATGCGACTGACCAGGTTTTCATATGATATAAAGTATATGAAAGGAACAGAATTCTACATACCAGATACCCTGTCTAGAGCTCCGTTAAATAGGAAAAGCTTAGAAGGAAGAGATATACTGGATGAAGAAGATGAACTTAATATGGGTATAATGTTAGCAGAGCTTCCAATGTCAGATTCAAAGTTTCAGTCAATAAAAGAGGCCCAAGCGAATGATCTTATTTGCCAGCAAGTAATGAAATACCTTGTCGAAGGTTGGCCAAGATCAAAGCAACCACAGGCTTTCTACCAAGTTAAGAATGACTTATCAATTTGCACAGGGGTCCTGATGAAAGGGAAAAGAATTTACATACCTGCAATGATGAGAAAAGAAATATTAATCCGTATTCATGAGGGACATTTGGGTGTCAACAAATGCCGAGCAAGAGCAAGAGAATCAGTGTGGTGGCCAAACATCAGCAATCAAATAAAAGATATGGTAGGCAACTGTGATAGGTGCATTGAACACCGAAAGAACATTGTCGAACCATTGATAAACACACCACCACCAGAAAGACCTTGGATGACAGTCGGAATTGATTTGTTTGAGCTGAATGGACGTACATATATCTGCATAGTCGATTACTTCTCAAAATACATTGAAGTGGTCGAGACGACTAACAATACCAGGGCCGAGTCAATCATTGCTAGGGTGGCGAGTATATTTGCTCGACATGGTATACCATTGATCGTGAGAACAGACAATGGGCCCCAATTTAAAGCGGAGTTCAAAAGTTTTGCAAATCAGATGGGGTTCGAACATGTTACATCGAGCCCAAGATTTCCTAGATCAAACGGACAGGTGGAACGTGCGGTACAAATTTGCAAGAACATTCTCAAAAAGGCAGAGGACCCCAATTTAGGACTGTTGGCATATAGAAGTACCCCGTTAGAGTGCGGATATTCGCCAGCGGAACTGCTGTTTGGAAGAAAGATTAGAACTACCTTGCCACAGGTTGCCAGTCTATTGAACCCAGGATGGCCAAGTCTGAGAAAACTCCGTACCAAATTAGAGAAACAGAAGCAAAGGCAGAAAACGGATTTTGATCATCGTCATAGAGTCAAAGCATTAGTCCCGCTAGAAGAGGGAGCGAAGGTGTGGATAACTGACCTGAAGAAGCCAGGCACAATTGTGGCGAACGCAGCAGAACCCCGATCATATTGGGTAAACTCAGAACTGGGAAAAGTCCGAAGAAATCGAGCACATCTAATTCCTCGAATAACAGATGAGGAGAATACAGAACAGGTAGAGTTAGAACCAGACAGTGAAGTTCCAATGCATGGAGCTGTGACACCAGAAGAATCCAGGAATACAGTGCCTCCAGAGGTTCGAGTCCAGTGTGAGGAGACAACCCCTAATGTGTGTGTGGGTGTCCGAACCAGGAGTGGCAGAGTGGTGCATCCTCCAAGAAAATTAGACTTGTAACTTAGAAAGGGGGATGTAGTGGTAGTGACATCCGGCAACGCCGCAAGACGATGACAGCACGGGTCGAGGGGAGTGTGTGAAGGAAGATGGCGAAAAGGTGTCACGGACATATATATATGATATTGTAACAATTGTGTATTAACGTTTGTAATAGCAGTATTGTAAAGCTAATAAACCCAACAATAGCAGTCAGGATTTGTAGTAAGAAGGAGATCCAAGGGATTTGAGCTGTGTGTTGGGATGCGAGGAAAGTAAGTAGGTTGCTGAACCATATTGGCCAAAGAATAGCTGACTGCAAAGGCCTCCGCTGCTCTCCCTTGTGGATCGGTTTTTGAAGATCCTAGCCATTGCTTATTATGGACATTTAAGTCACCAAGAATAGTGACCTCGGAGGAAGGATATTCAGAAATCAGATGGTCGGTTTTTTCAGAAAGGTAGTCAAAGAGCTGGACAAAGTTGTTTTCAGAAGGTGGCCGGCATAATACCTTATCGTCTGTATCATATCTAATATTTCTTCCTCTCCCCATAACACCTTCCTTGTGTTTTTTATTTTCATTACTTTTTAACAAATCAAGCCTTGTTCTAATTTTATTTTTAAAAACTACACTGGACGGACAAACTCCGCTTGCAATATGAACCGAATTTCTGTAATAAAAAAGGTATCTATACATCAAAGTTTCAAAAGTCAGGTTCTGATTTATTTTATCTGATAGGGCTTTCTTCAAACCTATTATTAAATTCCTGACAGCATTTTCAGCTATGCCATTTGTGGCCGGGTGATATGGGAGTGCTGTCACATGTTTAATGCCATTCAAACACATGAACCTAGAGAATTCATGAGGTAAATTGAGGTCCATTGTCTGAAACAAAATTTTTCGGCAGACTGAACCGTGCGAAACATTCTCTAAGCTTCTCTATTGTGGCCATTGATGTGGTTTTGGTAATTATAAAGGCTTCCATCCAGCGTGAAAACGTATCTATTATTATGAGTACCATTTTCCCCTGGAATGGCTCTAAGAAATCTGCATGTACTTTTAAAAAAAAGGTACCTTTTTCGCAAGGTATTAACTGAGCCTCGACAGGGTCAGGTCTATTAGACGTACACACATAACAGTTATTAACATGTAATTCAATAGAAGCATCGGGGTTAAGGAGTCGCGGGCCAAAGGACTCCAGGGGGCAAGCTGAGGAAGTGGAAATAACAACATAAACTCCCGATGAAGCTTTCCCCAAGACCGTCATGCGCGGTAAAAATCCGCATCCTGCACGAGGTGACCCTGCTAATAACTAAACATGACGGATCTAGACAAGGAGGTCGAACTAAACTCCCCCAATCTACGGTGTCACGTGACCCGTGCCTATGGATGGATGGCACCAGGGCGATGGTGTCGTGAACGGAACCTCTGGAGTACCAGGCAACCGTCCAGAGTAACCCGCCTTGCACCACACAGGGGGTTCTGATGGTGTGGACAGTATTTCCCCCATTCTCGTGGAAACAACATGAAGATAATAAACACATACAAAACCAAAACCAATGAGGCTTGAGGAGTGGCTCCGGCTACAGACTTGTGCCTTGAGTCCATCCCGGAAACGGAGACGAGCCAGGGGGCGGCAGCGGACTCTGGAGGTCCCACGACCGGCGAAGATACGGGGGATCAGGGGGTAGCTTCGGCCAGAGACCTGTCCCCGACACCCAAGCTGGAGGCTGGGTCCCACCGGACGGCGGCGAGCTCCGCGGACTTCGGGGGCCCCTCCACCAGTGAGGACTCTACTGTTAGAGTAGAGGGACTGCCCCGGCAGTCCAAGCGTCTTTCCGGGGCGCAAAGAAAGAAGCTCCGGAGGGCGCAAAAAATGGCGGCCGGGACCTGGACGGTCGAGAAACCTGTAAAGGCGCAAGAGGGGAGTGCGGGTCAGAAGAGGACGCGCTCGAACTCTAGCACGCCCACTACAGACAGACGTTCCAAAAGGGCCAGGGTGCCTGTAAAGGCGCAAGGGGAGAGTGCGAGTCGGAAGACGCCGCGCTCTGGCTCTAGCACGCCTACTACAGACAGACCTCCCAAAGGAACCAAGGCCGGAACACCGGCGCAGACTGGCTCTTACAGGGAGGCTGCGGAGGGCCTCGGGATGGCGGTGATTGACAGACGCCATCCTGAGGTCACACTAGACCAGGGGAAGGCGGACCTGATCCAGGCTGCGGTGGTAGCTGCAGTGGACTCTCTTCAGGAAGGGGAGAGCCCGCCTCAGTTCCACCGGACGCGCCTGACGGGGGGCATCCTCTGGATAACCTGTGCCGGCCCGCAGTCGCGGGACTGGCTGCGGAAAACGATCGGGGGCCTCGGTCAGATTTGGGAGGGGGCGGACTTGACAGCCGTCGAGCCCAAGGAACTCCCAAGGAGACGCAAGGTCCTCGTACGGATCCCTGACACCGTCCCGCAGGAGACGGTGATCAGCAGACTTAAGATCCAGAACCCTGAACTGGGGACGCAACACTGGTCGGTTCTAAGCAGGAAGGCAGAGGAGAAAGGACAGACGCTCGCCTTCTCGATCGACCCGACATCTTACAGAACCCTTGAAGGAACCTCCTTCAAGGCATTCTGGGGCATGGGAAGGGTTAGCTTCCGCCCACTGGGGAAGCAACTAAGGGTTAATGGGACTTAGGTTCCTTCAGGTCAACCTCCAACACAGTAGGGCAGCCACGGCCGGACTACTAATGGCTCTGAGGAACACGGAAGTGGCCCTCATCCAGGAACCGTACTCCTATAAAGGAGAGATCAAGGGACTCGGCGGAGCTACTGGAAAGCTCATCTACAGCAGATCCAGCGAGAACCCGAGGGCCTGCATTTTTGTCAGGGAAGGGATAGTTTCTCCCTCTAATGAATTTCTGTTCCAGGGACCTGGCAACGATCAAAATCTGATGTGGAGGAGCGGATGGGCTGAGGGACATTACTGTCGCGTCAGCCTATCTGCCAGGGGACAGCACGGACCCTCCTCCACCCAACGAATTGGAGCAGCTGATGGTGGGTAGCAGAGCAGGTGGATGGCAGACCATCATCGGCATGGATGCGAATGCGCACCATGAGTTGTGGGGTAGCTCGGACACAAACTCTAGGGGTGAGGCACTTTTACAATTCTTTATGAAATTTAATTTAGACATATTGAATAGAGGTAATAAACCGACCTTCGTCACAACACGGCGTGAGGAAGTTTTAGATCTAACAGTTTCCACCCAGTTTCTGGGTGACTTTGTTAAAAGCTGGGCTGTGTCTGGGGAAGTGAGTAGCTCAGACCACAGATACATCCGGTTTGAAATCGCCAAAGTCGAAAGAGAAACGGTATGGTACCGGGACCCCCGCAAGGCGGACTGGGAAGCCTACAGGGCAGACCTGGCTGTGGAACTGCGGGGGGTTAAGAGTACCATAAAAAATTCAATAGACCTCGAGATTGCAGCAGTCCAATTGCGAGACGCAATTACCTCGGCCTATAACGCCAAATGCCCCCTGAAAATGAGGGTGTCCACCAGGAACGTCCCGTGGTGGAACGAGGACCTCAGGCAAAGGAGGACGCAGGTTCGTAAGCTGTTTAACGCGGCCAAAAGGTCGGGAGCATGGGATGAATATAGACAGGCCCTATCGACCTATAACAAAAGACTGAGGGACGCCAAGAAGGAGTCGTGGAGGAGGCACTGCGAAGAAGTGGAAAACACGTCCGAGAGTGCTCGACTACACAAGATCCTGTCTAAGGGCCCTCAGACTAACATAGGCTCCCTTAGAACACCCACGGGAGGCTTTACAAGCTCGGGGGAGGAAACTATGGAAATTTTACTCCAGACGCACTTCCCCGGCTGTAACATAATAAACCAATCACCTCCGGACTGGAAACACTCAGAAATAGAGGCGCCTTATAGGCGAGCATCTAGAGTAGACTGGACAGTCGCTAAAGAGGTGGTTACCTGGAGCAAAATCAGATGGGCCATTAACAGCTTTAAGCCATACTAATCGCCGGGATTTGATGGAATAATGCCCATCATGCTCCAACAGGGGATAGATATACTGGCGCCGGTGCTTACCCTCATTATGAGGGCCAGCCTGGCTCTGGGGTACATTCCAAGGGCATGGAGACTGGCCAGGGTTGTATTTATTCCTAAACCTGGGCGTCCAACAGACCAGACAAAGTCCCTGAGGCCAATAAGTCTCATGTCCTTCTTGCTGAAAACAGTGGAAAAACTGCTCGACCGGCACATTAGGGGCGGTGTACTGGAAGCATATCCTCTACACTGCGGACAATATGCATACAGAGCAGGATTCTCAACAGAAACAGCACTGCACCAACTGGTGCTGAAACTGGAGAATACGCTGGAGAACAAGGAGGTGGCGCTGGGGGCCTTCCTAGACATAGAGGGGGCTTGTAGCAACACCTCGTTCGGATCGGTTCTGGCAGCTGCCCGGGAGCGTGGAATAGAGGAGACCTGCTGCAGGTGGATCGGTTCCATGCTCAGGGACAGGGCGGTGTTCACCTCACTCGCGGGAGGGACTCTGCTGGCGGGGGTCGCGGCGGGGTGTCCGCAGGGGAGCGTTCTGTCTCCCTTGCTCTGGTGTCTAGTCGTGGACGGCCTGCTGGGGAGGCTCTCGGGAGGGGGGTATGAGGTACAGGGCTATGCGGACGACATTGTCATCATAGTCCGAGGAAAGGTCACACAGGCAGTGTGGGAGCGTATGCAGACTGCACTGAAAGTGGTGGAAGGGTGGACGGTTGATCAAGGGCTCGGGGTGAGCCCCGAGAAAGCAACCGTCGTGCCGTTTACGAGGAGGAGGAAGTGTGAAAGCCACAGAACTCTCACTCTATACGGTAGGAGCGTTCCAATGGCCAGGGAGGTAAAATATCTTGGGGTCGTATTGGACTCTAAGCTAACCTGGAATGGTCACATTGGAAAAATACTGCGTAAGGCAGTCATGACCTTAGCCGTCACTAGGCGGCTATATGGAAAAACGTGGGGACTAAGACCTAGTATGGCCCACTGGCTGTACACAAGGGTGGTCAAACCATCGTTAACATATGCGGCACTGGTCTGGTGGCCTAAGGTGACACAATCCAGTGCCAAACAAAAACTAGGCAAGATCCAAAGGATGGCTTGCCTAGGCATCACAGGGGCCATGTCTTCAACCCCAACAGCCGCCATGGAGGTGTTGCTGGATCTACCCCCCCTACACTTAGTTATTATGGGAGAGGCCAGGCTAGGACTATACAGACTAGCCTGCAATGGTAGACTGAAGATCAACCCAGGCTTCAGGGGCCACTGCAAAATTCAGGAGATCGTGAAGGAGCCCATACTTGAAATGAGGTCAGACTTCGCGAGCCCGCGAATGTGCAGGGAAAACAACTTTACAGTGGAAATCCCTGATCGCGAGGCATGGCGGGAGGAGACGCCGGGCATACCACGGGACGCGCCCGTCTGGTTCACGGACGGATCTGGCGGGGAGCGTGGGACGGGGGCAGGTGTTTACTCGGAAGGACCGAGGGTAAGTCATAGTATTTCCCTCGGAGCTCATGCAACGGTGTTTCAGGCCGAGATGTACGCCATCCTGCACTGTGTGCGGGAGAACAAGAGGAGGGGCTACACCAACAAGCGGATCCTCATAGCCACAGACAGCCCTTAAGGCACTAAGTAGCCCACGGGTAAATTCCTGGCTGGTGAGTGAGTGCCGAGACGAGACGAGCGACCTGGCTGGGCAGAATGAGGTGACCCTCATCTGGGTGCCGGGTCACTCGGGGGTTAAAGGCAATGAAGAAGCTGACAGTCTCGCGAAGAGAGGGTAAGCAGAACCATTTATGGGACCAGAACCGGCTCTGGGCGTGTCAAAGAGCACTGCCAGGGGAGCCATTAAGTCCTGGGTCAGAAACCAACACAAGGTGTACTGGGCGGACTGTCCAGGGCTCAGACATGGGAAGTCAATAATTGACGGACCCAGTTCAAAGAGAGCTGTGGAGCTGCTAAACCTTAGCAGAGGACAGCTCAGAAACACAACAGGTCTCTTGACGGGACACATGGCCGTCAAGAAACACCTGCATAAAATGGGGCGGTTCGAAGGGGACCTCGCATGCAGACTCTGCGGCGAGGGGGAGGAATCAGCCCAGCACGTTTTGTGTGAGTGTATAGCTCTGGACCGGAAAAGACAACTGATCTACGGTCACTCTAGACCGGAGACAGAGCAATATAAAACTTCACCCTACCAATCGCTGTGCAGACTAGTTCAAGGCACAGTGATCTTGGAATGGGTGGAGTAAGACTAAGGGTATGCACAATCAACCAAGGGTTGCGGTGCTATCGGGGCGGCAAGGCCGCGGACGAGCCCTGAGGGAAAAAAAAATAGAAGCATCTAATGACGGCCACAAAAAATAGGCCCTCGCAGTCGATTTCATTTTCACTATGCCTTCATGAGTGCTGTGTAGCTCACGCAGTAAGTCCCCTCGTAACCTCGCCGGTAATAATAAGATATATTTCCCAAAGACAACATACATTGTATAGGACTAGTCAAAATAAACAAATTACAAAAATTAACAAACTAAACACAAACAATCACAGCATAAAAAACAAACATATTACTACATATGTTGTCCAGACATAAATTCGTCTAAACTATAAAAAAATTCGGGACGCAGCAAGTGCGTTATGGTAGCCAATTTTCATAAAAATCTTTTTAATAACAAATATGTGTGTTTTTTCTTAAGAAAGCATGCATCAAATTTGGTTACCAATATAACCTATATAGTAAAAACAATGTGCCATGTTCCATTAAAATAACTTTATTGTGTGAAAATGTACAAAAATTTCCAAAAGTTAACTTAAAATGTTCACTAAAAAACACGTTTCTTGGTCAACCTTATAGGTTAATAGCAAATTGACCTGTTCAAATATGAAACATTTGATCAAAATTCGCTACCATAACGCACTTGCTGCATCCAGAATTTATTTTCGTACAAACATGCATTATATTTCGATGGAAAATGCAAAAATGCAATAACATAAGGCGTGTTTGATTTAAAAAAAAAGGAAATTTGTATCACCAACGACTTATGGGCCACCCTGTGATTGTAGAAATATTATTTTAAGATGTAGCTCAAGACACCCTATAATTAATATATACAAATTTTCTTCATATCTTATATAATAACAGATATATTGAGCTTTATTGATTTTTTACGAAAATTCGACAAAAATTATATACCATTAAATGATAAACTCTATAGCTAAGGCTACTGGCAAGCATCAGAGAACGGGTCTATTTGAAATGAATTTTCTGCAAATATTTTAGTAAAATGAAGGACAGTGACGGTTGAAACTAAGACTTTAGGGTTTGTAAAACATCCTTCTTGAGACATTTTATTTCTATAGCCCGTATTAGATTTAAGTTATTTGCCTAAATGTTGCCAATTTTGACATTTTAAATCGCCACTTTGACGTTTTGAGGAAAACCTCAATTTATTTTTCTTTAAATGCCTACAACTTTTTTGTCTTTTGACCTACATAGCTAAATTTTGGTAGGTAACTTACCAATAAGGATGTAAACCTGCGTACCAAATTTGGTTGCCCTTACTTTGTTAATTCCGGAGATATAAATTTTTTTCAAAAGAAAACACAAAATTTTCCGGGAAAACCTGGGAAGATTTTCCTGGCTAACGAACTCATCCAAGCCATTTGCAAAAGGAATTTTTCCACCAAATTTGATCAAAATCGGCCCATTATTTTTTGAGTTATCGGTGTGATACATATATATATATATATATATATAAATATATATATAAATATATATATATATATATATATATATATATATATATATATATATATATATATATATATATATATATATATATATATATATATATACATATAAAAATTGAAACTGACCCCGGATATGTTTTCTGGGGGGCCTAATTAGCGCTCATTTGAAGAAATTTTTTCAAAATTCAAAAGTCGGGATCTCCTCATTAGTGAATTTTTTTTAAGAAAATTCACTAAAACATTCAGTCAATAATTTTTTTTTAAGTTCTTCCCTAAAAACTGACAAGCTACCATATGATCTAACTCTCTCTGGCAGTTGATTGAATTAAATCCTAGGTGCTAGGTAATCGGGAAAATTATGTCACTTTGAGCTTGGCATATGGTACGTGAACCATGTTTTTTGTCTCGTATCTACATCATGTATGGCTTTATTTAATACAAAAGTTCCATCCTTATTATTGAAAACAAGCAAAGAAAGTTCCATTATAATCATCGAAAATAATATAAGCACTCTGTTTTGCTGAAAAATATCTCTGCATGATTGTCGTGATGGAACTCCTTCCAAGCATCTAAATACCCGTGTCTGAGCTATAAATACAGCTCTCGTATGTGCTGACAACCCCCAGAATATTATGCCCTAACGCATAATAACTTGAGGGCGGGGTCTGCTACTTCATGAAAAATTACTTGAGAACAACCCCCAAGATTGTTATGGGACCTCGGGCGAAGGCCGGGTAATGGTTCAAAGGAGGTATGCCTGCAAAATATGGAAAAAGCAGATTTAAGATGTCCAAGTAAGCTGCGTTTTCACATTTTCCGTTCATATTTCCTTCCTTGTTATCTTCCTCGCCTAGCACCCCAATTCAGTCAGGTACTGGACCAGGGTCCCGTAACTTTCTTGAGGGTTGTTTGCAAGACATTTTTCTTGTGGTTTCTGCATCAATTGGAGCTCTATGCATGTTTCTGAAAAAAATAATCCAAAAAACCTCCGGGAGGTAAACTGCAAATTTACCCCGCATCTCAATAACTTATTCAGTAAGAACAATTTAATAGAAAATGAAAAACAATACAAACTTAACTATCTTACCTGGTTCCCACACGAACGGTAGAGCTCTTGTTCAGGGGCAACCCCTTTAATTAATGTTACAAAATTGTCCTATATTTCAATCTCTCATATTGATTTCTGCACTATATATTAGAATTGGGAAATACTCTGAATATTTATTTGAATATCTAAATTCTAAATATTCTCTTATTATTATAAGTAATATTACATTGATATTGGATTTACTCACTATGTGGATTAAAGTATTGACGTGACAATGTCGACAAGTTTGTCATTTCGTCATTTGTGTTCTGAGTAAGAATATGTCATTGTCAAGTGTCAATGCTTACGTCCAAGAGAGCTAAAATTTACCAAGCGACCGCCTGCGAACTGGAAGACGACACTGATGAATTTGGCCAGTAGCAGGCTGGTTGCAAGCCTAACAAGCGTTTTATTTTTCGTGATGGGTGGAACATGTGATGAGCACTTGTAAGCACACTTGGCGAAACCCAAACACCACAATACATCTTTTAAAGACCTAACAATCGTTTCGCTACCAACGTTAGCTTCATCAGATTATGAAAAAATTCTAAACTCATTTTAAACACAATATATATTTTTAGGTAGACGTGTGAAACCGAACGTAGCATTTTAGTCGAAGGCGCATCTTTTGTCTATTTTGTGTCTATTGAACGGACTAGGTTATCGAACCTCCTTTATTCCTCTACCTGACAGATTTATGAGTGTTTATCTAATTTAAAGACACAAAGAAAATGACAATCTTGAAATGAGAGGTGCCGCTTTATTTAAGGAATGTCTGGTTTTTTTTTTTTTAATCTAAAAATATAAAAGCTTTCGTACGAGTCAAGCATGTATTGCTATCTGGCATTTTTGATAAGTTTCAAATTATCGTTATCAATGTGGTGGTTATTATCCCAAATATGTTGTGCAACGCATAACTTATCTATCCTGCCAAAACGCAAATGTGCGATATTAAATTTCCACAACACACCACGAGGGCTTACAGCCTAAATACTATCGTACCGTGGGTGTGGACAAGGAGGAAAGAGGCAACTTGTTAATTCTGGACTTGAAGGTTTGGAGGTTCGAAGGAGAAGAAAAAACATGCGCCGGCAAGGAATTCCACAACTTCGAAGTCCTCGGGACAAAAGAGCAGACATAACAAGATGTTCTATGTCTGGTGACCTGGACAGTAAAAGGGTGCATTCGCTCTGTTCCCCTGGTAGATCTGCTGAGGGCAGCAGGTGGAGGAACTATGGAAGAAAGCTCCTCAGAACAGTGCGCGTGCAGATATCTATAAAAGAGAGAGAGTCCACCAACAGCACGTCGGTGGGCAAGGAATGCCAGCCTTTGGGTGAGGGTAGGGTCACCAATAAGACGTATAGCTCTCTTCTGAATTGAGTCCAGGATAGCGAGTGTAGAAGCGGCAGCAGTACCTCAGATGTGGGAGCAGTATTCGAGGTTTGGCCTTATTTGTGAAGTATATAAGGTATGGAGGCTGGTGACAAGTATTTGCGAGCCCGGAAGAGGAAACCTAATTTCTTAGCAGCCGCTTCTGCAATTGATGTGACATGTTGGTGCCAAATGAGATTTGGATCCACAGAAATGCCAACAAGTGAAAAGGACTCATTACTTTGAATAACTTGGTTGTTCATTGTGATGGGTCTAGGGCTGGTGTATCTCTTATGAGAAAGAAAGCAAAACTGAGATTTGGTGGGGTTGAATTGTACAAGATTTCTACGTCCCCAGTCTAATATTTCTTGTAGATCCACGGAGACAGAACCCTCCATGAGTCTGCGATCCTCATCTAATTGAGCCAAAGAGACAGGCTTAGAATATTGTATATTTGAGTGGAGGGTTCTGTCCTCCGCGTAACTGTGAACTGGGTTGGATGTGCTGGAGAGGAGGTCATTGATGTGGAGAAGAAACAAAGTAGGGGCTAAAGCTGAACCTCGAGGAACTTCTGCTTTAATTGGATACAGTTTAGAGGAATGGCCATCCACGACAACAGAAATGCTCCGGTTGGAGAATAAATTTGCTGTCCAGGTACAGAGTTTTGGTGGTAGGCCATAGGCCGGAAGTTTATTAAGCAGCGCTGTGTGCCAGACCTGGTCGAATGCATTGCATATGTCTAGGGCGACAATCTGGGATTCACCGTGTAGTTCCACAGACTTGTTCCAAGAATGGGTGACAAAAGAAAGGAGGTCGGCAGTTGATCTGCGCTAACGAAATCCATACTGCATGTCGTGGATTAGACTGTGTTTTTCAAGAAATTTTAGTAATGCGGTATTTATATACCTTTCCATCACTTTAGAGACGACTGAAAGGAGATACTGGTATTAAGAGGAGAGCATCTTTCGTACCTTTTTAGTTTTGAAAATGATATCCGTCATTTTATATGCGCGACATTGGTGGTTAAACATTTGGAGGTGGGTTGAGAGTAGAATTGCCTGCGAACAACGGGGCAAAAAGTTCAGCCTGGCCCAGGGCGGTAGAAACAATTTCATCCTCTGAGACAAGAGGTGGGAACGTGCTCTTGCAGAAATTATTCCCAATAGATTTAGCAAGAGTCCAGAAGGGTTTGCTGCCCTTGGAGTTTAAGAGGACTTTGTTTTTGATGTGGTTATTAGACAAGTTTTTTGCCTCAGACAGAATGCGCACATAGCGGTTTCTTGCGTCGTTAAATGCTTGACGGTTTTCTTGACTGGGATTGTGTAGAAGCGTTTTGTGAGCTTTGACGTTTTCAAGCCTGGCCTTGTCACAGGATTTAGAGAACAAGGGCTTTTGAGTGGCTGAAGAGGTTTTCTGTGTACGTGGAATAAATAATTCCATGCCAGCTTGGATAATTTCGGTGCCGTTTTGTGAGATACCAAAGGGGATGAGAGAAGCAGACAGATGCCCATGGAAATGAGGAAAAGTAATCTGGCATTTCGTCTCAGTTTGCGGAGTTGTAGTACCAAACGATACGTAGGTGTGATGACTGTATGACCTCAGGTTGTATTGCGCACGAAGCGGTGACCATGCCATGGTCTGAGCGACCGAGGGGGGCAGTGACCGATGTCTTATAGCATTAAGGTTTTGTAGTAAGAAAGCGATCCAAGGGATTTGAGCTGTGTGTTGGGATACGAGGAAAGTAAGTAGGTTGCTGAACTATTATTGGCTAAAGAATTGGTGACTGCAAAGGCCTCCGCTGCTCTCCCTTGTGGATCGGTTTTTGAAGATCCTAGCCATTCCTTATTATGGACATTGAAGTCACCAAGAATAGTGACCTCGGAGGAAGGATATTCAGAAATCAGATGGTCGGTTTTTTCAGAAAGGTAGTTAAAGAGTTGGACTAAGTTGTTGTCAGAAGGTGACCGGTAAATGCAACAAATGAATTTTGTTGCAGCCGTGGGAGAGAGTTTTATCCATAGTATGTCTTTTCTCCCAGCTTCTAAATTGGGGAGTCTGGTGCAGGGTAGACTGCTACGAACGTATGCGCACACGCCTCCATCCTTACTATAGGAAGGCATTTCATAGTCTCCATAGTATAACAAAACAGTACAAATTAAAAGTGCAGCTAGAAATGCTGTATGATTAAAAATATATAAAGCTAAAATTTGCACAAAACAAAGAAAACTGACATGCAAAAATACAAAATCCTACAAAACACACCAGAACAACAGTTGACTGTCAACAGTCAAGCGCTGCACATGGTCATTGATAATGATTTTTAATGTTTTTAGCAGTGGAATCAACGATGTAGTTGATATTTTAGTATTGCTTTATTACTCAAAACCATAGAGAAGACCAGAACAGAATCATTATTCTAATATACAACTTATATTAATTTAAAAGAAAAATACGTTATTATTACATTATTAGTGAATTTTCGTAGAAAAAATTCACTAATGGGGAGATCCCGACTTTTGAATTTTGAAAAAATTTTTGCAAATGAGTGCGAACTAGGACCCCTAGAACCCATATCCGGGGTCAGTTTCAATTTTTATATGTTTATATATATATATATATATATATATATTATATATATATATATATATATATATATATATATATATATATATATATATATATATATATATATATATATATATTTATATATATATTTATATATATATTTATATATATATATATGTATCACACCGATAACTCAAAAAATAATAGGCCGATTTTGATAAAATTTGGCATGTACGTTTCTTTTGTAAATAGCTTGGATAAGTTCGTTAGTCAGGAAAATCGGACTAGGTTTTCCGGGAAAATTTTGAGTTTTCATTCGAAAAAAATTCCTATCTCAAAAAGTAATAAGCCGATTTTAATAAAATTGGGAATGTACCTTCCTTTTGTAAATGGCCTTCATAAGTTTGTTAGCCAGGAAAATCGGACAAAGTTTTCCGGGAAAATTTTGAGTTTTCATTCAAAAAAAATTTTTATCTCAAAGAATAATGGGCCTATTTTGATAAAATTTGGCATGTACCTTCCTTTTGTGAATGTCTTTGATGAGTTCGTTAATCAGAAAAATCGGACGAGGTTTTCCGGAAAAATTTTGAGTTTTCATTTGAAAAAAAATTTTATTTAAAAAAATAAAAACTCGATGATAACCAAATTTGGTAAGTAGGTTTACGATATAAAAAGTAAACGATACACCAAAACTTAGATTTCTATGTTACAAGAAAAAAAAGTTATAATAAAATATTTTGTGCCAGATCATTTTTATGAAAATTCACTACCATAACGCACTTGCTGCGTCCAGAGTTTTTATTATTACTCCTAACCAAAGAGGTTGTAAGGTTGCATATACAACCTCTTTGCTCCTAACCCACGTACTTTTCGACACTGATCGGCTCTCGGAACTTTCGATTTCCATTTCTAGTTCCTTTTATTTTTAATCTGTCAACTGTCTTTATTACACAAAGCACACAAACTAGCCTAACTTATTTACAATAGAACAAATTCATTTAATAAAACAAATATCCTAACATCCCTCCGTAAATGATATATATATATATATATATATATATATATATATATATATATATATATATATATATATATATATATATATATATATATATATATATATATATATATATATATATATATATCCTACCGATAACTTAAAAAATAATGGACCGATCTTGATAAAATTTGCAGAGTACCTTCCTTTTGCAAGTGGCTTGGATAAGTTCGTTAGCCAGGAAAATCGGACCAGGTTTTCCCGGAAAATTTTGTGTTTTCTTTATAAAAAAATTCATATCTTCGGAAATAACAAAGTGAGGGCAACCAAATTTGGTACGCGTGTTTGTATTATAAAGAGTGAACTCTCTAGGGCCCTAGCTTTAAAGACAAAGAAGTTATGGGCTGTTAAAGCAACAAATTTTGGAGTTTTCCTCAAAACGTCAAACTCGCAATTTTAAACCACAAAATTGGCAATGTTTAGGCAAAGAATGTGAAACAAATACCGTTTTTGAAAAGAAAATGTTGTAAGAAGAGTGTTCTGCAAACCATTAAGTTTCAAATTCAACCGTCATTGTCCTTCATTTTACTAAAATATTTACAGAATATCCATTTCAAATAGACCCTTTTTCTGATGCTTTGGCTGTCAGTTTAGTTAGGTTTGGTGGCTTTTTGGATATTTATTTGTAGGTTTAGTGAAGTTTGTGGTTTAACAGTCTATAATTTATTTTAGCTAATTATGGTAGAACAAATTTTTTAATGCATTTTTTTTCGAAATATGATGCGTTTATTAGAAAAAAATCTGGATGCAGTAAGTTTTTAACACGTCCTAAAGATAACATAATAATACAGATAGTTCCGACAAAGCAAACTATGTTAATTTAGTTGTCGTTGAACCTTCCCAAAATTATTAGAGATGGACACATTTTAGATAACTTAGTAGGGACAGTGCAAACATCTTGTCCGGCGATAAAAATACAATACACTGCAGAATTTGCCTGTGCTTACTTTCCCATTTCAGTTCGATCTCTTTACCTAAGATCCGGTATATAAGGTGATGTTAGTTTTTAAAGTAGTTAGAATTTTTCATCCTCTGATGACGCTAACTTGATTAGTGAAACGATTGTCAGGTCTTTTAAAATGTGTTGTGGTGATTTGGGTTCTCCAAGTGTACTTGTAAGGACACAATAGGTTGCCTTCTGCTACACCAACTTACGGGTCCCCCATACAAGATCACATATCCTGTTGTGCTGGGTCGTGTTGTTAACACCCCTGCATAATCTGCATCACAATACACTGTTAATTCACAGCACTTTTCCCCACTTCTATATTTTAATCCATAGTTGCTAGTACCATTTAAATATTTGAGGATATGTTTTACATTGTTTACATCACTTGCATTGGTGTTAATTTCTATCAACAAAACTACTTGCAAAATTCACTGAAAAACGTAGGTCTGGTCTTGTCTTATTCGACAGATATAACAAACTTCCAACTGCTTCACGATCAGGATAGTTTTTAACTTTTGTTTCACTTTGCTTTATTTCACTTATGTCCAGTGGTATTCTTGTCGGGTGGCTTTCAGCCATTTGAAATCTTCTAAGAATTTGACTTGTAATTCTCCTTGACACAAAATTATGTTTAATTAACAATACTCCTAGATAATTGTCTGGATTTTTCCACACTTAATCTTGAACTCTGTGTTTAGTTTCGATACCACAGTGTCAATCTCAGTCATATTGTTACCAATTCTTAGTCCATCGTCCATGTAGATCATTAATATTAGATTTCTACTCTCGCTTTTAAATACACACTATTCAGTTTTTATTTTTTCAGTCCCAAACTTAATAAAAAAATCGTGAATTTCTGGTTCCACTTAAGAGGAGCTTGTTTCAGTCCGTGCAGAGCTTTATTTAGTTTATACACTTTGTTTTTATCTTGATCATAACCTTCTGGAATTTTCATAAATATATTTTCTTCTAAATCTCCGTAGAGAAAGGCTGTTTTGATGTCAAATTTTACTATGAAATCATTTCTCATACTTGCAACAGCAAAACAGTTATGATAGCATTACATCCAATAACTGGACTAAAAGTTTCTGTAAAAGCTACTCCAAAGTTTTGTTTCCACGTACTACCAACCCCGCCTTGTATGTACCATCAAAAATTTTCATACTGTTGTCAGTTTCATTCTTATTCACTAACATCCATGTATCATTATCTTCTAATGATTGCTTTTCTTCATCAATTGCTTTGATCCACTTTTCTTTTTCTTCACCGTTTACTGCTTCTTGGTAAGTTAACATTACATAATGAACCATCACACTGAACAACAAAGTTATTCAAAGTAATGAGTCCTTTCCACTTGTTGGCATTTCTGTGGATCGAAATCTCAATTGGCACCAACATGTCACATCAATTGCAGAAGGGGCTGCTAAGAAATTAGGTTTCCCCTTCCGGGCTCGCAAATACTTTTCACCAGCTAATCTCTATACCTTATATACTTCACAAATAAGGCCAAACCTCAAATACTGCTTCCACATTTGGGGTGCCGCTGCCGCTTCTACACTCGCTATCCTGAAGTTCGTTCAGAAGAGAGCTATATGTCTCATCGGTGACCCTACCCTCACCCAAGGGCTGCCATCCCTTGCCCACCGAGTGCTGTTGGTGACCTCTATCTCTTTTATAGATATCAGCACAGGCACTGCTCAGAGGAGCTTTCTTCCATAGTTCCTCCACCTGCTGCCCCCAACAGATCTACCAGGGGAACAGAGCGAATGCACCCTTTTACTGTCCAGGTCACCAGACATAGAACATCTTGTTATGCCCGCTCTTTTGTCCCGAGGACTTCCAAGTTGTGGAAGTCCTTGCCAGCACATGTTTTTCCTTCTCCTCTGAACCTTCAAGCCCAGAATTAACAAGTTGTCTCTTTCCTCCTACCCATGGTACGATAGTATTTAGGCTGTGAGCCCTCGTGGTGTGTTGATATATATATATATATATATATATATATATATATATATATATATATATATATATATATATATATATATATATATATATATATACATTGTTTTGTTGAATTAATGCAATCCAGAATAAAATATAACAGAATGTGGAAAATACCACAAATGATCCATTGATTGTTGTTGCCCTTACTTGGTGGAACTTGCCCATACTACATACAGACTACTTCTCTGGTTTAAATGTTGGTTTTTGTAAGTGAAGGACGTAGCCAGCGTGTAAGCTAACTGGAGCAAGTGGCCCTTCGAATTGTGGATGTTCTTCAACGTTTCTGTGACTATAGTTTCGCTGCTTGACAGCATTCTCAGACAGATTAAAATTAAGTTAGTACGAAATCATGACAACTACAAATAAATATCCGTTGCTATGTTATGATATGATGTTTTGTTCAAAAAATTTATCAAATTGAAAATAAAAATGAAACACAGATGAGGCTTTCAAAATGTCTATGTGATGTATGTCAATATTTAACATAAAAATAGAACTAGCCTATAATAACTATGATAACAGTTACAACAATAAAATAACTAAATAATAACAGTATAAAAGCAGTCTCTATACAACGAAAATATCGACATACATCAACTCATTATCTTATTACAACTTTTTTGAAAGAATAGTTAAATTTATTTTCTTTGACTTATTTAATTAGAAAGAAGTATATCCAAGAAAGGGGAATTCATTAAATCAGTTTGCTCGTTTAAAACAAGGTAGCTATTGTCATGTGTGTGCTTTTTGATTTCCAAAGCTTCAAAAAGGCCTGGTTTACGTTTGTCATTATAAAAATGTAGTGGTTGTATGCGGTTATTTACTGTACGTCTATGTTCGGTATCAATAATATGTTTTGCAAATGTAGATTTGTCAGCGTGGTTATTTCTAAATGCAGAAATATGTTCTTTGTATCGGGTGTTCAAATTTCTAATAGTTTGACCTATGTAGATTGCGTTACAATGTGTACAAGCTAATTTATAAACTCCAGCTTTTGTCAGGGAACAAGATTTTTCATTAGCGTTAAATAGTAAATCACGCGTCGTGTTGTAAGATTTAAAAGCTACCTTTGTATTTGTACAGGTATTTAAAATTTTTGAAATGTTTTCTGAAATGGTTCCAAAATAAGTTATCGAAACGTATCTGTTGTCTTTTTTGTCTCTAATATTTGGATAAATTAATCGCTGATTTGTATTATTTTCTGTCGATCATTTTAACAGAGTAGCCATTATTAAATGCTGTTTGCTTACTTATTGAAATTTCTTTTTCAAAATTGCTTTGTGACATAGGTATTGAAAATGCACGATGTATCATAGAATGATAGGCTGACAACTTTTGTAAAAAAGGGTGACATGAATCGTATGGTATGGTTGTGTCACTGTAAGTTGGTTTCCTATATATTGAAAAGTCAAATGAATTATTTTCTAACTTTTTAATTGTTTAGTCTAAAAAATTTATACAACTGTTAGCTTCTTCTTCTAAAGTAAATTTAATATTTGTGTGAAAGTTATTAATAAAATTCATTTAATTCCGTATGACTACATTGAAAACATGCTAAAATATCATCTACATATCTATACCAAAAACAATATTATACGAAAGTTCTGATGTTAAAATTTGGTTTTCTAAGTTTTCCATAAATATGTTGGCTAATAAAGGTGACAACGGACTACCCCTAGGCAGGCCTTCATTTTGCATATAAATTTTATTATTAAATTTAAAATAGTTTTGTTTTGTACATTCGTTGAAAAGATTCATTATTTTTTCTCTTTTTATGACATTTACATTCTTTTCTATTAAAACGTTTTCTAATAGAGGTAAACATTCCCTAAGGGGTACCTTAGAATATATGCTACAAACATCAAATGAGACTAATTTACTATTTGTGGGAATAATTAAGTTACTTAATTTTTGTGTAAGTTCATAAGAATTCTTAACTGAATATTTTGGAAAATAATTGTATTCTCTAATAAGTGAAACGACTTTTATTACACAATAAACAAACGATCGTTCTTAGATGACAACTTTACTTCGGACTAGTTCGTTTACTTTGACGCGATATAAATACACGGTAGCTAGTTTTTTATTTTAGAATTTTTCTTCCTCTGAAGATGTTGACATGGTCAACGAAACGATCGTAAGGTCTCTGAAATATGTGTTGTGTTCTCCAATTGTACTTATTAGCGCTCATCATAGGTTCCACATTTCACATAGTTCACAAAGTGAAACCAGTTTGCTCGCATATCTTATGATTAGGTGTATTAACATAGCTAACTACTGGCCTCACCGGTATATTTGGCTTATGAATTTTCAGGTAGCCATACATTTTTGGTGGTTGCGGGCTTTTATATAAAAGATATTTCTTTTCTTGTTGACTAAACAGACACATTTTTAAGTTCATTATTTAGTTTTGTCTGAAATGCGTTTTTTGGGTCTCTCCTAATTTCTGTTAAATTTTCTGTAGTAATAAAATCATTAATTTTAATGTTATATGCGTCCCTACTTATAGCTATTTCTATTAGAAAACATTTTAATAGAAAAGAACGTAAATGTCATAAAAATACAAGAAATAATGAATCTTTTTAACGAATCTATAAAACAAAACTATTTTAAATTTAATAATAAAATTTATATGCAAAATGAAGGTCTACCTATGGTTAGTCCATTGTCACCCTTATTAGCCAACATATATATGGAAAACTTAGAAAACCAAATTTTAACATCAGAACTTTCACATAATATTGTCTTTTGGTACAGATACGTAGATGATATTTTAGCAAGTTTTCAAGGTAGTCATACCAATGAAAACCAACAGTGAAGCCAGAAAAGTAGTCTCCAATTCTGTATGTACCACAAATGATATTCGTTGTTAGAAAAGTACATTCTGGACATAATAAAGTTAAATAGAGAACACAATTCTATGAAATGTCACATGGTTTGAGTGACTGTTTTTATATTGAATTTATAGAAAAACATTCAGATGCTTTGCAGTAAATTTATTTATTTATTTAAATACATTAACAGAGGTATATAAACACAATTACTAATGCAATCAAAATTACCTAAAAACTAACATACCAAAAAGCAAAAGAAAAGTGACCTAAGTTTTAGCTGGATAATCTCTGAAGCTTAGAAGAAAGCAGTGTAAATTAGAAGTTCTGGATATGTCTGCTGGGGAGTCATTATAAAGATGACACATAAAATAAAAAGGGGATTTGATTAAGATGTTTATTTTTGGAACAAGAAGAGCAAATGTATGAATTGTTATTATACTATTTAAATTTAACATAAATAAGCTCACACAGCTACAATGATATGCTTAAAAGATAACGTAAGGCAGATTATGTATTACAAAACTTATACAAATTTGCTACTGTAACACACTTGCTTAAATTCATCACATGACATCATGACTGAGAAACATCAAATGGTAACCATATCTAGTGTAGTTATTCTGTCAGGAATGACATATGTTTTGATTTAATATGATTTAACAATTGCCGTTTCTTCACACTTGCATAATCACATGATGAACATTGATAAGACGTTTCTCCTGTGTGTTTTGATTTAATATGACGTAACAAGGTACTTTTATTTACACTTGCGTGATTACATAATGAACATTTATAAGGTTTATCGCCTGTATGTCTGGATTTAATATGAATTGACAAGTTGTGTTTGTTTACACTTGCATAATCACATAATGGACATTTATAAGGCTTTTCTCCTGTGTGTTTTGATTTAATATGACATAACAAGTGCCGTTTCTGCACACTTGCATAATCACATAATGAACATTGATGAGGTTTTTCTCCTGTGTGTTTTGATTTAACATGATTTGACAATCGCCGTTTGTCCAAACATGCATAATCACATGATGAACATTGATGAGGTTTTTCTCCTGTGTGTTTTGATTTAATATGATTTGACAATCGCTGTTTGTTAACACTTTCATAATCACATAATAAACATTGATAAAGTTTTTCGTCTGTGTGTTTTGATTTAATATGAATTAACAAACTATGTTTGCTTACACTTGCATAATCACATAATAAACATTGATATGGCTTTTCTCCTGTGTGTTTTGATTTAATATGATTTAACAATTGCCGTTTCTTCACACTTGCATAATCACATAATAAACATTGATATGGCTTTTCTCCTGTGTGTTTTGATTTAATATGATTTAACAATTGCCGTTTCTCCACACTTGCATAATCACATGATGAACATTGATAAGACGTTTCTCCTGTGTGTTTTGATTTAATATGACGTAACAAGTTACTTTTATTTACACTTGCGTGATTACATAATGAACATTTATAAGGTTTATCGCCTGTATGTCTGGATTTAATATGAATTGACAAGTTGTGTTTCTCCACACTTGCATAATCACATAATGGACATTTATAAGGCTTTTCTCCTGTGTGTTTTGATTTAATATGACATAACAAGTGCCGTTTATGCACACTTGCATAATCACATAATGAACATTGATGAGGTTTTTCTCCTGTGTGTTTTGATTTAATATGATTTGACAATCGCCGTTTGTCCAAACATGCATAATCACATGATGAACATTGATGAGGTTTTTCTCCTGTGTGTTTTGATTTAATATGATTTGACAATTGCTGTTTGTTAACACTTTCATAATCACATAATAAACATTGATAAAGCTTTTCGTCTGTGTGTTTTGATTTAATATGAATTAACAAACTATGTTTGCTTACACTTGCATAATCACATAATAAACATTGATATGGCTTTTCTCCTGTGTGTTTTGATTTAATATGACATAACAAGTGCCGTTTATGCACACTTGCATAATCACATAATGAACATTGATGAGGTTTTTCTCCCGTGTGTTTTGATTTAATATGATTTAACAATTGCCGTTTCTCCACACTTGCATAATCACATGATGGACATTGATGAGGTTTTTCTCCTGTGTGTTTTGATTTAATATGATTTAACAAACTGCTTCTGTACACACTTGCATAATCACATGATGAACATTGATATGGCTTTTCTCCTGCATGCTTTGATTTAATATGACTTAACAAAACTTGTTTCTGCACACTTGCATAATCACATGATGAACATTGATGAGATTTTTCTCCTGTGTGTTTTGATTTAATATGATATAACAAGTCCCGTTTCTGCACACTTGCATAATCACATGATGAACATTGATGAGATTTTTCTCCTGTGTGTTTTGATTTAATATGATTTGACAATTGCTGTTTCCTTACACTTGCATAATCACATGATGAACATTGATGAGATTTTTCTCCTGTGTGTTTTGATTTAATATGGTTTGACAATTGCTGTTTCCTTACACTTGCATAATCACATGATGAACATTGATGAGATTTTTCTCCTGTGTGTTTTGATTTAATATGATTTGACAATTGCTGTTTCCTTACACTTGCATAATCACATGATGAACATTGATGAGATTTTTCTCCTGTGTGTTTTGATTTAATATGATTTGACAATTGCTGTTTCCTTACACTTGCATAATCACATGATGAACATTGATGAGATTTTTCTCCTGTGTGTTTTGATTTAATATGATTTGACAATTGCTGTTTCCTTACACTTGCATAATCACATGATGAACATTGATGAGATTTTTCTCCTGTGTGTTTTGATTTAATATGATTTGACAATTGCTGTTTCCTTACACTTGCATAATCACATGATGAACATTGATGAGATTTTTCTCCTGTGTGTTTTGATTTAATATGGTTTGACAATTGCTGTTTCCTTACACTTGCATAATCACATGATGAACATTGATGAGGTTTTTCTCCTGTGTGTTTTGATTTAATATGATTTAACAAACTGCTTCTGTACACACTTGCATAATCACATGATGAACATTGATATGGCTTTTCTCCTGCATGCTTTGATTTAATATGACTTAACAAAACTTGTTTCTGCACACTTGCATAATCACATGATGAACATTGATGAGATTTTTCTCCTGTGTGTTTTGATTTAATATGATATAACAAGTCCCGTTTCTGCACACTTGCATAATCACATGATGAACATTGATGAGATTTTTCTCCTGTGTGTTTTGATTTAATATGATTTGACAATTGCTGTTTCCTTACACTTGCATAATCACATGATGAACATTGATGAGATTTTTCTCCTGTGTGTTTTGATTTAATATGGTTTGACAATTGCTGTTTCCTTACACTTGCATAATCACATGATGAACATTGATGAGATTTTTCTCCTGTGTGTTTTGATTTAATATGATTTGACAATTGCTGTTTCCTTACACTTGCATAATCACATGATGAACATTGATGAGATTTTTCTCCTGTGTGTTTTGATTTAATATGATTTGACAATTGCTGTTTCCTTACACTTGCATAATCACATGATGAACATTGATGAGATTTTTCTCCTGTGTGTTTTGATTTAATATGATTTGACAATTGCTGTTTCCTTACACTTGCATAATCACATGATGAACATTGATGAGATTTTTCTCCTGTGTGTTTTGATTTAATATGATTTGACAATTGCTGTTTCCTTACACTTGCATAATCACATGATGAACATTGATGAGATTTTTCTCCTGTGTGTTTTGATTTAATATGGTTTGATAATAGATCTTTGTTTACACTTTCATAATGACATAATGAACATCGATAAGGCTTTTCTCCTGTGTGTTTTGATCTCATATGACGTAACAAGTTACCTTTATTTACACTTGCATAATCACATAATGAACATTTATAAGGCTTATTGCCCATATGTTTTGATTTAATATGATTTGACAGCATTTGTTTATTTACACTTTGATAATCACATAATGAACATTGATGAGGTTTTTCTCCTGTGTGTTTTGATTTAATATGATTTGACAATTGCAGTTTCTCCACACTTGCATAATCACATAATGAACATTGATAAGGCTTTTTTCCTGTGTGTTTCGATTTAATATGATTTAACAAACTGCTTCTGTGCACACATGTATAATCACATGATGAACATTGATAAGGTTTTTCTAAAGTGGACAAGGGGTCGTGATTATTAGTAGAACTTTCATTTTTATTCATGCACTCTTCTTTTAAATCTTGATGTAATACAGAACTATCGAAAGCATGCTCTTCTATTTCCAATTTTGTTGAAGATTCATGCAGTTGCAGATCTGATTTCGTATCAAATTCAAATTCACAGGAAAGTATCAACTTTTGGTCAGTAGATACATCACCATCGTCTTTTTCAACTTTAATATATTTACAGTAATCTCCACAGATCTCCTGCTCCTGTTTTATATGTTCCATGGGTGTGTTTAGACAACTACTATCCCTTTCAGGTTCTCTTCCACTACTAGCCATATCCTCCTTTTCAGCTTTTATTATATCTGAAAACAGAAAAGCATTAGTTGATAAAATTAACAAAAAGTTTGGGCACTGCAAGTGCGTTATGGTTGTGAATTGTTATGAAAATGTTTTTAATAGCAAACATGTTTTTAATGGAAGCAGGCATCAAATTTGGTTACCAGTCTAATCTATATAGTAGAAACAATGTACCATATTTCATCAAAATAACTTTATTGTTTGAAAAAGTACACAAATTTTCCGAAAATAAACTTTAAATGTTCCCGAAAAAACTGGTCTGATTTTTCTGGTCGATGAACCTCTTAAAGTATTTACCCCACCGGCCAAGATATAATTATCAAAAAAAGCTTTTTGAAGAAACTAAAAAAAAAACATTTTCATGAAAATGTGCAACTTTTTTCCCAATAATCTGAAAACAATTTTGACAATAACTTACAAAAAAATGCATTATTACCAAAATTTCACAAAAATCACAAAAAATGATTTCTATGGCAAAACCAAAAAAATTGCCAAGAGTACATAACATTCAAAATATATACCTAAACTATAAATAACATTGGAATAATAAAAATACAACCATTCTTTTTAACTTTTTACTGAAATTGAAACCAATGGAAGCAAAGATAAAGATTTATATTTTCATGTCACATGCTGTCAGAAATAAGAACATTATACTTAAGTTTGTCACGTTAAAGTCTCATTTGACATTTGTGAAGATAATTTATCAACTACTTATATATTATGAAAAGTGAAACATTGAGATAATTCTATCAAATTATTTATTTCCTACAGTTTAGTGAATTTTTCGTTTTACGAAAAATTGACTAATGAGATCTTTGTATATATATATATATATATATATATATATATATATATATATATATATATATATATATATATATCGTACCGATAACTCAAAAAATAATGAGCCGATTTTGATGAAATTTGGTACATACCTTCCTAGGCCTAACCCTAAGATCTCTCTGAGGCCTAGGGTTGAACACACTGAGACCTCACAGATGATCTCCGGCGAGATTGAGGCACCGTAATTGAGCTACCACAACCCAACCCACCTTTATCCACCGCTCTAAGGAGTAGGCAGATTGAGGCCTTAGAGTGTCCTTATATATTTCCTTTACTTCTTGAAAATGGCTTCAAAACAGGAACCGAAACGTCGAGTTTTCATAAATTCTGGACGCGGTTCAACCCGAAAACCAGTATGTTATATATATATATATATATATATATATATATATATATATATATATATATATATATATATATATATATATATATAGGGTAACTACGCCTAATGTCGACCACTACCCAATAGTCGGCCTAAATATATATATATATATATATATATATATATATATATATATATATATATATATATATATATATATATATATATATATATAGGGTAACTACGCCTAATGCCGACCACTACCCAATAGTCGGCCTAAATACATAAATCTCTTAAAAATAAATAAATGCCTCTAAAAATGCAAGATCGGCCACTAGTCTAGTGCTCGTCCAAGTTTCCCGCCAATACTCAAATTATTTCGCTAGCATAACCTTAAATTATTAGATGTAGCGTCAGTTAGTGCTAAACAGTGCCTGCTTCAGTGTGAACAGTAAGTATAATTAGAATGTATTGCTAAGGACGGGTGGTGTATAAAATAGCTATTAGAAGTCATACTGTCGAGGGAGTATTTTGGAATGAGTTTTGATGGTTTTAGTAGGCCTTAACTTACTCATTTGAATAAGAAACTGCTTGAAAATGTTTTATTTAACGTTTTTATAACACCGGCCGGTTAATGGAATAACAAAAATGTAAAATATGTTCGTTCGTTCGTTGCAAAAATACACACACGTTGCTGGTCCAGCTTTTTTAATAACAAAAGGAACAAATATAAAAATAACAATGCGTGAAAACAATGAATATTTGCAATTAACTACTTAAAAATCCTAATAATGCACGATTGAATAATAATTACTGCCTATATCGGTTTTACGTTAATAATTAATAACTTTAAATTCTATCGGTAAACGTTCATTCGAGCTGTGTCTTTATGCGTTTAAATCTCGTTCACAACTAACAACTGTCTTTCCTTAAAGCTAAAACTTATCTATCCTACGCTACAGATGTTTTCTTCATGTGTGGCCCTTTTTACATATGGTCACACAATGTTGCCATCTACTAAACCTATCTACTGTTCTACACTATTTTCAACATCCTCCCGCCCCGGGAAATGAAGCTCCAGAGGATACATTAGTTGGACTGGCCGACGTAGGATTTGCCCACTTGGAAGGCGCACTTCACAAGCCCGCACTTTACAAGCACCACCGGGAAAAATCCTTTCGATTTTCACCATTTTCCACAATAAACACGGCACCTGAGGAATATGAAGCAGCACTAGATTACCCGCGCACAACAACGCCGACAGCGTTGGTGAAAACTGATGTCGATAGATCTTCTTCTAATCCTTGAATTTCCTTCGTTGCTTAAAAATTTATTTAACTTTGAAAAATTCTGTATATTCTTAAATAATCCAAAATCAGACATCTCGTTTTTACTTAGTCCTATGCCGACATCTGTGCAAACGTTGAAAATGACCATATTTAGGTCAGAGAATACCCCGTTATCTTCAGGCCATTGACCTGAATCTTTCCTTAAGCAGACAGGGCCGCACTTCCACAAATCAGACTTTATTATATTTGCTGATTTTACGCCCCTCGTTATCCATTTTAAAGTATCGTTCTCTAATCCGGCTGGGCTCAAGGCAGCCGTTAATTGTAATCTAGGTGAAGTTAACTTGTTACTTGAGTCATTTACATAAAACGACTTACCAAAAATGATGCAGGTATTACCGTTCATTGTTTCCAGAGCGTTGCTGCCAAAAGCAAGGGACTGCTGGTGACACCAAAAGTTACTCTATTCATCTTATATTCCTTGATTGAGGAACACATGGGTGGGTCTTCATAGCCTAACAAACGGTGAACGTCTCTATCTGTATCTGCACTCTCTATATCTGCTAATACACCACTCAGTCCGACCCTGAAATTTGAAGGCACCTTCACAATATCGGGCACTAAATCTGACCAGCCGACAGTAGGTCGTTTAGGGATGTCAAACCCGGCGCGTGAGCCGAACAATCAAACACCACTCTCACTTTCGTCGTTGTTTTATCTGTCCCATAGACCACCCGGTGAGGCATATAATAAAGAGATCTATTTACGTTACTGTTCATTGAACTTGGCACTTCTTTGTCACAAGCCAATTCGTTTAAACTAGGGATTTTTAATAATTTCTTCGTTGAGGCACCACTATATTTAGAGTCTATATTTATTTCACTATACCCGTTTTTCCACGGGAGTGCTATTTCGTTAAAAGTGTTCTTATACTTAACATTGTCTTTACACACTCGTTCAATGTCACTATTACTACAGTCCTCGTTAGATCTAATAACAACTGTCTCTAAATTACCCGACTGGCTCACATCGACATTGTCCTCTTCAAACGTCTTAGCAAACAGCACTGTTGTAAAGTTAAGTGAAGTTGTGTCTACCGTTTCTGGCCCATGTAATGTCCATCCCAACTTTGTATTGACCGCCGTTGGTGTTTCTGACAAACGTATGTTCTCTCCAGTAACAATCTTCCAATGATCGGCACCAATCAGTAGGCTAATGCCTTCCACTAATTGAGATCTATTTTGGCCTGGAGTATCTGCCAATTTGAATTGAGTTAAGGGAGGATGATTACCCGTTGGCACCTTTAACCCATCAAAACAAATTTCCGGTATTTCCACGGCTGTGATCGTTATAAAGTTTTCATTTACATGTTGACTTTTTAATGTGACCTTTACTCTGTTGCAGAGACGAGCTGGCAACCTATCCCTGTTGCCGAATGAAATGACGGAAATTTTGTGTTGCCCAATTATCGGTAGCCATAACCTTTTCGAAACACATTCTCTGATAAACGTTAATTGACTGCCGCCATCTAAAACCATTCACACAAAGAGGTTTTTTTGAACCCTTTCGTCGCTAATATATGCGCAGGCAGTTTGCAGTAATACATTATTTATTCCGTTAAGATTTGCCAAATTCGTTGTCTGCACAGGAGTAACTTCATTCTGAATTTTCTTAAATGTTGGATCGCACATTATTGTTACGTGTCTCCCTTGACATTTCTCGCATCTAATATTCGAGTTTTTACAAAATTTAGATGTATGGTTTGGTTTCATACATCTAAAACATCTTGCATTCTTTCTCAAAATGTCTTTCCACTGCTCGATTGTTTGCCGGCCATTGCACTTATTTATATCGTGATACCTGGAACCACAAAATAAACACGAGTCTAGTACTCCGGTTACCAACTCGGCTGCAGTGCATATCTGTTTTGTTTCCCACCTCGTTGGTGTCTTTTCGTTTGTGTGGTCTCTAAATGTTTGTTGTGCTAGCTCAAGTGACTCAACCTCGCGTTTTAAAAACATAAGTAGACGGTCAATTGTCCGCTGATATTGTTTGTCGTTACTTATTTCGGTACTATCACTACTTCCAGATGCGCCATTGTATCTGTCTTCACTTTCTTGTCTATAAAATGCCACCCGCAAGCTATGTGGAAGGGCCTTGACAAGCACCGACTTCATTGTGATCCCATATTGTGTAACTGGAACACCCAGTGACGTCAGGGTCCTCATTATGGTTGAAGACGTGTTGAAAAGCTTCCTTAAAGCGTCTTTGTCTCCTCGACCCACCGGCGCCAGTGATATAAGTTGACCAATATAGTTGTCTATGATGCGCTCGGTGTTGCCAAATTCGTTTTGTAGCATATCTATCGCCGCAGCATAACAAGAGGCGGTTGGTGTCAAGCCACTTATTGTCTCTGCTGCCTTTCCTGTTAACACCGACTGCAGGTAGTTAAACTTGGATGCTAGGTCTACTTCGGTATTGTCGTGTACGGCTGTTTTAAATTGCTCCCAAAATGGCACCCATGCTGTCAGATCTCCGTTAAACTGTTTTAGTTCCAGCTTTGGCAAGCGCACCGTTGACTTGTACGCTGGCATCACTGTACGGCTACAGTTATCCGTTTGAGGAGTTGAATGACAAGCAGCTGACGGTGGGGTTGTCATCTGGAAGTCTGTAAGCCGTAATTCAAGATTCGCTATGGCTTGTACTGCCTGATCGTTATATTCGATTTCTTTATTCAGCTCTTCTTCTAGTTTATTATCTGGCGTCTTGCTAAGGGCACTTTCGCTAACTATTCTCAACTCTTCCTTACAGGCTTTCACCCTTGATACTATGATTGATAATTCGTTGATTGAAGCATCAGACTTTGAAACTTCTTCGTTGGCATAAGCAATGAGCTTAGTAAGCTGAGTGCGTACAATTTTTCTTTTAAGAAGAACTGGCTCCATTGTTTTCACTTTGATCGTTCACTGTAACACTTAAAACGTTAAGTTCCTTTGTTTTACCGTTCACGTTAATCCGCGCGTTTCCCGTTGTTTCGGCACCAAAAAATGTAAAATATGTTCGTTCGTTCGTTGCAAAAATACACACACGTTGCTGGTTCAGCTTTTTTAATAACAAAAGGAACAAATATAAAAATAACAATGCGTGAAAACAATGAATATTTGCACTTAACTACTTAAAAATCCTAATAATGCACGATTGAATAATAATTACTGCCTATATCGGTTTTACGTTAATAATTAATAACTTTAAATTCTATCGGTAAACGTTCGTTCGAGCTGTGTCTTTATGCGTTTAAATCTCGTTCACAACTAACAACTGTCTTTCCTTAAAGCTAAAACTTATCTACACTACGCTACAGATGTTTTCTTCATGTGTGGCCCTTTTTACATATGGTCACACAATGTTGCCATCTACTAAACCTATCTACTGTTCTACACAATTTTCAACAAATAGTAACCTTTCCTAATGTCGGTCGGATGTGGCCGACTTTAGGACTCGTGAGTATTTATTAGAAATGAACTTTATTGTTCCTTTGCATAGGTTACAATTTATTTTTAATGTCGTTAGCGTATCCTGCGCAATTATTTGCATGCTTCCAATAGTCGGCCGGGTCTTAGAACTCCTTCTTCTCGGCGGCGGACCTTAGGTATTTATTCGGCCAATAATATTGGATTGGGCGAAATGTTCTAAAACATTTTTTTACAGATAAAACTATAGATAATTACCTAAAAATGGCGTCGCAAGAAAAACGAACATTTTTTAAGTATTCAGAAGAGGCTTTAAGTCGGGCTTTGAAAGCAGTTAGAGATGAAAATGTAAGCATTAGGGAAGCAAGTAGATTATTTGGAGTACCTAGAACTACTTTACAAGACAAATTAAAAGGAAGAGTAAAAGAAGGTCCTAGACACATGGGCAGGGACCCAGTTTTAACAAGAGAAGAAAAAAAATTGTGAAATGGATAATCGACCTAGCTAAGTGTGGGTTTCCACAGAGAAAGTCAGATCTTTTAGATACTGTAGAAAATATTGCAACATGTGATAAAAGGCCAACCCCTTTCACAAATAATCGACCAGGTGAAAAATGGTATAAATGTTTTCTAAATAGGCATCCAGAATTGACACTAAGAGAAGCTGAGGGGTTAACGAAAGGAAGAGCGATAGTTACTGAGCAGTACATCCGAAAGTGGTTTGAGGATTTTAAATCCTACCTTAGAGAAACTAACAATGAAGACATTATGTCCAATCCAGATAGAATATTAAATGGAGATGAGACAGGTTTTAACTTATGCCCTAAGACTGGCAAAGTCTTAGGACCGAAAGGAGCTAAAAATATTCTTGAAATGAAAAGAGGCAACGATCGTGAAATAATTACGACCTTACTTGTTTTCACAGCTAGCGGTAAAGTAGCAGTCCCAAGTGTTGTCTTCCCATATATATGAACACCAAAAGCAGTCTTGGAGAGCATTGATCCGTCATGGCATCTTGGAAAATCAGACTCAGGATGGATGAAGGGTGATGTTTTCTTTGAGTATATTTCTGTGAAATTACTCCCTTGGCTGAAATCCCAAAGCATTAAGTTTCCCGTCATTTTATTTGTTGATGGCCATAAATCCCATCTAACTATGGAGCTTGGCTAATTTTGTGACGAAAACGGTATCATATTATATACTCTACCACCAAATACTACCCATTTAATGCAACCAGCATATGTAGGAGTATTTAAACCATTGAAGACAGAATGGAAAAAGAAATGTACATCAGTGGTTGAGAGAGCCCGAAAATATTCACTCAGCTGTCACTAAAGCAACATTTTGTCCGTTAATAAAGACTGTACTTCAAAAATCCACTCTTCCTCAAGATATTCAAAATGGCTTTAGAAAGTGCGGGCTCTACCCCCTAAATCCTGATGCCGTAGATTATACAAAATGCATTCAAAATTATCTTGAAGTATTGAATGAATCGCAAGAAAACTTAAATACAAATGCGGAAATTGAAACCACTGTCAGAGTGCTGACTTCCTTTGAGAATAAGCTATATATGAAGGTGATTTCGAACATGTTGGATGTGATAATTGCCTGAGGTGGTACCACCTAAAATGTACTAACTTATCGGATAGATCATTATTTGAATTGAGAGAGGAATATTTTAAATGCGATTTTTGTTAAGCATATACTTACGTCAATAGTCACTTTTGTTATGGGAGATATATTTTAAAATATTTAACTGTGTTTATATTTTTGTTCTTTTATAAGAAGCATATGTTTGTACGAGTTTATTTATACCTAGGTATATTTTTTGTAACCTTCCCTATGTTAGAATATTTATGTTTTACATATTTATTTTTCTTAAGAATAAACAAACACCTTTCTAAAAACCTAATATCTTTTATTTTCTATCATAAACGGTAAAAATCAAATATTTCATGAGACAATAGGCACCATGTCGAACATCGCCATAATCCTGGTCGAAGTTAAGACGAAGATGGCCGACCACTGGCCTTTTGGTGGTTTTTTCCTTATTATAAGAATTGCCAATGTAGGCAACACAGCAAATAGAAATTCCGTATATCGTGTCGTCTTAGAAACTTCAGACAATTATTTTGTAAAATTTCAATTGGGCAATGATAAAATAAAAGAAGAAAGAGATTAACTTCTGAAACCAAGTCTGTTAACTGGCCGACTTATGGCTTACTTACCACATATATATATATATATATATATATATATATATATATATATATATATATATATATATATATATATATATATATATATATATATATATATATATATATATATATATATATATATATATATATATATATATATATATATATATATAAAACTTTTAACGGACCTTGGTATTGGGTTCTGGCGACCCAAATTCGCACTTCTCTGAAGAAATTGTTTCAAAAGCTTTTCATTGTGACCTCTCTATTAGCGATGAAAGTTCCCTAATAAATCTCTTCTCTTATTACTGTGCAATGAAGAGTGAAGGCAAAGACTGGTTCATTAGATGGAACAAGTAGAAGCCCAACAAACTTGGAATGTCAAAATTAGAAGTATGTTACATTTGGATGGAGTTTTCCAGAAGGTTTTGGTGGAATTTTATTAAATTATGTTAATATACAGCACAAGCCTCAGGCTTATTGTGTAGACATGTTGTACGATTTATCATAATAAGTAAATAAATAAGTAAATACATGCAATCTACACTTAAAAAAAAAACAATTATGACAAAACCCGATATTAACCCGTTTTCTCTCAAGAGTAGAACAATTATGTAAAACAATGGCAGACTTCAACAAATATTTCACGCCTAAAAATCCATTACTTGTGACAAACAAACTTTTTTCGACGATTAGGCAAAAAACAAGGTGGTGCATAAACACACCACCTGTAAGTCTACTGAAAATGAGCTAATCTTCGAAAAAATGTATCATCAGTCATTATTACCTTACTGCAGGGCTGCTACTTCATAAAAATTTCTTGGGAATAATCCCCAAGAGAGTTATGGGACCTCTGGCGAATGCCGCGTAGTGCTTTAAAGGAGGTATGGCTGTAAAATATGAAAAAGGCAGCTTTTAAATGTCCGAGTAAGCTGTTGTTTTCACATTTTCTGCTCATATTTCCTTCTTTTTTCTCTCCCCGCCTAGCACCCCTATTCAGTCAGGTACGGGACGAGGGTTCCGTAATTTTCTTGGGGGTTGTTTGCAATAAATTTTTCTTGTAGTTTCTGCATCCATTGGGGCTCTATGCATGTTTCTGAAAAGATTTTCCAAAAAACCCCGGAGGTAAACTACAAACCCCATCTAAATATTAATAAGTAAGAACAATTTAATATAAAATGAAAAACAATATAAATTTGACTATCTTACCTGACTCCCAAACGAACGGTAGAGCTCTTATTGAGGGGCAACCCGTTTAATAAATTAATTAATATGTTACCAAATTGTCCTATATTTCAATCTATCACATTGATTTCTGCACTATATATTAGAATTAGGAAATACTCCGAAAAATTGTAAATTCTAAATATTCTCTTATTACAAATAATGCTATATTGATATTGATTGGCTTTACTCTCTACATATTCACTTTTTTGACGCTACGGACTGTGGATGTTGATTATCGTATGTCGTATTGATCTGGAAATGTCGAGAAGATTGACATTTCTGTTCTGACCAATAGCGTTTTCGATTCGCCGCTCGAAAATCTGTCAGCGACCGAATTGAGATCGGGCAATGACGTCATTAAAAGTCGATCTTCCTCAATGCCCGAGAAATACTGGTGCATATCAACCGAACACAACAAATTGTATCTAAGTATTTATTATTGTTTGTCATACCATAAACAATGTGTTTTGCGGTTGCTTGAATAATAAAGCAATTATGTATTGTAAGTGTAGTTGTCCTGTTATAATTATTATTATAGTCAAATATATTAAGTATAACACGAAATTACAACTGAAGAGTTAACAATTAAAATACCCCTCTCTTATTCCATGTTTTTTTGGAATGCCGCAAAAAACGAAGAGTTAATTATCAATGTATTACTGATAAGGACTGTTTAAAATAATAATACTTCTAGGTAACTTATAACTTTGAGGTTATATCACAATTAATCCCTTATACGATTCAGATCAGGGAAGAGCGATTTCAAAGGACTTTCACACGGAGCGGTTGCTCCAATTGAACAGGCAAATCTCAGTCAGAGCAGAACCGATATAACCAACCGAACACAGAATCTCAGAGAGGTTGCTCTGAGAGCGCTCTTAGAGCACCCGAGAGCAGCAAATCGAAAAACGCTATAAGAATATGTCAATGCCAATGCTTACGTCCAAGAGAGCAAAAATTTACCAAGCGACCTGGAAGCATTTTTGTTAAAAGACACTACTGAATTTTTCCCAGTAGCACGCTGGTTGCAAGCCTAACAAGCGCTTTATTTTTCACTAAGTGAAGGTAGTAACCTGTGATGAGCACTTGTAAGCACACTTCTAGAAACCCAATCACCACAATACATCTTTTGAAGACCGAACAATCGTTTCGCTAACAAAGTTAGCTTAATCGGAGGACTAGTTTTCTGATAAAACCTATATTTATATACAATCTTAGGTAGACGGACGAAACCGAAAGTAACATTTTAGTTGAAGGCGCATCTTCTGTCTATTTTGTCTCTATTGAACGGACGAGGTTATCGAACTTTCTTTATTCCTCTACCTGACAGATTTATGAGTGTTTATCTAATTTAAAGGCACAAAGAAAACAATGAGCTTGAAATGAGAGGTGCCGCTTTATTTAAGGAATGTCCGTTATTTATTAACCTAGAAATATAAACGCTTTCGTATGAGTCAAGCATGTATTGCTGTCTGACATTTTTGCTAAGTTTCAAATTATCTTTATCAATGTGGTGGTTATTATCCCATATATGTTGTGCAACGCATGACTTATCTATACTACTATAACGTAAATGTGCGATATATTCACGAATTCTGATACCTATGTTTCTTTTAGTTTGAGCGACCTATTTAAGATCACAATCTTTACAACCAATTTCATAGATACCCGACATATCAGTGGTTTTATCCTTATCTTGAGTAGGGTAAACTACCCAGTTATTGGGCCTCGTAAGGTAACTGAACGGTATTAACTTGTGATATCCAATGATGAATTATAAAAAACCACGCGTTGAAAAACATTTTGGTTGAGCTTTCAGAATTTTTATTTACTCAAAATCCCATTTACTAAACTTCAAAATTAGAATTTTATCCGCAGCTGTTCATTTGCCAGTAATTGGCATAGAAGAACGAGTTATTGACACTCCAGTTATTGGCACACAAAAATATGTTGGATAAGCTGAGGTACGTTCTTATTTTTGTATTTATTATGCAATGATGCCCTTATTAAATATGTTTGCACGAAGTAAAAGGAGAAAATAATAATAATAGTTTATTTCTATTGTCGAGTTACATATATGGGAATATTCGCTAATACAAACCAATTTATAGCCTAAAAAGGCAATAAAATAAATATTTCAAGTACACGACTTACACACAAGATGTTCAATGTTTGCATTTTTTCTTTGCAGACAGATTATATGGTATTGCCTACCGTAACACCTCAGACCTGGTTTTTGAGCTGTTATGTTGAAGGTGCAAAGGTAACAAAGGCCACTTATAACACGATTCTTGGAAAATTGGATGCCACTTTCAGCGCAGACTGCAAATAAGTTTCTTTTGCAAATATCTTCGGGTGTGATCAGTATATTTAAAATTACATTGAAGCTTTTAACAGGAATTTTTTTTCTGTATAATCAAAGTAAGGACCCCCCTATTTAGTGCTTCTCCACCGTTATTGGAGTTTTCCTTGTTATGAGCTAAGGACTTTTTGTCAGTGGTATTTTTGGCAATAGTCGATACCAGTTTTTTTAGCTTTTCTTTCTTTCGCCTCTGTTTCATTATTTTTTTGTTCTTTAGCCGCAAGTCTAGCAATTTTCCTTTTATTTTTTTCATCTTGTTCTTTATCTTTGCGTGCCGTTTCTTTTATGTGCATCTTTTTCCAACCTGTGGATGTAATTACAAATTGAGCCGTCTTTTGTCGGCGGTTATTGTTCCTTTGTGGAGTCTTAGGCCATTCTAAAAACGAGTTAAACGTTGTTTGATCATGACAATCAGGGTTTCAGCATCCAGACTTTTATTTTTCCATTCACTTATTCGATTCATTGCAGCATCTTCTAAAATATTCATTTTTATGCAATCGTTCATGATTCCAGTTGTTTCTTCGTGAACTTCACTGTCCTCAGACACTTTTCCTTGTAATATTATTTGGTAATCCACTACATTCGTACCATCACCATAATCTATTTCTGTAATTAGCGTGTTCCGAATGCTAAACTATATCCAATTAATGCAGGAGTTCCTCAAGGTTCAGCTTTAGCCCCTACTTTGTTTCTTCTCCACATCAATGACCTCCTCTCTAGCACATCCAATCCAGTTCACAGTTACGCGGACGACAGCACCCTCCACTCAAATATACAATATCCCAAGCCTGTCTCCTTAGCCCAACTAGATGAGGATCGCAGACTCATGGAGGATTCTGTCTCCATGGATCTCCAAAGAATATTAGACTGGGGAAGTAGAAATCTTGCACAATTCAACCCCACCAAATCTCAGTCTTGCCGTCTTACTCGTAAGAGATACACCAGCCCTAGACCCATCACAATGAACAACCAATTTATCCAAAGTAATGAGTCCTTTTCACTTGTTGGCATCTCTGTGGATCGAGGTCTCAATTGGCACCAACATGTCACTTCAATTGCAGAATCGGCTGCTAAGTATTTAGGTTTCCTCTTCCGGACTCGCAAATACTTTTCACCAGCTAATCTCTATACCTTATATACTTCACAAATAAGGCCAAACATCGAATACTGCTCCCACATCTGTGGTGCTGCTGCCCCTTCTACACTCGCTATCCTGTACTCCATTCAGAAGAGAGCTATACGTCTCATCGGTGACCCTACACTCACCCAAAGCCTGCCATCCCTTGCCCACCGATATGCCGTTGGTGACCTCTCTCTCTCTCTTTTATAGATATCTGCATGGGCACTGCTCAGATGAGCTTTCTTCCATAGTTCCTCCACCTGCTGCCCCCAACAGATCTACCAGGGGAACAGAGCGAATGCACCCTTTTACTGTCCAGGTCACCAGACTTAGAACATCTTGTTATGCCCGCTCTTTTGTCCCGAGGACTTCCAAGTTGTGGAATTCCTTGCCGGCACATGTTTTTCCTTCTCCTCCGAACCTCCAAATCTTCAAGTCTAGAATTAACAAGTTGCCTCTTTCCTCCTTGTCGACACCCACGGTACGATAGTATTTAGGCTGTAAGCCCTCGTGGTGTGTTGTCGAAATTAAAAAAAAATTGCAGCAGGTAACTTCTCCTGGAGTGAAGTTTTCTGAAAGGTTGCCTTGTCCACTACCTTTGAATAAAAAATCTGCAACACGTTGCTCGTAAGTGACTACGGGTGTTTCTTCTATATTTAATATATCGGTGCTAATTTCAACTGATTTATTTTCAGTAGCCGAATTCTCTTTGAATTATTTGCAAATCTTGAAATGTGCTACAGTCATCACCTTCATCATAATTTTCAAATTTCTATAAATTTTCAGGTCCTATGATATTTGAAAAGTCATCGTAACTTATACTACTTGAGGGCTTATCGTTTTTAACCAAAATTTCAACACGTTTGTTCTCATAACTCTTACCCAGACACTTATTTATATCAACTGCATGAAAATCAAAGGGGTAGAGCCCTGTAGCACGAAAACCGTTAATTACACTTGAAGGTTTGATAGATTCTACAACAATCTTCACAATGGAAGCAAACTTTTCCTTGTTCAAGAGTTCATATGGGTTTTCTCTTTTCCATTACATAAGACATCATTTTTCCATAAAGTTTTCACTGGTTTAAAAACAGCTACGTCGCAAGGCTGGAGAATCATGGTAACATTAGGATAAAGTGCTGTCAGAATTATTTATATTTTTTCACACAATTCGCTTACTTGTAAAGTAAGGTGAGACTTGTGCCCATCCACGAATAGAATGATGGGGAATTTACAGCTGATTTTAAAAACGGGCGGATAAAAGACCGTATATAAGGTTGATGGGAAATGTGTGTGGAAGGGTTGTGAATTATATATGGATTTGTACGGAATTTCCTTTTTAGGAATACCACATAGAAATCCATAAAGTAGTCTATGCGGTATTGTTTGGTTTGTATAAGGATCATTAAATAAAATAACTGAATATACTATGGAGATCCGTATACGATGACGATGTCAAAGAACCAATCAGAATCGCAAGAGCTTAACTGTTACTTGATCTGTATTGGTGAATATTGCTAGCTGATTTGTCGAGAGTCATTGTCAACTGTCCAACAATCAACGTTTATTGTTTATGTGTTTTGTGCTTTCGAATTTTTTATAGGTGCTGGGTTCTGCTTGTAAGTACAAATATTTTAAGTTTTTACAATAATTATCCCATTTAACTATTGTTTGATACTTGCATCGTATCTCTATTAAATGATACACTAGCATTTACACTTATAATACTACTTTATTATTATAATTTTATTTAACGTACAAGAACGTGTTTACATGTTGTTTATCTACCAGATGACTGCAGGCATAACCATGCGCATCTCTTATACTGCCAGTATATGTCGTTAGATAACACCATATACATATTTCAGTATATTGGGTTGCCTATGATTATGCCCATATTATACAACTATTAAAAACATTAGTTAAACCTGTGATCTAATTAACGTGCATAAGGAACGTCGTTGGCATGTTTTAGATCGATAGAACTCACAAGTTTAATTGGTGCTATTTCGACTTGCTGAATCAATCTGTCTAAATCTTTTGCGATGTAAATTTATCATTAACAAAATATTGGAATTCAATTGAAACCTAACCTCAAAATTTTGTTACGATTAGCTTTTTCTGATAATCGCAACTGTCTCTCTACTACAGAGACAATATAAGTGACAACAAATCGCCTCAAAATTTGACGACAAATCGATGCTTGTATTCAAGAAATGTTGAGAACAGCTGTTTTATTCACTACCGTAACTCCCTTGCTGACATAACGAGATCCTCAAAGGAAGTTCAAATAAGATCAGGTAGTTTCATTATTGAACAATTCAAGTTTTGTTTTGAAAAGATTTGTTGAAAACTTGCTATTGACAAGTACCATTGCAGCACTCCTACTGCCTTCCCTTCATTTAATATTCACAGATGGCATATTTGCCTAAAAGAAAATATCGTTATTTTGCGACAGCTTCCTACTGAAATATTCAGCTTGTTAAGGAATGAGAACAATAGAGTATTTCTTAGAAATCTAAAAATATCAATTTATATATTTAAAACGTAGTTCTCTAGTAGATGCACAGATCAAGCATGGAAATTTCCAGGGGATTTTAAGGGACATCAGGGGAATATACCTACAGAACAAAACGGTCGATGCTTTAAAAAATAATTCTATTACATCTTCAACCTAATGAGTGTGCCGAATAACGTTTCCCTCCCACAGATGACATTTACCTAACCGAAGTATTTCCCGCGTAACTTGACTCCTACTCTGTTCAAGAGATGTGGCAGTTAGAACTCTGATCCAATCAGATTCAAACACGCGCTACAGAAATCGTAGGGGAAGTTTCTCAAACAAAACCAGTCGAGATCGATCATCAACGGGAGACTCTCTCGGACAGGCTAATGAAGGGCAGCGTATTCATGGCATGTATACTTGGTGTAGTTATTCTGCAATGTGCTACAAATAGTTTGAGTTAAGTCCGTGATTGTAACGACCCGTTTAAAAGGATTAAACGGTAAGTTTTTAATAAACTTTTTAATGCAGCGGCAGGTTGCTCATGGCATTATTTGTTGTAATTGCAGGGTTCAAGTTTACCTTTACATTCAGGTTCTTTTACCTTCAGGTCCAGGTTCACGTTTACATTCACGTTTATTTCCACCCCATTGTCTACCGCACCTTCTGCATTTCTCTTCACCTTAGCGTCATCTTTTGAGTGTACATTTCAAGTGTACTTTCTTCTTATCGTCACCTCAACATGCTTCGTCTGAAAACTACTGGCTCCTCTCTTGGGGAAAAATTAAGCGACTATGGTAAGCGCTAAATGCTGATGCTACGCCGTGCAGCTCTTACAATTCCGTCTGCAGGCAATCAACGCCTCTGGTGCCTCATGTGAAGGTCTGACATCATCCTGTGAACCGCTAGAAGTGCCAGTGCACTATATGTGAGTCCTTTACAAGTTTCTTGAGTGTTTTTTAAGACTTGAACTTTTCTACATCCACTGAATTTCTCATTAAATTGAATACAATTTTTAATTCGGTAAAAAATTAAAATATTAGTCAGTGAGATTGATCATTATATATATATATATATATATATATATATATATATATATATATATATATATATATATATATATATATATTTGTATGATGTCAAACATGTAAATTAGGAAGACTTGTTTAGAGCCTCGGTGGTTCAGGGGCAAGAATGTATGCCTCTGAACCGAAGGGTACTGGGCTCGGTCCCAGGGTACTCCTTTCACTTTTTCAGTACAAACTGTAACATTAACATCAACCGAGGTTCTGGTATTGTATTTGAGCAAGTTGAATGTCTGCACGTTCCGCCCTTCGGAGGGGGCGTAAAGCCGTTGGTCCCGTGTCCAGGCGATTTTGGGCACGTTGAAGATCCCTACCCTCCTTACAGAAAGGCAGGGGTTCGTAACATAATTGAGCCCAATTACGTTACGGTACTATAGATAGATCTTCCGTCGCCCGACATGTTTGGGATAATAATTATCACGTTAATGAAGATAATCTGAAATTAATAAAAAAATGTTAGACAACCAGGATAGCTAAACTCCTTCGAAAGTATATATATATTGCGAAATATAATTACAACAAAAATTGTATGAACATGGCACCACCGCCGATTACGTATCACCTAATCGATTGCTTCGTTAAATAAAATGCCCACGTTTTTAACTCGTCCTAAAGATAACATAATAATACAGATAGTTCCGACAAAGCAAACTATGTTAATTTAGTTGTCGTAGAAACTTCCCAAAATTATTAGAGATGGACACATTTTAGATAACTTAGTAGAGACAGTGCAAAGATCTTGTCCGGCGATAAAAATACAATACACTGCAGAATTTGCCTGTATTTACTTTCCCATTTCGGTTCGATCTCTTTACCTAAGATCCGGTATATAATGTGATGTTAGTTTTTAAAGTAGTTAGAATGTTTCATCCTCTGATGACGCTAACTTGATTAGTGAAACGATCGTCAGGTCTTTTTAAATGTGTTGTGGTGATTTGGGTTCTCCAAGTGTACTTGTAAGGACACAATAGGTTGCCTTCTGCTACATCAACTTACGGGTCCCCCATACAAGATCACATATCCTGTTGTGCTGCGTCGTGTTGTTAACACCCCTGCATAATCTGCATCACAATACGCTGTTAATTCACTGCACTTTTCCCCACTTCTATATTTTAATCCATAGTTTCTAATACCGTTTAAATATTTGTGGATATGTTTTACATTGTTTACATCACTTGCACTGGTGGTAATTTCATCAACAAAACGACTTGCAAAATTCACTGAAAAACTTAGGTCTGGTCTTGTCTTATTCGACAGATATAACAAACTTCCAACTGCTTCACGATCAGGATAGTTGTTAACTTTTGTTTCACTTCGCTTTATTTCACTTATGTCCAGTGGTATTCTTGTCGGGTTGCTTTCAGCCATTTGAAATCTTCTAAGAATTTGACTTGTAATTCTCCTTGACACAACATTATGTTTAATTAACAATACTCCTAGATAATTGTCTGGATTTTTCCACACTTAATCTTGAACTCTGTGTTTAGTTTCGATATCACAGTGTCAATCTGTCATATTGTTACCAATTATTAGTCCATCGTCCATGTAGATCATTAATATTAGATTTCTACTGTCGCTTTTAAATACACACTATTCAGTTTTTATTTTTTCAGTCCCAAACTTAATAAAAAAATCGTGAATTTCTGGTTCCACTTAAGAGGAGCTTGTTTCAGTCCGTGCAGAGCTTTATTTAGTTTATACACTTTGTTTTTATCTTGATCATAACCATCTGGAATTTTCATAAATATATTTTCTTCTAAATCTCTGTAGAGAAAGGCTGTTTTGATGTCAAATTTTACTATGAAATCATTTCTCATACTTGCAACAGCAAAACAGTTATGATAGCATTACATCCAATAACTGGACTAAAAGTTTCTGTAAAAGCTACTCCAAAGTTTTGTTTCCACGTACTACCAACCTCGCCTTGTATGTACCATCATCCTTTACTCGGAAAACCCATCTATTTGTTAAACATTTTAAACTGTTGTCAGTTTCATTCTTATTCACTAACATCCATGTATCATTATCCTCTAATGATTGCTTTTCTTCATTAATTGCCTTGATCCACTTTTCTTTTTCTTCACCGTTTACTGCTTCTTGGTAAGTTAACATTACATAATGAACCGTCACAATGAACAACCAAGTTATTCAAATTAATGAGTCCTTTTCACTTGTTGGCATTTCTGTGGATCGAAATCTTAATTGGCACCAACATGTCACATCAATTGCAGAAGCGGCTGCTAAGAAATTAGGTTACCTCTTCCGGGCTCGCAAATACTTTTCACCAGCTAATATATACTTCACAAATAACGCCAAACCTCGAATACTGCTTCCACATCTGGGGTACCGCTGCCGCTTCTACACTCGCTATCCTGAACTTCATTCAGAAGAGAGCTATATGTCTCATCGGTTACCCTACCCTCACCCAAAGGCTGCCATCCCTTGCCCACCGAGTGCCGTTGGTGACCTCTCTGTCTCTTTTATAGATATCTGCACGGGCACTGCTCAGAGTTTTCTTCCATAGTTCCTCCACCTGCTGCCCCAAACACATTATCAGGGGAACAGAGCGAATGCACCCTTTCACTGTGCAGGTCACCAGACATAGAACATCTTGTATTGCCCGCTCTTTTGTCCCGAGGACTTCCAAGTTGTGGAATTACTTGCCAGCACATGCTTTTTCTTCTCCTCCAAACCTTTAAGCCCAGAATTAACAAGTTGTCTCTTTACTCCTACCCACGGTACGATAGTATTTAGGCTGTGAGCCCTCGTGGTGTGTTGCTGATATAACAAAAAAAAAAGTGACAAGTGATCTAAAATCTATAGTGAGTACAAGTGATTATTGGAAGTGTCGTGGGTGAAACCAGCCATGGAAGTCTGGAAAATCAGGATTGGCTAAGTGTTAACTATTAATTTGAACTAGACACAAAGAGGGGGGGAGTGGGAGGGTGTGAGTGCAGTACACAGAAGGAGGAATGCGCGAGTTGACGACAAGGATAACTAATTTACGTTTTAGAGTTGGATGTATTTAATTTTACCAGTACAATAAAGTTTATTTTAAAGTTTAATGGAGTTTGTCGACATATTTTTGGAACAGGTAAATTTTTTTACGAAATTTACCTAAGGTATTGCCATCAAATTAAAGATACCATGTTCCAGAATTGTTTTGTTGAATTAATGCAATCCAAATTTTTCCAGAATAAAATATAACAGAATGTGGAAAAAACCACAAATGATATTTCTTTGTTGTAGTTTGATTTTGAATTTCTAAGGAGTTCAATGTTCGACTGAGAACCTTAGACATACTATTTCTGATGTTCAAAGTTCGAGGCAACACATTTGTTGAGTTCGTTTATACTTATGTTCGAACAAAACATGGGTTCGCACACCTCTAGTTGGATGTATTAAATTTAACAGTATAATAAAGTTTATTTCAAAGTTTAACAGAGTTTGTTGACATATCTTTGAAAATCAGTCAATTTTTTTTAATGAAATTCATGTATTGCCATTAAACTAAAGATTCAATGTTACAGAATTACTTTGTTGAATTAATGTAATCCAAATTTTTCCACAATAAAATATAACAGAATATGAAAAATACCACAAATGATATTCGTTGCTATAGAAGCACATTCTGGACAGAATAAAGTTAAATAGAGAACACCATTCTATGAAATGTTACATGGTTTGAGTGACTATTTTCATATTGAATTTATAGAAAAACATTCAAATGCTTGGCAGTAAATTTATTTATTTATTTAAATACATTAACAGAAGTATATAAACCCAATAACTAATGCAAACAAAATTACCTAAAAACTAACATACCAAAAAGCAAAAGAAAAGTGACCTAAGTATTAGCTGGATAATCTCCGAAGTTTAGAAGAAAGCAGTGTAAATTAGAAGTTATAGATATGTCTGCTATCTGCTGGGGAGTTATTATAAAGATGACACATAAAATAAAAAGGGGATTTGATTAAGATGTTTATTTTTGGAACAAGAAGAGCAAATGTATGAATTGTTATTATACTATTTAAATTTAACATAAGTAAGCTCACACAGGTACAATGATATGCTTAAAAGATAACGTAAGTCACAATATGTATTACAAAACTTATACAAATTTGCTACTGTAACACACTTGTTTAAATTCATAACATGACATCATGACTGAGAAACATCAAATGGTAACCATATCTAGTGTAGTTATTCTGTCAGGAATGACATATGTTTTGATTTAATATGATTTAACAATTGCCGTTTCTTCACACTTGCATAATCACATGATGAACATTGATAAGACGTTTCTCCTGTGTGTTTTGATTTAATATGACGTAACAAGTTACTTTTATTTACACTTGCGTGATTACATATTGAACATTTATAAGGTTTATTGCCTGTATGTCTGGATTTAATATGACTTGACAAGTTGTGTTTACGTACACTTGCATAATCACATAATGGACATTGATAAGGCTTGTCTTCGGTGTGTTTTGATCTAATATGTTTCAATAAATTATGTTTGTATACACTTGCATAATCACATAATGAACATTGATAAGGTTTTTCTCCTGTATGTTTTGATTTCATATGATTTGACAAGTCCCGTTTCCCCACACTTGCATAATCACATGATGGACATTGATAAGGCTTTTCTCCTGTGTGTTTTGATTTAATATGATATAACAATGGCTGTTTCCCCACACTTGCATAATCACATGATGGACATTGATAAGGCTTTTCTCCTGTGTGTTTTGATTTAATATGATATAACAATGGCTGTTTCCCCACACTTGCATAATCACATGATGAACATTGATAAGGCTTTTCTGCTGTGTGTTTTGATTTAATATGATTCAACAAGTGCCGTTTCTCCACACTTGCATAATCACATAATGAACATTGATAAGGCTTTTCTCCTGTGTGTTTTGATTTAATATGATATAACAATGGCTGTTTCCCCACACTTGCATAATCACATGAAGGACATTGATAAGGATTTTCTGCTGTGTGTTTTGATTTAATATGATCTGACAATCGCCGTTTCTCCACACTTGCATAATCACATAATGAACATTGATAAGGCTTTTCTCCTGTATGTTTTGATTTCATATGATTTGACAAGTCCCGTTTCCCCACACTTGCATAATCACATGATGGACATTGATAAGGCTTTTCTCCTGTGTGTTTTGATTTAATATGATATAACAATGGCTGTTTCCCCACACTTGCATAATCACATGATGGACATTGATAAGGCTTTTCTCCTGTGTGTTTTGATTTAATATGATATAACAATGGCTGTTTCCCCACACTTGCATAATCACATGATGGACATTGATAAGGCTTTTCTGCTGTGTGTTTTGATTTAATATGATCTGACAATCGCTGTTTGTACACACTTGCATAATCACATAATGAACATTGATAAGGCTTTTCTCCTGTATGTTTTGATTTCATATGATTTGACAAGTCTCGTTTCCCCACACTTGCATAATCACATGATGGACATTGATAAGGCTTTTCTCCTGTGTGTTTTGATTTAATATGATATAACAATGGCTGTTTCCCCACACTTGCATAATCACATGATGGACATTGATAAGGCTTTTCTCCTGTGTGTTTTGATTTAATATGATTTAACAATGGCTGTTTCCCCACACTTGCATAATCACATGATGGACATTGATAAGGCTTTTCTCCTGTGTGTTTTGATTTAATATGAATTGACAATTGCAGTTTCTGCACACTTGTATAATCACATGATGAACATTGATAAGGCTTTTTTCCTGTGTGTTTTGATTTAACATGAATTGACAATTGCAGTTTCTGCACACTTGTATAATCACATGATGAACATTGATAAGATTTTTCTCCTGTGTGTTTTGATTTTATATGATTTAACAAATTATGTTTCTTTACACTTGCATAATCACATAATGAACATTGATGAGGCTTTTCTTCTGTGTGTTTTGATTTAATATGATTTAACAAGTGCCGTTTCTCCACACTTGCATAATCACATGATGAACATTGATAAGGCTTTTCTCCTGTGTGTTTTGATTTAATATGATGCAACAAGTGACCTTTATTTACACTTGCATAATCACATGATAAACATTGATGAGGCTTTTCTCCCGTGTGTTTTGATTTAATATGATATAACAAATTATGTTTGTTCACACTTGCATAATCACATAATGCACATTGAAAAGGCTTTTCTCCTGTGTGTTTTGATTTAATATGATTTGACAATAGCTGTTTGTACACACTTGCATAATCACATAATGCACATTGATAAGGCTTTTCTCCTGTGTGTTTTGATTTAATATGATATAACAAATTATGTTTGTTCACACTTGCATAATCACATAATGCACATTGAAAAGGCTTTTCTCCTGTGTGTTTTGATTTAATATGATTTGACAATCGCTGTTTGTACACACTTGCATAATCACATAATGCACATTGATAAGGCTTTTCTCCTGTGTGTTTTGATTTAATATGATTTAACAAGTGCCGTTTCACCACACTTGCATAATCACATGATGAACATTGATAAGGCTTTTCTCCTGTGTGTTTTGATTTAATATGATTTAACAAGTGCCGTTTCTCCACACTTGCATAATCACATAATGCACATTGATAAGGCTTTTCTTCTGTGTGTTTTGATTTAATATGATTTGACAATCGCTGTTTGTACACACTTGCATAATCATATAATGCACATTGAAAAGGCTTTTCTCCTGTGTGTTTTGATTTAATATGATATAACAAATTATGTTTGTTCACACTTGCATAATCACATAATGGACACTGATAAGACTTTTCTAAAGTGGACAAGGGGTCGTGATTACTAGTAGAACTTTCATTTTTATTCAAGTGCTCTTCTTTTAAATCTTGATGTAATACAGAACTATCCAAAGCATGCTCTTCTATTTCCAATTTTACTGAAGATTCATGCAGTTGCAGATCTGATTTCGTATCATGTTCAAATTCACAGGAAAGTATAAACTTTTGGTCAGTAGATACACCATCATCATCTTTTTCAACTTTAATACATTTACAGTAATCTCCACAGATCTCCTGCTCTTGTTTTATATGTCCCTTGCATGTTAGACAACCACTATCGTTTTCAGGTTTCCTTCCACTACTAGCCATGTCCTCCTTTTCAGCTTTTATTATATCTGAAAACATAAAAGCATTAGTTGATAAAATTAACAAAAAGTTTGGACACTGCAAGTGCGTTATGGTAGTGAATTGTTATGAAAATGTTTTTAATAGCAAACATGTCTTTTTTAACGAAAGCAGGCATCAAATTTGGTTACCAGTCTAATCTATATAGTGGAAACAATGTACCATATTTCATCAAAATAACTTTATTGTTTGAAAAAGTACACCAATTTTCCGAAAATAAACTTTAAATGTTCCCGAAAAAACTGGTCTGATTTTTCTGACCAATGAACCTCTTAAAGTATTTACCCCACCGGCCAAGATATAATTATCACCAAAAAAAAAAACTCATAGACAACCTGATAAACTGATTAATAATTATTTCTTATCACAAATAATGTTTAAATATCTTCAAATCGGTGGGACTTAGGTATAGTAAATGCTGATAGCAATCGAAAGAACAATAAAAAGTACATGAACTAACGTTATAAAATATAGGGTGTTCTATTTAAGATAAGAGTTATTAGGTTTTAAAGTTGTCACGATTGATTGGTCTATTTCGGACACCCTGTCGAACTTGTACTACCTTTAGTAAATTCCTAATTTTTTGTGGCATTTTAGAATTTGCATTTTAAAATTGTAAATGTGTCAATGTTTTTTTATAAATTTTTTGAAAAAAGTCAAATATCTCGAAAATGGTTGGGAAAAATGACATAACATGTTAGTAAAACCTACTATAAAATTTGACGATCAATCTAGATACGTAATAAAAAACACCATCTTCCATTTGAAATAAGAAAGTTGACGTCTACTTCCGGTATAACCGGAAGTCCCATACAAATGTCAATATTTTCAGTGAACTGGAAATTTCGAGAAACCCATGTGCGTGGATTTTCAGAATTCAATTGCGAGCTGTGCTCCAGAAACGGCTAATGGAAGGTCTACATGGGACAGCCTATATATATATATATATATATATATATATATATATATATATATATATATATATATATATATATATATATATATAGTGTGTTATGATTACGACAGGTTTATATTGGGGTGTATAGTATTTGTTTACTAGTTTTACTGTCCAACGTGTTTATGGGAATCAGTAGATATGATTATGCTTATTTTATATTGTAAATGACATTTTTTATATTTGCATAATAATTTTATATCGTAAAAGATCACCCCTATATATATATATATATATATATATATATATATATATATATATATATATATATATATATATATATATATATATATATTGTATTTTGAATTGATTATAATACATACAGTTTACACCCAATGTTTATGTATAAATTATGCAAATTTTATCTTTATCTTTGCGATGTTTGAGGTGTTTGTTTAATAAATGTTTATGACTATTTAATCCCTATGTATATATATATATATATATATATATATATATATATATATATATATATATATATATATATATATATATACTTGCCTTTCTACCAAATAAATTTATAGCTAGACAAACGGTTGTCAGTTTACCTATATTTATAATTAAAATTCTTCCGTTCTGCTTTCATTTGAACAAATTAAATGGATTTTTCGATACGATACCTTGTTTCCTTTTGCTGGTTTTATATGTAAGTCTTGAAGTGATTTACCATTATATTATTGTTCTCTGGGTGATTTTCTAATTCTTAATCGTTTAATCTATTTCTTCTGTTAGTTATAGGAACAAATGGCTATTGTTTACACACAAAAATGGTTTAAAATATTGATATTCATTCTGGACGGGAATATAACGTTCGCTTCTCGCGTCCTACCACAACAAACAACAACCTCTTATTCAAGCTGAAATCGGATATTCGTCGAAAATTAATCTGGACCCCCATTTCCTGTTTTATCACAGCAAGCTTTCTTGAAAATTATTATCTCACCTTTTGATTGGTATGTATATTTTAAAACTCAGCTAAGTTCAAATCTTATAAAATTAATTAACTATCTAATATTAGAATGATATTTGCTTAACCTCGCTAATTCTACATATAACAATCATACTAAATTTAAAACGAAAACACTTTTAAATGTTAGAATCTTGATTTCAAGTCTCACAACATCACTTTTGTCTTTGATAAAACTCAGTCCATTTGGTTTTAATAAAAACACACATTCTCATATAGTCTATATAGTGTTTTCATTATCTTATTTTAAATTATATGTAGGTAAATATCTTTTGAGCATAATTCTTTGATTTTAATGACATGTTTAAAAGTTTAAGCTACACATATACATTTAGATATGTGGCCTAATTAACCTCTTTACTGAGATATTCCAAAATTGTTAAGGTTATAAATTTTAAAAATTGTTATTATTGATCATTTTAATGAACCATGGCTTTTATAGCTATCATTGCTTACCGAACCAGCACTAACTAACAATAATAGAGAACATGCTTGATTATTAATGCGTTTCTATCCATGTTCTAGCGAGGAGAAAAATGTTGAGTGATATGGAGATGGACACAATTTACAACAAAAAAAAAAACCATATACATCACGTGTAAACTGTAAGTATTGTATTTACCGCCGACCTGTGGTCAAGTATCTCTTATCTCTTATCTAGGAATAATATTGTTAAGACTTTTTATTATAGCAATATATATATATATATATATATATATATATATATATATATATATATATATATATATATATATATATATATAAAATTTAACGGACCTTGGTATTGGGTTCTAGCGACCAAAATTCGCACTCCTCTGAAGAAATTGTTTCAAAAGCTTTTCATTGTGACCTATTAGCGATGAAAAATCCCTAATAAATAGGTCTTATTACCGTGCATAAATGTAATCTACACTAAAAATAAATAAATTATTATGACAAAACCCGATATTAAGTCATTTTCTCTCAAGAGTAGAACAAGTATGTAAAACAATGACAGACTCCAAGTGAGTGGTGAACGTGTCGCCACCTAGTTCGGAACCAAGTACTATGTTGTCACGTCCGCTCCAAATAACACAGAGTGTTAAAAATAGAGACAGTATACAACTAACTAACAATTTAAAAAATTGTTAGCCCTGGCCCATTTCTACCCCAATATAGGGACAAAGTATGTAAGACTAGATGCATTCTCGCAACAATTAGAACCGTAGACCGGTTTCGCTCTCATTAGAGCTCTTCAGTACGGCATACTAACTGCAGCAAAAATGCACCAAAAATAACACGGCTGTAGTATAGCCAGTCTTAAAACACCAAGTGAGTGGATACTGTCTCTATTTTTAACACTCTGTGTTATTTGGAGCGGACGTGACAACATAGTACTTGGTTCCGAACTAGGTGGCGACACGTTCACCACTCACTTGGTGTTTTAAGACTGGCTATACTACAGCCGTGTTATTTTTGGTGCATTTTTGCTGCAGTTAGTATGCCGTACTGAAGAGCTCTAATGAGAGCGAAACCGGTCTACGGTTCTAATTGTTGCGAGAATGCATCCAGTCTTACATACTTTGTCCCTATATTGGGGTAGAAATGGGCCAGGGATAACAATTTTTTAAATTGTTAGTTAGTTGTATACTGTCTCTATTTTTAACACTCTGTGTTATTTGGAGCGGACGTGACAACATAGTACTTGGTTCCGAACTAGGTGGCGACACGTTCACCACTCACTTGGTGTTTTAAGACTGGCTATACTACAGCCGTGTTATTTTTGGTGCATTTTTGCTGCAGTTAGTATGCCGTACTGAAGAGCTCTAATGAGAGCGAAACCGGTCTACGGTTCTAATTGTTGCGAGAATGCATCCAGTCCTAATGACAGACTTCCACAAATATTTATTTCATGCCTAAAAATCCATTACTTGTGACAAACACACTTTTTTTTCAACGATTTTGCAAAAAAACAAGGTGGTGCATAAACACGCCACTGGTAAGAAAGTCTACTGAAAATTAGCTAATCTTCGAATGAATTTATCAGCAGTCATTATTATTTGACAAAAACAAACATAAAATAGAATACTTTACACTAATAAATTAAAAAAAAAACACGAAATGCCATGCTGTAAGGCCTACAATCAAATCTAATGTGAAGTTGCAGTCAACCTCCCGGACAGTTTTAAATAAAACGACTGCTGATAGATAAGTTTGGCACACACGTTGACACTATTTTTATCTTTAACATGCTCCTTCCCTTCCCCTGCAGTTACTAACTATCTATTTCTCAGATTACACGCCACCGTCTTTCTTACTTGAGGGCGGGGTCTGCTACTTCATGAAAAATTTCTTGGTAACAACCCCCAAGAGAGTTATGGACCTCTGACGAATGGCAGGTAGTTCTTTAAAGGAGGTATGGCGGCGATCCTTAAGTAGACGGGTCCCGTCCATGCACCGAGAGAGTGGCATTGTCGGACGGTGCTTATTGCTCTAGGGGGCTGCCTGAACTTACCTTCCTGACCTACAGTGTAGGTCAGGAAGGTCAGTCAATTTAATATAAAATAGTGATGGGTTGTTATTTAACAGTCTGTTATTTTTTAACTGTTGTCGAGCCGCAACAGTAACAACCTGTTATGGATATATACAAATAACAGGTACAGGGGAGGGGATGCTGTTGCGCTTTACACTAGAACTCGGAAGCGTATCTGTTTCTGTTGTCGTATCTGTTTCTGTTGCACTGCAACTAGCTACGATGAATCAACTTCTGTTTTCATCCGCAACTGTTATAACAGGATGAATGGACATGAGACTGGGAATGGGGTATAGAGTATAGAGCGGACTTTACTTCATAACATACTACTTTATACTAGTGTGCTCACAGCTTTGGGAACGTAGGGTCGTCGGTACAATGAAACTGTTAAATTTTGACAGGTTGTTGATTCACACAAAACACACACATATATTTACAATTTATAAACAAACACAAAATATGAAAAATGTAAATAAAATCAACGATGTTTCTTTTTTTCTTTGAGAAAAATTGTCTTACTTTAAAAATACTTTTCTAACAAAACACTTTTAAAGTTCTGAGTTTTTGTTGATGAACATTATTTGACTGACTTTGGTCGACGAAAGTCTGTTACCGCGGTCACTTAAAATTTGTCCTGTTTTAGAAAAAAGTCTTTCGCACGGAACAGACGTAGCGACAGTCACAAACTTCTCCTTCACCATTTTACTTAAATGTGGATATTCATAAGAATGAATTTTCCACCATTTAAGTGGATCTCCATTTCTAGGCAAAATCGGTTCGTTGTTTGCACAGTTTTTAAAAGCGTACTGATTAAGATGACCGATGATTCACCGACGGTGAACCAAGAATCGAAAATGTAACTAGAGATCCTTCTAACAAAAAATAAAAGCGTAATGTAATAAAGAACCATATGTGCAGAATAAAGGCAAATTTCTATACCGAAATTTTATGAGAGGTGCAGCATGTTGGAGCTTCCGGTTTTGCGGAAACTCCATCAACTTTCATTATTCAAATGGAACACCTTTTATATTACCTCATTTTATTAATATTACAAGTCATGCTTGTAAAAAGTGAGCTAAGTTTCCTTCACTTCTGACATTTATGGTCGCTAAAAAATTCGTTCTTTATTTTTCAATATGTGAAAGGCTGTATATGTAGCAACTGAAAATTATTAAAAATGAACTATATCACTGTAAAAACAAAATCAGGTCACCGTGTATATAAAAAAATAATCACAGTCGTTGACGTAAACTCAATCTTCATTAGATAACTCGATGTGCAGATGGCTTTTTTGTTTTAAGAAAAAACTGATATGTATACAAATGTACAGTTATGCTTTAACATGAGTCCTTAGGTATTATATTATATTAGGTAGTTTTTTTGCTCATTCTTCTTTGCCTTATGTAACTAATAAATCAATATTCATTTTTACTTTTCACTTTGGAAATCTAAGAAATAGGTCCGATTTTAAACATCTTTTTTTATTACTACTGCAAAATAAAAAATCGCTGAAATTTAAAAAATCCCAGAAACAGTACCAATTTTAATGAAATTATAAAAATATTCCCTGTACCCGGTATAGTTGAAACCAGAGACACTTCACCCTTATAGGTAGAGAAAAAAAATTAGTTTTAATTTAAAACAAAAAAATATTTAATTTTTTGCTTACAATAATTCATGTATTTCATATAAGTCTCATTTTCAAGGAAAAGATGGCTATAGAGGTTTTCAAGCTCAATGCTTAACTAATACTTAATTAGTAAAGAAAATTCGAAAGAAATTCTGCATTGTTGAATTTTTTACCAAATTATTATTAGTGATGAATACCCAAAAAAAAAACCTCCATAATTTCTTTAATAAAAAATTTATTTATTGTTTTAAACATAATACAAGAATATCTTTTATTTTAAACATTACCCAACTACACCACCGGACGGGTTCAGCTACTGTTACTACGTCTACGTTAGTGATGAGTTGTTATTCCACTATCTGTTATTTTTCAACTGTTATTTTGAAATAACGTTAACAGGGTGTTATCCCATGAAGAAAATAACAGGTACAACATTTCAACAGTTACTTGAACGTTGGCGTGTCTAACCACCGAGCCTCAATATAACAGAATAACAGGGTTGACACGTTATTATGTTCATCTGTTGAAAATCTACTATTATTTTAATCTGTTGTGGATACGGCTGTTAAGTTGCATAGAGCGTAACAAATGTTAAAGTGACAAGTCTACCACCCCCTCAATACCTTACAGTAAATATTAGTTAGAAAATATAATTACAGGATCATACTTATCACTACCGTCGCTCATGTTTGAGTTATGTTAGGAACGATGAAACAATTGCGAGAATTTAAATTTAGGGCTTATTACATAGAAAGATTAACAAAAATATGAGTACCAGGTACATACGAAAAATATGTTTTATAATTTATAACTACCTACATTTTCCTAACTAAGAAAAGTTATATATATATATATATATATATATATATATATATATATATATATATATATATATATATATATATATATATTGATATGTGTGTGTGTGTATGTATATATGCAAACAATAATTATTAATTATTGTCAAACAAAAATTTTAAAATTTATTGTATTAAAATTGCAATTTGCATGAATTTTTTAAGCAACTATCAGCTAAAATATTGTTGAAAAAATATGTGTTTGACAGTTATAAAAGTTTTTATATATGAGGAAGTAAATGTTTAAATTGTCCCTTTGCAAATACAAGCTTAATCAGGGTTTCCACTCGCCTGGAAAACAGGGAAAACCGGGAAAAGTCAGGGAATTTGTAGAAGCAAAATTTTTGTTAGGGAAATCAGGGAAAAATTGAGAAAAACTGTGAAAATTGATTAAAAGTCAGGGAATTTGTGTCCGTGTCAGGGAAAAATTATCTGTTTCCGTTTTGTGGTAAATAATTAGAACACAATGATTGGTGCATATTTTTGTATAAGTAGCGTTTTCGTTTATTTATAAGCAGCAGATTTGTGTCAGCAGATAATGTGTTGCGGCGGTCTGACAGCAGTTATCCAGTTTTCGAAAAAAATCAGTTTACAAGGGACCTAGGTAGCTATCATTGCATTGTCTTGTCATATGGCACACATTATGGGCATTTTTTTTTTAATTTAAAATTTAGAAAAAAGAAAATTCGCTACAAAAGGAATCCTTACGTCTCTATTCACAAAGCAGCGTGAATCTATTTGTATTGGTTGTATTCACACCTGGCATACTTTATGCGCATTTTAAAAATTGTTTAAAATAGATAAGAATATTTTTTTATGAAAATTCGCTAAAAAAAGCAAACCTCACTTCTGCATTCAAAGCAGGGTCATCTTTATTTTTATTCTTTGTTTTCGACATCCACATCTGGCAAACATGTGATGCATATCTGACACACCACTGACCAGCATAACTCTTAATCTTTTGTCATAATATCGGAATTAACAATCCGAAATCCGAAGACCCTAGGCGCCTGAGGCCTGAAGGTAGGTACCTGTTATTTGAGTATTCGGTATAATCGATCGACTACCCAGTTGAAAACACAAATAAATAACAGGCCTGTTATTTTTATATAACAGTAACAGCTTCAACTGTTATTAGAAAATAACGGTTTTGCCCATCACTAGTCTACATGGAATTCTTAATAATTCATAGTTCATACTGTTATTTTCAACCTGTTATATTTAACTGTTATTTCTAAATAACAGTAACAGTTGCGACCTGTTAAAGCAATATAACAGTTTTTCCCATCACTAATATAAAATGAAAAACAATATAAATTTAACGGTAATCCTGTGTTTAAAGTGCCTCTCTAGTAAACATACAATTCGGGCGAGATCGGAACGTGAACTGGACGCGGGACGATGTGCACTGTTGCCAGATGCGTATAAGCAAGGGTCATTTTAAATACAGAGAGCAATCAAGGGGTGAACAAATGTTTTCATAATGTAAATAAATGATAGTTTTGCGTCATGTACATAGATCGGTATTTGACATATTTTACGTAAAGCAGTAGGAAAACGGAAATGTAAACAGTTAATTTTCAGCAATTGTGGTCTAGTGGGAAAAACGTGATATAGAAGGAAATCAAGGGGTCAAAAAATGTTTTTATAATTTTAATAAATTAAAATATGGCGTAATCTACATAAATCGATATTTCACATATTTTGCGGAAAGCAGTAGGAAAACGTAAATGTAGACAGTTAATTTTCAGCCCTAGGGGGAAAAACGTGTGCCTCTCCACCCTTTGTTGGTACATCAGTAACATCAACAGAGGTTGTGCCATTGTGATTGAGCAAGGTAATCTGCACATTCCACCATTCCCAGGGGGCGTAAAGCCGTCGGTCCCGTGCCCCATGCGATGTTGGGCACGTTATAGACCAAAATTCCCCGGACAATGAGGTGAATGAATGACACTTTAGTAAAGTCAATGAAGCAATTTCCGTTGCGAATTGCCGATGATAAATACAACTGTATATGCTAATATCTAACTGTATGCGATTACATTGCGATTACATTGCGATTTTTCGAAATAATATACTGGTTACCGTTTGATATTAGCATATACAGTTGTATTTATCATCGGCAATTCGCAACGGAAATTGCTTCATTGACTTTTCTGACTCATTTAAGGTTGGAGAGTAAAATATAAACGGACACTCCGAAGGTAAGCCCATTTTGAGCAATTTTCTCCGTTATGTTTATCATCGACAGTTGTCGGTGGAAATTGCTTCATTACCATGCGATTACATTGCGATTTTTCGAAATAATATACTGGTTACCGTTTGATATTAGCATATACAGTTGTATTTATCATCGGCAATTCGCAACGGAAATTGCTTCATTGACTTTTCTGACTCATTTAAGGTTGGAGAGTAAAATATAAACGGACACTCCGAAGGTAAGCCCATTTTGAGCCATTTTCTCGGTTTTGTTTATCATCGACAGTTGTCGGTGGAAATTGCTTCATTACCATGCGATTACATTGCGATTTTTCGAAATAATATACTGGTTACAGTTAGATATTAGCATATACAGTTGTATTTATCATCGGCAATTCGCAACGGAAATTGCTTCATTGACTTTTCATACTCATTTAAGGTTGGAAAGTAAAATATAAACGGACACTCCGAAGGTAAGCCCATTTTGAGCCATTTTCTCGGTTTTGTTTATCATCGACAGTTGTCGGTGGAAATTGCTTCATTACCATGCGATTACATTGCGATTTTTCGAAATAATATACTGGTTACCGTTTGATATTAGCATATACAGTTGTATTTATCATCGGCAATTCGCAACGGAAATTGCTTCATTGACTTTTCATACTCATTTAAGGTTGGAGAGTAAAATATAAACGGACACTCCGAAGGTAAGCCCATTTTGAGCCATTTTCTCGGTTTTGTTTATCATCGACAGTTGTCGGTGGAAATTGCTTCATTACCATGCGATTACATTGCGATTTTTCGAAATAATATACTGGTTACCGTTTGATATTAGCATATACAGTTGTATTTATCATCGGCAATTCGCAACGGAAATTGCTTCATTGACTTTACTAAAGTGTCATTCATTCACCTCATTGTCCGGGGAATTTTGGTCTATAACGTGCCCAACATCGCATGGGGCACGGGACCGACGGCTTTACGCCCCCTGGGAATGGTGGAATGTGCAGATTACCTTGCTCAATCACAATGGCACAACCTCTGTTGATGTTACTGATGTACCAACAAAGGGTGGAGAGGCACACGTTTTTCCCCCTAAGGCTGAAAATTAACTGTCTACATTTACGTTTTCCTACTGCTTTCCGCAAAATATGTGAAATATCGATTTATGTAGATTACGCCATATTTTAATTTATTAAAATTATAAAAACATTTTTTGACCCCTTGATTTCCTTCTATATCACGTTTTTCCCACTAGACCACAATTGCTGAAAATTAACTGTTTACATTTCCGTTTTCCTACTGCTTTACGTAAAATATGTCAAATACCGATCTATGTACATGACGCAAAACTATCATTTATTTACATTATGAAAACATTTGTTCACCCCTTGATTGCTCTCTGTATTTAAAATGACCCTTGCTTATACGCATCTGGCAACAGTGCACATCGTCCCGCGTCCAGTTCACGTTCCGATCTCGCCCGAATTGTATGTTTACTAGAGAGGCACTTTAAACACAGGATTACCAATTTAACTATCTTACCTGGTTCCCAAACGAACGGTAGAGCTCTTGTTCAGGGGTAAGCCGTTTAATAAATTAATTAATATGTTACAAAATTGTCCTATATTTCAATCTGTCACATTGATTTCTGCACTATTATATTAGAATTAGGAAATACTCTCTTATTATTACAAATAATGCTTTATTGATATTGGTTGGATTTACTCTCTACATATTCACTTCTTTGACCCTACGGGCTGTGGATAGTTGGATAGTGGATGTCGATTAGCGTCGTATTGATGTGGAAATGTCGACAAGTTTGACATTTCTGTTCTGACTAATAGCGTTTTCGATTCGCCGCTCGAAAATTTCTCAGCGACCCAACTGAGATCGGGCAAAGACGTCATTACTCCATTAAAAGTCGATCTTCCTCAATGCCCGAGGGATACTGGTGCATATCAACCGAACACAACAAATTGTATTTAGTATTTATTATTGTTTCTCATACCATAAACAATGTGTTTTGCGGTTGCTTGAATAATAAAGCAATTATGTATTCTAAGTGTAGTTGTCCTGTTCTAATTATTATTATAGTCAAATATATTAAGTATAACACGAAATTACAACTGAAGAGTTAACAATTAAAATACCCCTCTCTTATTCCATGTTTTTTTTTGGAATGCCGCAAAAAGCGAAGAGTTAATTATCAGTGTATTACTGATAAGGACTGTTTACAATAATAATAATACTTCGAGGTAACTTATAACTTTAAGGTTATATCACAATTGATCCCTTCTACGATTCAGATCAGGGAAGAGCGATTTCAAAGCATTTTCACACGGAGCGGTTGCTCCAATTGAACAAGCAAACCTGTCAGAGCAGAACCGATAGAACCAACCGAACACAGAATCTCAGAGAGGTTGCTCTGAGAGCGCTCTTAGAGCACCCGAGAGCAGCAAATCGAAAAACGCTATAAGAATATGTCAATGCCAATACTTACGTCCAAGAGAGCAAAAATTTACCAAGCGACCGCTTGCGACCTCGAAGCATTTTTGTTAGACTACACTGCCTAATTTTTCCCAGTAGCACGCTGGTTGCAAGCTTAGTAAGCGCTTTATTTTTCACTAAATGAAGGTTGGAACATGTGATGAGCACTTATAAGCACACTTTGAGAAACCCAATCACCACAACACTTCTTTTAAATACCTACCCAGCAAACATAGTTACAAATCAGATACATAAATGTTACATAACACTTGCTATTTCAACAGCTAAGGTCATGTATCAAGTAACTTTCATGTAACATGATTGATACCAGAAATGTCAGCAGCTGGATGCCCTCGCATATATGTAACTGATACATCACATGGTTATATGTATGCTACATTAATTGTATTATATATATATATATATATATATATATATATATATATATATATATATATATATATATATATATATATATATATATATATATATATATATATATATATATATATATATATATATATATATATATATATATATATATATATATGTAATTATTATTTTATGGCAGTGAAATATATTTAAAACCTTTCGCTACGTTCTACAAGGTTCTGGATTCGTTGACTAACAAAACACAGCTTTTCAAACTACTAATTTATTATAAGCAACTATTTTCCAACACCAGTATCAACTAAAATGTTTCTCTCTATTATTAAATGTCCATAGAATTATATTCCGCGATTCGCCTTCTATGATCGCTTCTTGAACACCAACACTTACCGCTGACTCGCTTAATACTCTATGATCACTTCTTCACCACACCGACCTAATACTAAACTAACTTACTCTGCACGCCGCTCGTCTATTTATACTGTCCATAGAGATTCTAGACCTTCTACATTATTCTACACCTAGTCACTTCTGGTCCCTTCTAAAAATATCATTCCAGAGTGTTCGCTCTTACCAACACACTTTATACACGGCATCTGACCATAGAATCAACAAAGTCCATAACCTTAATTATCATAAACAAATGTGACATTGCCCCCCTGTTATACTCGATCGTCCCGGTCGAATTCTGACATTTCTTGAAATGGCGTAAGTCTGTGCATATGGACCACCTTCATCTTGCTCTTCGGGCTCCTCTGAATTCGGTAGACTACGTCATTGATCCTTCTGATCACATTATAAGGAACTTCCCATAATTTCTGTAGTTTCGGTGACCGTCCCTTGCGTCGTACTGAATTGTAGAACAACACCCGATCTTCTTCTTTAAAACTAGCTGAACTGGCTCGCACGTCATAACGGGTCTTCATGCAGTCGCTTTCTATTCGTATATGCATTCCGACAGCAGAGTGGATGGTTTTACTACTCGTCAATATGTCGGAGCTTTCTTCAAGCGAAGTTCTTAGGTGGTGCTGGTTTTTCCGTGTAGTTGCTGTTGTTCTGGTGCTTCTACTTGCACACATATTTTGGCGGGTCCTATTCTTCCTGTCGACATCAGCTCTGTTCCAACAAAGGTGTTTACTGACCTTTTTCTGCGTTGGCTTCACATTTACGTGGTCTTTTCCCCCCTCGTCTTGCACTTCTCTCATAATGTCTTCTCCACTTGTTTCTGGCTGGGTAACTGGGTCGTATCTTCATCTCACAGCTCTTTTCAATGGAATGACACTTTCACGGCAGACGTTGCTATTTTCCTCTATGGTGATTTTCCGCACAACCAGGTTACTGCCAGGCGACATTATTTCTTCACCGCCGATAGTCAGGATGTTAGTGCCAATATCAAGTTTAGCTCACTGACCCTGAAGTATGTCCAAGCCAATTATAATCGGGCTGATATGGCGGCGACTATGGCTTTCTGCTTTGCCTTCCATGTCCCAATTTACAGCTCGACGTCAGTTTCGCCAAATACCTGGATTCGATCACCACCGGCTGCATTTACTCTGTACACTCTGTCTGGCTCTCTTACTCGCCATCTTGGAACCATATTGCGGCGAATAATTGTCCTAGGTACGCCTGTGTCGACGACCATCTGAGCCTTATTACCGCTTACGTATCCGTCTACAACGCGAGCGCTGCGAGAATTGCTAACCTGAGAAATGGTTACCGACCTTAGCTTCACTTTTTCCCTTAGGTGTGATCTTAGAACCCAACATTCGCCATTTATATGTCCCACCTTGCCGCAGTTCCAGCAGCGAAAGGCATTTTCACGGTGAGCTCTTATTGGGTGTTCATGAGACGACGGCCTTATTTGTTCTGCTATTTTCTCTAGTAGCTGCATGATTTTGGATGAATTGTTTTATGTTCTTCTTAGACTTGGAGACTGCGAACCTCCACATGACTTTCCGTCCCTGGCTTTACCGCTTCAAACTCCAAGGAATGTGCCAAAGCATTGTTCAAGTTTTGTGTCTCGCCATCCTCAGCGCCTGCTGCGTGTCGGTATCTCTGATGTCGTCAATGAAGGTTTGCACCGACAGCTGGTTTAAAAACTCCATCGGAGCTATTGGGTAGGCTAATCGCGTCAGTTTAACAACGTCGGCGTGAAGATGTTGGAGACTTTCGCCTGGTTTCTGACAACGATTTTTCAACTGCAATCGATACAACTGTTGTAAATGTTGGTCGCCAAATCTCATTTCTAATTGATGTCTCATGCTGTCAAAGGTCACCATTTATTCCCTGCGAATACCTTGAAGCACGTCGAGGGTATCTCCTCTGAGATCTACTATTAACGAGGTCGCTTTCTCTCTCTCGGCCCAACCATTTGCTGTAGCAACGGTTTTGAACTGGGGTAGATAAATACCCCATGGGAATGATCCATCAAATGTGGGAACCTTAATTCTTACGTGGCTATCTTCGGGTCTGATGTTTCCCTTGACTAGGGTATCATACTTCTTTTCTAGTGATTGCATTTTCTCCTGTACCCCCGCTTGTACTTCCTGCACACTCGTCAGCTTGTCATGTACATCGTCGCTGATACCCCTTACTCGATTTTCTACTTGTTGGAAGATGTCGTCTTTTACCTGCTTCATACGTTCGTCCACACGCAATGTAATATTCTCAATTCTGCTGGCTTGTTCTTGCAGAATTTTCTTTGTTTCTTCGTCTCTTCTTCTGGCTTCTTCATATCTTTTTCTCATTTCTCCTTTGACTTCTTCGTCCCCTTTTCTCAGTTTCTTTTTTATCTCTTCGTCTCTTTTCTGGCTTCTTCGTCTGTTCTTCTGACTTCTTCATCTCTTTTTCTTATTTCTTCCTTGGCTTCTTCGTCTCTTTTTCTGGACTCTTCATCTCTTTTTCTCATTTCTTGTTTGGCCTCTTCGTCTCTTTTGCTCATTTCTTCTTTCGCTTCTTCGTCTCTTTTTCTCAGCTCTTCTTTAACCTCTTAATCTCTTTTTCTGGCTTCTTCATCTCTTTTTCTGACTTCTTCATCTCTTTTTCTGACTTCTTCATCTCTTTCTGGTCTCTTTTTCATTTCTTTAACCAATTTCAATAGCTGGGCGTTCATATTGGCTGCTGCGTTACGTGCTTAGGCATAGACGTACCTAAAGCTAGTACACAGTTTATTCTGTTTCAAGAACACACCCAGTTATGAATTACTGCTGACACTGATCTTCCAGAGATTCTAGAAATTTCCACGTTGTTCAACGAATATTCCGGAAAATATTTCTGCTAGCAGCTTAAAAATCCCACTTCTGACACCAGTTGTTACGTTCTACGGGGTTCTGGATTCGGTGACTAACAAAACACAGCTTTTCAAACTACTAATTTATTATAAGCAACTATTTTCAAACACCAGTATCAACTAAAATGTTTCTCTATATTATTAAATGTCCATAGAATTATATTCCGCTATTCGCCTTCTATGATCGCTTATTACACACCAACACTTACTCGATTAATACTCTATGTCTTCACTACACCGACTTAATACTGAACTAACTTACTCTGCGCACCGCTCGTCTATTTATATTGTCCATAGAGATTCTAGACCTTCTACACTATTCTACACCTGTCACTTCTGGTCCCTTTTAGAAATATCATTCCAGAGTGTTCGCTCTCACCAACACACTTTATACAGGACATCTGACCATAGAAACAAAAAAGCCCATAAAGCTAATTATCATAGACAAATGTGACAATATATATAAACTTGGATACATAAATGTTATATTCACTTATCAAACATTTAATGGTCAAATAAAGCAGGTACCTACCAAGAAACTTTTATGTACAGCTGCTAGATGTACAGATCAATTAATTAGCATTTTATAATATTTAGCCACTGTAGTAAGAAATCTCGTAAATAAAGCGGTTTGTTGAAAAATTTTAGGTGCAACGAATCCGTTTCAGTGAGAAAAGAACAAAATAATTAAGTATGGGTTTGGCTGTATTTTTTATAGTAGAAGCTGATGTTTCTACCATCACATGATTTAT
>OZ023262.1:334428730-334595176 GCA_964006375.1 Tillus elongatus | reverse complement strand
TCAATTCTGAACAAAACTGTTTACCACTGTTTTGCAGTATTTTGAAGACCATTCAAGGAACTCGTTTCGGCAAGCCTGTCGTGAGTTGAATTTAAAATATAGGTTCGGTACGAAAAATTTTGAAAGGAAATGGTTATCACGATTATAAACTTCTAATTTAGAACGCTTGTCAGATCAACGTCAACAACGAAGAATTAATTATATTGCCCAAGTGATCGTAAACTTGATCAACGAAATCGTTTTTTCAGCATGTGTTGTGGACGGGACGAAAGCCGTTTTGTTAGTAACGGCAAGCCCAATAAAAAATAAGCATATTTGGGCTATTCAAGTACCACATTTTGTTAATCCGTTTGAAAATCAAGGACGCTTCGGAATTAACGTTTGGTGTGGTATTATTAACGGGCATTTGATTGGTCCATATTTTTACGAAGGAATTTTACATAGTGAGCGATATTTGCAATTTCTCCAAGAACAACTTCCTGTGCTGCTTGAAAATGTGCCATTACAGCTGCGAGCAAACATGTGTTTCCAACATGACGGAGCTCCACCGCATAAAGAAGAATTGTCCAATAATATTTAAATCAAACTTACAGAGAAAAATGGAGAGATATAAGTGGCCCCCTAAATCACCAGACTTGGCCCCACTAGCCTTTTTCTTGTGGGGAGCTGTAAAAATAAAGTTTACAGCACACCATCTGTTAACTTGGAACATTTAAAAGAAAAAATCAGAAATACTTGCGATGAACTATCTAGAGAAAGCTTCAGTGCGAGAAGTAGGGCGGAGATTGGATAAGTGTTGAGAAGTAGGAGGTGGTCACATTGAAAATTTGTTGCAATGATTGCCTACATACTTTATTTATTGCTGTGGTAAAAGTAGTAACATATAATGTGTTTTATAATGTTAAATTATTAAATAACGTTTTAACGGAAAAAGATAGCAATTTTTTTTACATAATTTGTCCAGAAAAGATAGTTATTTTTAGATATGCCAAAATATAGATATGTTTCCGGAAAAAAATTCGATGACGTCATTACTTCAGTTTCAAAATGTCCAAAAATATGCAAATATGGCTTAAAATTGACCTTTTTTCCCTCAGGGCTCATCCGCGGCCTTGCTGCCCGATAGCACTGCAACCTTTGGCTGATTGTGATACCCTTAGTCTTACTCCACCCATTCCAAAATCACTGTGCCTTGAACTAGTCTGAATAGCGATTTGTAGGGTGAAGTCCCCTTCGAACCGCCCCATTTTATGCAGGTGTTTCTTGACTGCCATGTGTCCCGTCAGAGACCTGTTGTGTTTCTGAGCTGTCCTCTGCTAAGATTTAGCAGCTCCACAGCTCTCTTTGAACTGGGTCCGTCAATTATTGACTTCCCATGACTGAGCCCTGGACATTCGGTCAGTACACCTTGTGTTGGTTTCTGACCCAGGACTTAATGGCTCCCCTGGCAGTGCTCTTTTACAGGCCCAGAGCCGGTTCTGGTCCCATAAATGGTTCTGCTGACCCTCTCTTCGCGAGACTGTCAGCTTCATCATTGTCTTTGACCCCGAGTGACCCAGCACCCAGATGAGGGTCACCTCATTCTGCCCAGCCAGGTCGCTCGTCTCGTCTCGGCACTCACTCGCCAGCCAGGAATTTACCCGTGGGCTACTTAGTGCCTTAAGGGCTGCCTGGCTGTCTGTGGCTATGAGGATCCGCTTGTTGGTGTAGCCCCTCCTCTTGTTCTCCCGCACACAGTGCAGGATGGCGTACATCTCGGAACACCAAAATGGACCTTTCTCAATCCCATTTAATAACTTTTTTTCAGATTTTTTCTATCGCTTTTCCTTTTCCTACAATAGAGCCGAGACATTGAGTTTCGCTCACGCTATCCAAATGTGCGTTCTTTTTTATGAAAGACGAAATGTGTGTATCTCTTAAAAGATCATGAGCTCGGTGTTGTGTCCCAAAATGTCTGTTTACTCACTTTGTGAATAGTACCAACTTTATGTCTTTGGAAATAAAGAAAAAAGTCGGTATTAAGTTAAAAATGTTTTTAGATGGCCAAATCGTGACAAAAACAGTTCATAAATTGAAAATAAAAATCGGCAGGTATAAATATGTATATTCCAGGAAAGCTACAAATCCTGTTATTGTCAGACACGTTATAGAAACAAGAATTACATTTAAATATAGCCTGATTAGTTTACCTGGTAGTGTTAATTACGATGCGAGACTAACTCCTGGCATCCAGCGCGCGAAAATTTCCACCAAAGCAAAGGAAAATGCTTGTCACATGATTTGTAACAACCAATTGTCATAGCGTTACAGCGCGTGCAAAGCAAGAGCCGTTGAACTGCGAACGCTCGAAGCCTCATTTGTTGTGGCCTTTTGAAGATCAACATGTCTTTCTACCTTTGCTTTAAAGTAACCGATGTAATTACTGATACCTAGCTTAATGCCTCAGCGATTACAAAAGTTCTCTCTACCATTAAACAAGTAAAACAAGTAAAACAAGTAAAACAAGTAACTGAAGTAAATTATCTATCTCTATGCTAACTGCCTTGCCGATTGTTAGAAAATAAACCCATACCCCTGTGATTAAAAATGGTGATTCCTTAAATCTAGTTTTTCTATCGCAATCATCAAAAAAGAATTGTTTCATTTAAATAGGGTTCTGGGTTCGAACATTATTCAGGGATCTAATTTTGTTCAGAATTTTGGGTGCTAGTTACGAGAGTTTGATGCTGGATTTGGATATCAATATATATATATATATATATATATATATATATATATATATATATATATATATATATATATATATATATATATATATATATATATATATTCTTTGAAGTGTTTTGGTTGCAATTTCACACCATTTTTGACGAGGCCTTTCCGTGTGAGTTGATTGAGGAAAAACAAATCTCTCACAACAAACTGACATATAAACCCTCTCCAGAGGTAAGAAAATGTTGCGAAAATTTGAAAACTCTCAACTGGATTAAAAAGAATTATAATGATGACCAGGTAACAAATGATTAAAAAAAATACAAGAAACAACTTAGCATGAAAATACAGCAGGAAAAGCAGGACTATTATCATAACTTGATACAAAATTCAGATAACAAAACAAGAACGCTTTGGTCAATTGTAAATTATAAATCTGGGAAGAAAAATGGCAAGAATAAGTCAATAGTAATTGAACATAACGATAAAATAGTCAAAAATCCAAAAATTATAGGGAATCTATTTGGTAACTTTTTCTCACAGGACGCCCAAAACCAGGTACGATTGCATTTTAACAACTCTAACAGCAATTCTTGTACAACTTCATTGGTAAATAGGGAATCGTTATTTTTGTACCCGTTTACTTCCCTGGAGATTGAAAACGTTATAAAGAACCTGAAAAAGAAAAAGTCTACTGGTATTGACGAGGTGCCCATCTCGGTTATAAAGCAGTACTCGAAGATAATAGCATCTTATATCTGTGACATATTGAATTTGTCAATAACTTGCGGCAGTTTTCCTGTGCAATTAAAGAAAGCAAAAGTAGTTGCGGTTGCTAAAAAGGGAGATAGTTTTAATATCCTAAACTATAGGCAAATATCTATATTGAGCGTGTTTTCTAAGATAATGGAGAAAGCGATGGCCAATAGAATTGAAATATTCCTACGAAAACATAGTTTGGTCACCAAGTGTCAATATGGTTTCCGGAGTGGTTTATCTACGGAGGAAGCTACTAGTGATTTTATACACAACATCTTCACGAGGATTTAGATAAGGGTATGCACGTGGTAGCTGTCATGTTCGACCTATCGCGCGCGTTTGACACGCTTAATCCGGGTTATGTAGGCGAAAAATTGCGATGACTGGGTATACGTGAACCAGCAAATGACTGGTTTTTGTCATTTTTAAATGATAGACGAATGGTGGTTTCGGTTGGGGGCACTTTTCTGGATTCATATGAGATAAATGTGGGCACTCCGCAGGGTAGTATTTTGGGTCCGTTGCTGTTTGTTTTGTATATGAATGACCTGCCCGACTACATAAAGGTGGGTAGGGTGTTCATGTACGCGGACGACACAACCGTGGCTGTGTCTGGTCATGATGGTGACGAGGTGAGTCAAAAGGTAAACACCTTAATGCGACAGTTTGGTGAGTGGTGCAAAGCAAACCACCTAATCATAAACCATGATCAAACATCGTTTGTAGAGTTCAGGAGTTGCCACCGACTGCCTCTCATTCTGCAGCTTGATGATGGAATGCACTGCTGTGCTGCGGAGGGAAGGTTCCTTGGGGTCACGGTTGATCAGCACTTGTCCTGGAGGTCGCATGTTAATTACGTCTGTGGCAGGCTTAAGTCGGCGTATTTTATGATATACAATCTTAAGAACTCTCTAAGTGACCAACATTTGCTTTCTGTCTACTATTCGGAGGTGTATCCATTGCTGTCATACGGCATTGTTGTCTGGGATCAGTCCATAGATGTTAACAGGGTTTTTGTGCTTCAGAAGAGAATACTAAGGGTAATTTTTGATATGCACAACTCTGAGTCATGCCGAGAACTTTTTAAGCAAAAGAAAGTTAAGACGTTGATAGAAATTTACCTTTATAAGGTACTGAGTTTCATACATGGCAAAAAACATATGTTGCCTAGACATTCAGACAATCATTCGTATTTCACTAGGCACTGCAGTCACATTAATTTAAACCATTTTCAAAGAATGGCGTACAAGAAATCCCCTGTGTATGCGGGTAGTGTTTTGTACAATTTGCTTCCGGAAAGTGTAAAGTTCACTGGAAACATAAGAACTTTTAAAGCCGGTCTAAAAAAATATTTAAGTGAGCGATCATTTTATGCGGTCGATGAGTTTGTTTCGTGCTCTGTGAGGCAGATGATTTAACTGGATTTTTTTGTTGTTAATGTTTTTGTACTTGATTGTTTTGTTGCTTAATATTGCTCATGTGTATTTTTATTATATTGCGGTCTATATAAGTGTATACAGATGTTTTTATCTCATTGTTTCAAGCGTTGTGTTTTTCACGTTGTGCACTTTTATCTTTGTTTTTTTTGTAACTAAACAGCATAATTGTTTTTATACTGTACTGTATTGTATATTTGTGCTTTTGTTATATTGTTTATATCTATTGTGACGAGCTTATCCATGTATTATGGCAAGAAGGCGAAAATAAATTATCTATCTATCTATATATTGTAACGGCCACTTGGGGTGGCCGGGGGTTAATACTAGTTTTCCCTAATATGGGGAATTTCCGGGATGACTTCTGGGACACGGCCTTCCTACGGGATCATGCTCGAGCGCCAACGCCTATAGAGTTTACTTCAAAGAGTAGGCGAGCTCTCTCGGGATACTAACCCCTTTCCCAAGTCACTGTCGACATACACCCACGCCCAGAGTTGGTTATAGTGGAGACAGGGTCCTCCTGGCCTCGTGAATCGGCGGCCTCGCTAATGTTTCTGCTTGCCGGTATACTGTTCTCTCCGTGATGCGGCCTTCTTCTCTTAAACCTCACGTACTTTACAATTTCACTTACTTGCGGTCGACGTACTCGCTTGTTTTCGGTGACTCTAGAACTGCCTGCTGTCTCCGTTCTCTCCGGCTAATATCATTCGCCGTTCGCGGCTGGCGTACCGTCTCGATCGCGGTGACTGTCCTTGTCCCCCCCCCCCCCCTACTACGTATGCGAATATTCCAGCTGTTGCAAATGGTAATTTTAGTTTATTACGCAGCCGCAATTATGTTTCTTAATCAAGCTAGATAATACCTCAAGGAATAGTCACTTCGTGACAATATGTGTGTGTGTGTGTGTGTGTGTTCGGAAAGATTTCCGCGGTCTTTAATGTGAGACATGCTTGGTTTTCGGGTTAAACCGCGTCCAGAATTTATTAAAACTTGACGTTTCGGCTCCTGTTTTGGAGACATTTCAAGAGGTTAAAGAAATATGTAAGGACATGAAATCTGAGGCCTGAATCTGCCTACTCCTTAGAGCGGTGGACCAAGGTGGGTTGGGTTGTGGTATCTCAATTACGGAGGCTCAATCTGCCTACTCCCCAAATCTCGCCGGAGATCGTGTCTAAGGTCTCAGTGTGTTCAACCCTAGGCCTAAGAGAGATCTGGCAGTTCGTTGCGAGTCTCGTATTGTATGTATCGTTTTGTCTACCTGTTTCGTTATCAGTGTAATGAGTCGGGTCACGGTCAATTAAGTCAGGGGCTTTCGTCACGGTACTTAAAGGATTAAGAGGATTGCAGTTGTTTGTTGCGTCAGGGGCTTACGTTACGGTACTTAAAGGATTAAGCGGATTGCAGATTGAGTTAGGCAATGGGGCAGTTTTGTTTTGTTGTGAATTCACTGTGAACTGAGTGAACTGATAAGGAAAATCGCGTTCAGAAAGTACTCTTCTTAATAATAGCCATTGTATTTTGAACCTGGGGTAAAGGTTCATCAAGTCATACGTTTGGAGTGTTACAACGTATGATGCGAAACTTTGACTAAACAGGACAGCAAAGGAATATAATTTTAAAGGACGCATACTTGGAAAGAAGGAAAGAGCTATACAAAAAGGAAAACGTCTGGAAAACCTGGCTTAATCGACGAAATGCGAATGCTACGATGAAATTAAAAAGAGACAGGGAGCACGGTTGAGACGAGACGGCGACATCGCCTCTATACTGTGATAATAATAATGATAATAGATATTTTTTGGTAACCATACAATTTTTATAAAAATTCACTACCGCAGATGGCCGGGTTAGGAATGTTTTAGATATCATGTACTTGTGGTCTCTTAGTTCCATAAATTATTTTTTGAAATATGGGAACATTTATATAAATTCAACTTGCAGCTAAAGCAGACTCATCAATTTCTAAAATTCCTTTATAGAATTCCTTTGACTGATGTTCGGTATATGTAGAAGACGCTATCGACTCTTGTCAGATATAAATTCTCACAACGTCACTTACCGATCGGTTATTTTGCATAAGTTGTTGGGCACGTGGCTAGAATGGTTCAGGAATGCTCATAAGTTGACTCTAAACGACAGAAAATCGTAATAAACGTTGTAGCTGTCAACCTGCAGTCTGTAATGTCGCAGGAGGCTTTGCTCGTTCGTTATATGATCCCCCAATATATGTCGAGAAATATCTCGGTGTGCTGTGAAATTTGACAACCGTTTGAGAGGAAATCTCTTGATTATGTATCTGTCCCGCAGGCCATGTGAGTGACCAGCTTCAGCGTCCGAATCGAAAATCTTTGGGTAAGACCTGACAAAGCACACTACCCTTAAAATGTAAACCGAATAGACAGTCAGAATACCAGAGTCACGAAAATACTGGTGGCATGAGCATCTAGGTCCCAAACCGAGCCGGATTATTTCTCTTCTGAATAACAAAGACTCGCTGCGTATCCGAGGTGCCACTTCAGGCAAGTATATTATATTTAGTGAATTTTTATTTAAAAAAATTCACTAATAGAGAGGTATCGATGGTGAGATTTTGCAAAAATTATTTCAGATAAGCGCAAACTAGGACCCCTAGAACCCATATCCGGGGTCAGTTTCAATTTTTATATGTTTATATATATATATATATATATATATATATATATATATATATATATATATATATATATATATATATATATATATATATATATATATATATATATATAAATGTGTGTGTGTATCCGTCTAATAACTCAAAAAATAATTAACCGATTTCAGTGAAAGTCGGCAAGTGCCTTTCTTTTATTAATGGCTTAGATGAGTTCGTTAGTCAGGAAAATCGGACGAGGATTTCCGGGAAAATTTTGAGTTTTCTTTCAGAAAAAAAAATTTTCTCCGAAAACAACAAAGCTGCTTTAATGAAATTTACTATACATGTTGCGTTGGGGGAGGCCTTACTAGGTAACAAAATTCAACTTTCAATTATAGAAAATTGAGTTATTCAAATTTTAAATTTTCTTTCGAAAATGTTTTTTCTCCGAAAATTACAAAGTTATTTTAATTAAATTTGGTGGATATCTTGCCCTAGGAAAGACCTTACTACATAGCAAAACTAAACTTTCTAAGTTTATAGAATATTGAGTTATTCAAATTTGAGGCATTTTTTAGTGAATTTTCTTAAAAAAATTCACTAATGAGGAGATCCCGACTTTTGAATTTTGAAAAAATTTCTTCCAATGAGCGCTATTTAGGACCCTGGAACCCAAATCCGAGGTCGCTTTGAGACTTTATATGTTTATATATATGCCTTATATGTTTATATATATACCTGACCTGACCTGACGTGGTCCGTGAAACGATCATAAGGTCTTTAAAAAACATGTGTAGTGGTGATTTGGGTTCTCCAAGGGTACTTACCTGTCGGTGTAGAAAAGGTCCTTAGAATAGAAGTGTTTCTGGTTACTAGTGATGGAATGTTAGTTAGTTGAATAGAATTTTCTCCTTTGCACCCCTAAGCTCTGCCACGCTTACTTTGTATTCAAGGAACTTCATAATCGTTTTTGTACCGTCACCAGCCTGGTTTTTGTCATCTCTCTAAAAAAATCCATTAATTAGCTATTCCTAAGTCAAACAGATGAAAAATTGTTTTCACTGACCATTTCTTAGTTCTTGTTCCCATTCGATAATAGCTTATGATCCTATCAATATATGTCAGCTCAAACCTGGCAATGGAAATCCTACTGTCTAACTGGAACAAAGCATTTTTTAACCTATTTGTAGCACATGTTATACATACATTATATCTTTCTGCTCTTTTTCTATATACGAGCTTTAACTATGCCAAATCTCACACTGCTCCGTGCGAGAAATGTGTTTCAAAAGGGATACAAAATTTTTTATTCATGTATTGTAAACCTATAATTGAAACTACTGCCAAAACATCAGAGAAAGGGTCTATTTGAAAATCATTTTCTGCAAATATTTAAGTAAACAATAACGGCTGAAGCTGAAACTGAAGGCTTTATAGAACCCACTTCTTACAACATTACTTGTGCATAAGCCGTATTAGTTTCAGGTCTCTAGAACATGTCAATTTTGACGTTTTAAGAAAAAGAAACTGTAACGTTTATAACTTTTTTTATTTTAACGTAGTGATCCCAAATTCGGTACATGGTTTCCTTTTAGCGAATTTTCATTAAGAAAAATTCGCTAAGAGAGAGAGGTCACGATGAAAAGCTTTTGAAAAATGTCTTTAGATGAGCGCGAATTTGGGTCCCTAGAACCTAAAACCAAGGTCCGTTAAAATTTATATATATATATATATATATATATATATATATATATATATATATATATATATATCTGAGCGATAACTCTAAAAATAATAAACTGATTTCAATCAAACTTGGCAAAAATCTTGTTTGGGCGAAAACCGAGGTCGAATTCATTAATCAGCCTTTATGCTCAAGTTGTTCCGGTGGAAAATCCAGGGAAACATTTTGAAAAAGCTATATTTTTTAAATTATTAAAGTGAGTGGAATGGAATTTTTTACATATATAGAGCATTCAAATATCTTCTCATATATTAATTTTGAGGCGTTTCTCTCAACACAAGTTTAAGTTATACTGAATTAAAGAAATTTAAAGGTACGACACGCTCCTAAAAGTTTATTAAGGCGTTGTGTAATGTGTGTGAGAGGTTGATATAACGGATGTGTTTTCTTTGAATGTTGGAAAGCTACAAAATCTGCCTGATAAATTGAAAGAGCCAGGGTTGTCAGTTTCAAAATTTAATTACACAAAGTTGGTTGCCCTTGCTTTGGTAATTCCGGAGATATAATTTTTTTCGAAAGAAAACACAAAATTTTCCGGGAAAACAGCGGATTTTCCTGGCTAACTAACCTATCCAAGCCACTTGCGAAAGGAATGTACTCACCAAGTTTCATCAAAATCGGTTTGTTATGTTTTTAGTTATAGGTGAGATATATATATATATATATATATATATATATATATATATATATATATATATATATATATATATATATATATATATATATATATATATCTCACCTATAACTAAAAACATAACATATATAACATATATATATATATATATATATATATATATATATATATATATATATATATATATATATATATATATATATATATATATATATATATATATATATATCTCACCTATAACTAAAAACATAACAAACCGATTTTGATGAAACTTGGTGAGTACATTCCTTTCGCAAGTGGCTTGGATAGGTTAGTTAGCCAGGAAAATCCGCTGTTTTCCCGGAAAATTTTGTGTTTTCTTTCGAAAAAAATTATATCTCCGGAATTACCAAAGCAAGGGCAACCAACTTTGTGTAATTAAATTTTGAAACTGACAACCCTGGCTCTTTCAATTTATCAGGCAGATTTTGTAGCTTTCCAACATTCAAAGAAAACACATCCGTTATATCAACCTCTCACACACATTACACAACGCCTTAATAAACTTTTAGGAGCGTGTCGTACCTTTAAATTTCTTTAATTCAGTATAACTTAAACATGTGTTAAGAGAAACGCCTCAAAATTAATATATGAGAAGATATTTGAATGCTCTATATATGTAAAAAATTCCATTCCACTCACTTTAATAATTTAAAAAATATAGCTTTTTCAAAATGTTTCCCTGGATTTTCCACCGGAACAACTTGAGCATAAAGGCTGATTAATGAATTCGACCTCGGTTTTCGCCCAAACAAGATTTTTGCCAAGTTTGATTGAAATCAGTTTATTATTTTTAGAGTTATCGCTCAGATATATATATATATATATATATATATATATATATATATATATATATATATATATATATATATATATATATATATATATATATAAATTTTAACGGACCTTGGTTTTAGGTTCTAGGGACCCAAATTCGCGCTCATCTAAAGACATTTTTCAAAAGCTTTTCATCGTGACCTCTCTCTCTTAGCGAATTTTTCTTAATGAAAATTCGCTAAAAGGAAACCATGTACCGAATTTGGGATCACTACGTTAAAATAAAAAAAGTTATAAACGTTACAGTTTCTTTTTCTTAAAACGTCAAAATTGACATGTTCTAGAGACCTGAAACTAATACGGCTTATGCACAAGTAATGTTGTAAGAAGTGGGTTCTATAAAGCCTTCAGTTTCAGCTTCAGCCGTTATTGTTTACTTAAATATTTGCAGAAAATGATTTTCAAATAGACCCTTTCTCTGATGTTTTGGCAGTAGTTTCAATTATAGGTTTACAATACATGAATAAAAAATTTTGTATCCCTTTTGAAACACATTTCTCGCACGGAGCAGTGTGAGATTTGGCATAGTTAAAGCTCGTATATAGAAAAAGAGCAGAAAGATATAATGTATGTATAACATGTGTTACAAATAGGTTAAAAAATGCTTTGTTCCAGTTAGACAGTAGGATTTCCATTGCCAGGTTTGAGCTGACATATATTGATAGGATCATAAGCTATTATCGAATGGGAACAAGAACTAAGAAATGGTCAGTGAAAACAATTTTTCATCTGTTTGACTTAGGAATAGCTAATTAATGGATTTTTTTAGAGAGATGACAAAAACCAGGCTGGTGACGGTACAAAAACGATTATGAAGTTCCTTGAATACAAAGTAAGCGTGGCAGAGCTTAGGGGTGCAAAGGAGAAAATTCTATTCAACTAACTAACATTCCATCACTAGTAACCAGAAACACTTCTATTCTAAGGACCTTTTCTACACCGACAGGTAAGTACCCTTGGAGAACCCAAATCACCACTACACATATTTTTTAAAGACCTTATGATCGTTTCACGGACCACGTCAGCATCATCAGAGGATGAAAAAATCTAAACTACATTAACAGTTAGGTAGACCAACTAAGCCGAGGTAGTCGGAGACCCATCCTTTGTCTATTGTGTCTATATTCATGGACGAGGTCGACGAACTACTTTGATCTTTTGGTTGGCACATTTATGAGCTTTTATCTAATTTAAAGGATAACGAGCATAAAATGAAAGGTGCCGCGATATTTAAGAAAACTCACGTTCTTTTTTGATCCACAAATTCACTACGCAAATACTGGAGCCCGTGCCGATAAGCACATCTGGTGAATAGACCAATAACTACCGCACGTGTTTTTTAAAAAAACAAAAACGAATGTTTCTCACACAATGTTAAACTTAACAGAGGATGACTATTCCAACTAAAATTCAACACAAAGACATGTATTTATATATATATATATATATATATATATATATATATATATATATATATATATATATATATATATATGGTTTCTTAGATACAAAGAAAGCGAAAGGGGATTTTTCGGTATGAGAACTCAACGTAGAGCCATAGACCGGCCGAGTTATTGACAATAATTTATTATTCTGTCCGACAGATTAGGAGTGTTTAGCTAGTCAAATGCAAAGTGAGAATAAAGAGCTTCAAATTAAAGGTGCCGCACAATTTAATGACGTTTTATTCTTAATAGACCTTGATATATAAACGCTTTCAAATGCATCACGCATAGTTTGATGTCTAACATTTTTGACAAGCTTCAAATTTCCCTTGTCAATGTGGTGATTATTATCCCATATATGTTGTGCCATACATGATTTATCTACCGTACTATATCGTAACTGTGCGAGATGTTCACGAAAGCTGGTGGTTATGTTTCTCTTGGTTTGATTAAGATTACAGTCTTTGCAACCAATCTCATAAATACCCGACATTTCAGTGGCATTTCCCGTCATGACTTCTGACTTTAAAAAAGCTATTAGATGTAAAAGCCAAGATGTAAGGGTAAAACAAAAGTTTCCTGCGAGTCTTACTTATTTTTGTGTTTTACGGGCTCCAGCAAAGAGTGTGATTTGCGATAACTTCTGTGTAAGATGATCTCTTTCAGGTTAAGTGGTACATAAAGTGTACCACCTTTTTTTATTCCTCCGGGTCTTGGTGGTACACATTCTATACCATTTATTCAAAAACATTTTGCTACAGTCACAGAAGCACAAGAATCGTACCACCTACAGAATATGTAATTATGGTTGCCTACCAGCTATAGTTATGAATATATTTGATTTTATGAATGCTGGCTATCATATTCAAACAGTTTTGAGGTTAAACGTCATTGTCTCTCATGGCGTGGTGATATTTTAGTAAGTTTTAGTGTGTTATCTGGTGTTTTACTTTCAAAATTTGATACCAAGCTGGATACGGCAGTGTATTAGAGGGGATTAACATACTGGTAAGTAAAAAAGTCGTATCTGCTATCCTAATTTTTGATAAAATTGAGGCGGTACAAAAAATGTACCACCATGACCATAGATCAGTGTTGTTATTTTCATGGTGTTTTTATAGATTGTTATGGATGATATAAATTTGAAAGGCTGGACTAGAGACGAATTTTTGAAAGAATATGAGAAGCTCCCCTCCGGTCAGGATTCTGTTATGGATGGTGATCTAGGTGATGATTGTAGTGATACAGAGTTTGATAATAATGCGGAAGTGGAAGATAATGTGCAACAAGATGAAATTCTTGATCCTCCGGTAGAAGTTTCAGACTCTGACGATTCTAAATGGAATGTACTTCTGGATAAAGTTATAGACAGACCAGTGGCGTCTCCTGACCAAAATGTTCGGGTGTGCGGTAACGAGTTGCTGTTAGTGGTGGTTTTAAAAATTATTAACACTAAATGTACATATATATATATATATATATATATATATATATATATATATATATATATATATATATATATATATATATTCGACCTATATGGGAATGAGACGTAGATAAATAAATTAATTTCCCACTGCAACACTAACAAATAAAAAAGTCACTTAAAACTTTAAAACACGAAAAGAACATGGAATTATTATCAAGCTCTTCTCTTCACACAAATTTGTGTTAGGGTTAGCACTGTCCGGAACGGGGTGAAAACTGTAAACATTAAAAGTAGTTCAATGTTAATATGGTACTAAATAATAAAATGTGTAAAAATTCTGGATGCAGCAAGTGCGTTATGGTAGTGAATTTTCATAGAAATGATCTGGCACAAAATATTTTATTATAACTTTTTTATCTTGCAACATAGAAATATAAATTTTGGTGTATAGTTTAATTTTTATATCATAAACCTACCTACCAAATTTGGTTATCTTATCTTTTTTATTTTTTGAGATACAAATTTTTTTCGAATAAAAACTCAAAATTTTCCCGGAAAAACTCGTCCGATTTTCTTGACTAACGAAATTGTCCAATACATTTACAGAAGGAAGGTACATGCAAAATTTTATCAAAATCGGCCGATTATATTTTGAGTTATCGGTGTGATACCTATGTATATATCTATATATCTATATATATATATATATATATATATATATATATATATATATATATATATATATATATATATATATATATATATATATATATATATATATATATATATATATATAGTTTATAGTTTATTGTTATATAAATAGTACAAAGCATCTTACAAATAAGTCTAAACTTGTGACTGCAAATGATGCAATTTTGACTAAATTTTAATCTAAATGTCAATTGTTCTAAAGTTCTGTCATCTGATTTCTAATCTCCAAAATTACCTCACCTCATTATGTACCATTACAATTTCTAGAAATATGGATGGTACTTGAAATCAGTTTCTTCATTTTAATCAAAAATTTCTATATTTTAAAACTTGACTCAAATTAAATTCTTATATATAAAAATTGAAACTGACCCCGGATATGGGTTCTAGGGGTCCTAGTTCGCGCTCATTTGCAAACAATTTTTCAAAATTCAAAAGTCGAGATCTCCCCATTAGTGAATTTTTTCTACGAAAATTTACTAAAATGTATTATAGTCTTTAATTCTAGAATACTGTGGTCCAGGCAAGCGCAGTTGTAATGTTTGTAAATAATGCTATCACAACGTTTGTTAAACCGGCGTTCCATTCATTTGTCTTGAGCGGTATTTTTACCGCTCACTGCAGTGTTAAAAGCAATGGTATTTCCTTACTATTTTAAACACATGGGTGGGGGACTGTATTGTATACCAATACAGCTCTGTCGAGTGAAGTTGTTCGGAAATAACAACGCACACCTAACCCGACCCGAATTCATTCCCAGTTGCTATTGACCTACTCATATTTTCTGAATGAAGACGTGGTGCCGACTTCATTCCAAGTCACTATTAACCGACTATTTATGAAATCAAATAAGTAAATTAAATCGATTGTCATAACATATGTAGTGTATTAAGACTAAGGGAAAAAGAAATAAAACATATTTAACTGTGCACATTTTAATTATATTTTAGGGTGTGCGGCGCACACCTAGCTCACTAGGAGAAATCGCCACTGAGACAGACTGAAACAATTGCAATATGATGCGGATCCTATTTGGGGCCAAACAACTATTATAGTAGGTCCACCTGATTTTGGTCATTATTCAGGAGTAACGCAAGTCGTTCAGGATATTCAGGATCCATCTCCATACCAATTATTCAAGCTATTATTTGATGATGACATAAGTAACAATTCAGTATTCCAAACAAATCTTTGTGCAAACCAAAAATATCTGTTATCTGGAAAGAAATATGAGCCGACTACTGAAGGGGAAATTAAAGTGTTTTTAGGCATAAATTTATTCATGGGAATAAGAACCATGCCGAGTTACAAAGATTATTGGAGTTCTAGTCCCGACCTCCATGATACATATATAAGCTAACTTATGCCACTAAACAGATTCAGTTGACTCCTCAATCATATACATGTCAATGATAATAATCTAATGCCAGGAAGAAATGACCCAAATTATGATAAACTATACAAATTATGTCCTACGTTGACAAAATTGGCAGAAAACTTTAAAAAATATTTATGTTCAGATAAATGTGTGGCTATCGATGAGTCCATGATTAGGTGAAAGGGCAGTAGTGGTTTAAATCAATATATGCCAAAAAAGCCGATAAAAAGAGGCTATAATATTTGGGTATTAGCTGATAAGTCTGGATACATGTATAAATTTGATATTTACACGAGTAAAACGGATAATGGTATTCCTGAGAAAAATTTGGGATTCAAAGTGGTGAAAGACTTGTTGAACGGTTTTGAGGGAAAGCATCACAATGTATATTTTGATAATTATTTTAACTCGTACACCTTACTTTTGGACTTGAAAAAACAAGATATTCACGGTTGTGGAACTGTAAATAGCACGCGAAAAAAACTTAAAAAATTGCAGGATGATAAATTGTTAGCAAGGGGTGTTTTCGACTGGAAAACAAGTAATACACGATTGTTTATGTGTAAGTGGAATGATCAAAGATCTGTGTATTTTCTTTTCAATTTTCATAGCCCCCAGGATACGACAACTGTTCGTATACGTGAAAGGAATGGAGACGTATTTGAAGTACCTTGCCCAAAAGTTTTAGTTGACTACAACAGTAATATGAATTTTGTGGATTAATTCGATCAACTCAAAGCAACTTATGAAGTTAACCGTAAAAGCCAGAAATGGTGTCATCGATTTTTTTTCACTTCCTAGACATATGCGTCGTCAATGCATACGTTTTAAATAAATTGCTCCAATAATATAATAATAGATGGTTTGTTGGCAAACAGATAGGTCACTTTGAAACGAAAATTGTATAGGTCATCAACTCGATCTCCCATACACATTTCAAAGCTGCCAAGCAGCGAAACTATAGTCACAGAAGCATTGAAGAACATCCTAGAACTTCCATAATTCGAAGGGCCACTTGCTCCAGTTAGCTCACGCGCTGGCTACGTCCTTCACCTACAAAAACCAACAGTGAAGCCAGAGAAGTAGTCTCCAAGTCTGTATATAGTATGGACAAGTTTCACCAAGTAAGGGCAACAACAAGCAATGAAATAAGACTTACCAGTTCTTCTGACCAACCAATTCGAGACAAGAAAACAGTGTGCCAAATGCAGCACAAAGGCAAAGCAGATGCGAACCGAATGGATATGTTCTGTTTGCAAAGTTCCGCTGTGTATATCGAAATTCAAAACGTGTTTTCAGGATTATCACGCACGAGTAAGAATTTTTAAAATATTGCAACAAACAATATTTAACAATAATTATTCTTTGCAGCCATAGTGGTACAAGTGCTGCCCCCCGGGAAAATTTTGAGTTTTCTTTCGAAAAAAAAGGTATTTCGATAAAATTTGGTGTACATATTGCTTTGGGAAAGACCTAACTATGTGCCAAAATTCAGCTTTCTAGGGTTACAGAAAATTGAGCTATTCAAATTTGAAACATTTATTTTTAAATCACCGGGTTTTATTGACAATGACTTATATGAGATCTAGTATGCTGTTGCCTTGGTAACGGAAGATCTAATATTATTGCGCAGGTCTGTTAGACGCTGTAACGTTTACCGTATGATACGAGATTGCTTATATGTTTATTTGTTTGAGTCCAGGAATTATTTGTGTTATTTGGGAAATTTTTATATACAAGTGCAAATTATTCCTTTATTAATGTTAGTGGGTGGATTAAACAGTGTTTGTTATGTTTTATCAACACATATAAAGGCTCGAAGTTTTACAAAAGGGCTGATATTATACAGGGTGAGGCGTTTCTACGGTAAAGCTGAATATAATTATTATTATACAAGAGACGAGAAAAAATGGTATAAGTTAATTATAGAGTGTCTTGAGCTGCATCTTATAAAATTATTTTGACAATCACCGGTTGGCCCACAAGTCGATCGTTGGTGATCCCTACAATTTTTTTTCCAACAGCCTTATTTTATTGCATTTTTTATCGAAATATGTTTGTAAGAAAAAAAATCAAGACGCAGTAAGTGCGTTTTGGTAGCAAATTTTGATTAAATGCTTCAAATTTCAATAACTCAATTTGCTATTAACCTAAGATTTGTTGGTTAGAAAACCAGCGTTTAAGGTATATTGTCGGAAATTTTTTGTACATTTTCAAACAATAAGTTATTTTGATAAAATATGGCACATTGTTTCTACTATATATTTTGCTCATAACCTCATCTCGTTTCTGTGCTTCTGTGTGCTCTGGAGAATGCATTAACAAGTCGTTATTGTAGTGTAAAATTAAAATTTACTAAATGTAGTTTTGATAAAGCAGAATGAAAAAAGTGAATTTATTGACTGAGGATTGTGTTGTATTGTGTTGTATACTGGGAGAGTGTTTGAAAATGATCATGTTATATTCTATAAATTAATTAATTATCAACATATTATGTAAAATACTTCAACCACTTTATTTAAAACGTTAAAATGGTGTATCTGCTTGTCATAATAAGGTTACTTAAAGCACGAGGGATATACTGTTTGGTTTGTTTTATTAGTGAATTTTTATTTAAAAAAATTCGCTAATAGAGAGGTATCGATGGTGAGACTTTGCAAACATTTTTGGAAATTAGTGCGAACTAGGACCCCGAGAACCCATATCCGGGGTTAGTTTCAACTTTTATATGTTATATATATATATATATATATATATATATATATATATATATATATATATATATATATATATATATATATATATATATATATCCGTCTGATAACTCAAAAAATAATTAACCGATTTCGATGAGACTTGGCAAGTGCCTTTCTTTTAATGGCTTGGATGAGCTCGTTAGCCAGAAAAATCAGACGGGGTTTTCCGAGAAAATGTTGAGTTTTCTTTCGAAAAAATTTTTTTTCTCCGAAAGTAACAAAGCTGTTTTAGTTAAATTTACTGTATGTGTTGCCTCAGGAGAGGTCTTACTACGTATCAAAATTCAACTTTCTAAGTTTAGAGAAAATTGAGTTATTTAAATTTTAAATTTTCTTTCGAAAAAAATTTTTTTCTTCGAAAATTACAAAGTTATTTTAATAATATTTTGTGGATATCTTGCCTTAGGAAACACCTTACTACGTATTAAAATTAAACTCTCTAAGTTTATAGAAATTTGAGTTATTTAAATTTGAAGCATTTAATAAAAATTCACTACCATAACGCACTTGCTGCGCCCCGAGTTTTTAATTTTCTGTGACGCATGGGTATAAAAACTATAGGAATTTATGTGCCTGAAAGAGTTACACTGATGTGCATTTTAATGGACAGCTTTTTTGTACTTTAAAAATAAATATATTTTTTTCAATTTAGAGGCTCTAAGTTCGCCCAAAATAAAGATAATCTGGAAATTTCATTCCAAACGAACAATTTTTATGGGCTCGAATCTCAGGAGATTATGTGACTTGGCATATAGGTATGTTAGGTTAAATCAACTTATTTTCCCCAAAGGAATCTCTAGTACCATTTGTGTCCCTTCATTCAAATACACCTTGTATATTCGCAATTCTTGAAAACAATAATTTTAATGAGTGAAGATTGGAACCTGTGATGAGCACTGACAAGTACAATTTGGGGAATCCAATTAATCACAATTTAGTTTTTTGACCGGACGATCCAAATTGTACTTAAATAATAAGTTTAACCCATCTAGTGCAAAACAAATTATCTTTAATATGAACTTTATTAGTTGACAAGTCTCAGTCAACATAATTACCAGTGTCCTAAGTAAAACGCAATATCTTGTGTTGTTATTTCGTTATATTAAATGTGAGACGTCTTTCCAGAGCATGGAAAACCCGGTGATATTTCATTGTTCTTTGAGTTATGTGTACATCTACCTGGATTCCTGACCTTATTGACATTTTCCCGGTCCCTGGAAGAAAAATACACTGTAATAGAGGACGGGCTTTCAGAAGAATTTCAGTGGCATTTGTCGGTCTCGGCCCAACATATTGAGGCACGTGTTTGCTTCTCATGTTAGTACAATCCTTAATGTCGGGACAAACGGCAGGGCAAAGCGCCTCGACTTAGTTGCCTTACATAGACTTACTTTATTCGAACTTTATATCACTTGATTTTCTCTCTTTTTCTTTTGATACATATTAGCTGACTCGTCTTGTAAGGTGTTTAAACCAAAACGTAAACTTCACAAGATTAGTTAGACCAATGTTCGGAGGTTTATTTATATCAAAACATTTAGTCCAGACCATTTCCATGGATGAATAAAATATTGCGTACAATATCAACAGACATTTGGCGCGTTCATCTCAACCAGCAGTGCGTATGTTGAGATGAACGTTAAACGTTGACTTGCAGTGATTCTCAACTGTTGGACATTTAAGACACCACGATTATTTAGGTTGAGTGAAATGAACCTCACAACATAAAAGAACAGGAAGGAGCATTTCCATAATATTTGTAGGGGAAGGGTGTACAAAATGATTTACATTTTTTTATTTTTTATCATTTCAACAACACACCACGAGGGCTTACAGCCTAAATACTATCATACCGTGGGTGTCGACAAGGACGAAAGAGGCAACTTGTTAATTCTGGACTTGAAGGTTTGGAGGTTCGGGGGAGAAGGAAAAACATGTACCGGCAAGGAATTCTACAACTTGGTAGTCCTCGGGACGAAAGAGCGGGCATAACAAGATGTTCTATGTCTGGTAACCTGGACAGTAAAAGGGTGCATTCGCTCTGTTCCCCTGGTAGATGTGTTGGGGGCAGCAGGTGGAGGAACTATGGAAGAAAGCTCCTCTGAGCAGTGCCCGGGCAGATATCTGTAAAAGAGAAAGATGTCACCAACGACACGTCGGCGGGCAAGTGATGGCAGCCTTTGGGTTAGGGTAGGGTCACCGATGAGACGTATAGCTCTCTTCTGAATGGAGTCCAGGATAGAGAGTGTAGAAGAGGCAGCAGTACCCCATATGTGGGAGCAGTATTCGAGGTGGCCTTATTTGTGTATAAGGTATAGAGATTAGCTTGTGAAAAGTATTTGCGAGCCCGGAAGAGGATACCGAATTTCTTAGCAGCCGCTTCTGCAATTGATGTGACATGTTGGTGCCAATTGAGATTTCGATCCACAGAGATGCCAACAAGTGAAAAGGACTCATTACTTTGAATAACTTGGTTGTTAATTTTGATGGGTCTAGGGCTGGTGTATCTCTTATGGAAAAGAAAGCAAGACTGAGATTTGGTGGGGTTGAATTGTACAAGATTTCTACTTCCCCAGTCTAATATTTTTTTGGAGATTCACGGAGACATAACCCTCCATGAGTCTGCGATCCTCATCTAATTCGGCTAAAGAGACAGGCTTAGAATATTGTATTTTTGAGTGGAGGGTGCGGTCATCCGCGTACTGTGAACTGAGTTGGATGTTCTAGAGACGAGGTCCTTGATGTGGAGTAGAAACAAAGTATGGGCTAAAGCTGAACCTTGAGGAACTCCTGCATTAATTGGATACAGTTTAGACGAATGGCCATCCACGACAACAGAAACGCTCCGGTTGGAGAGGAAATTTTCTGTCCAGGTACGGAGTTTTGGTAATAGGCCATATGCCGGAAGTTTATTAAGCAGCGCTGCATGCCAGACCTGGTCGAATGCTTTGGATATGTCTAGAGCGACAATCTGGGATTCGCCGTGTAGTTTCATAGACTTGTTCCAAGAATGGGTGACAAAGGAAAGGAGGTCGGCAATTGATCTGCGCTGACGGAATCCATATTGCCTGTCGTGAATTAGACTGTGTTTTTCAACAAATTTTAGTAATTCGGTGTTTATATACTTTTCCATCACTTTAGAGACGACTGAAAAGAAAGAAATAGGCCTGTAGTTGCTATGAAGCGCTTTGGATCTTTTCTTGGGGACGGGTTGTACTCTAGCAATTTTTCAGTTACTAGGGAATGTGCCTCTATTGTAAGATGTCTGAAAAAGACGAGTCAGAACAGGAACAAGTTCTGGTGCGCATTTTTTGAGAACAATCGCTGGGATCTCGTCAAGGCCAGAGGCTTTCCTGGTATTAAGAGAAGAGAGCATCTTTCGTACCTTTTAAGTTTTGAAAATGATATCCGTCATTTTATGCGCGACATTGCGGACTGTTGGTGTTTGAACATTTGGAGGTGGGTTGAGAGTAGAATTGCCGGCGAACAACGGGCAAAAAGTTCAGGCTTGCCCATGGCAGTAGAAACAATTTCATCCCGAGACAAGAGGTGGGAACCTGCTCTTGCAGAAATTATTCCCAATAGATTTAGCAAGAGTCCAGAACGGTTTGCTGCCGCTGGAGCTTAAGAGGACTTTGTTTTTGATGTGGTTATTAAACGAGTTTTTTTCCTCAGAAAGAATGCGGACATAACGGTTTCATGCGTCGTTAAATGCTTGACGGTTTTCTAGACTGGGATTGTGTAGAAGCGTTTAGTGAGCTATGACCTTTTCAAGTCTGGCCTTGTCACAGGATTAAGAGAACCAGGGCTTTTGAGTGGCTGAAGAGGTTTTCTGTGCACGTGAAATAAATAATTCCATGCCAGCTTGGATAATTTCGATGACGTTTTGTGAGATATCAGAGGGGCCAGGATGATAGAAGCAGACAGACGCCCATGGAAATGAGGAAAAGTAAACCTGCATTTCGTCCCAGTTCTCGGAGTTGTAGTGCCAAACGATAGGTGGGTGTGATGACTGTGTGACCTCGGGTTGCATTGCGCAGGAAGAAGTGAGCATGCTGTAGTCTGAGCGACCAAGGAGGGCGGAGACTGATATCTTATAGCAGTCAGGATTTGTAGTAAGAAGGAGATCCAAGGGATTGGAGCTGTGTGTTGGGATGCGAGGAAAGTAAGTAGGTTGCTGAACCATATTGGCTAAAGAATTGCTGACTGCAAAGGCTTCCGCTGCTCCCCCTTTTGGATCGATTTTTGAAGATCCTAGCCATTCCTTATTATGGACATTGAAGTCACCAAGAATAGTGACCTCGGAGGAAGGATATTCTGAAATCAGATGGTCGGTTTGTTTAGAAAGGTAGTCAAAGAGCTGGACAAAGTGGTTGTCAGAAGGTAACCGGTAAATGCAACGGATGAATTTTGTTGCAGCCTAGAGAGGGAGTTTTATCCATAGTATGCCTTTTCTTCCAGCTTCTAAATTGGGGAGTCTGGTGCAAGGTAGATTGCTACGGACGTGCGCGCACACGCCTCCATGCAATCTAAAGGAAGTAAGGAGCTCATACCCCGGGAAATCAAGGTGATTAGTGACTGTTTTGACACTGATTTTAGTTTCGGTGAGGAAGAGAAGTTGGGACCTATTAGCCTGGAGGAAATGGTTAACGGAGTTCAGGTTAGAATTGAGGCCACGTATAATCGAGAAGGATAGGTTAAATCTTGATGCTGGCGCCCCCTGTACACCCCTCTTCCACGTATGTTAACGATGGTCTGACCACCTTTGTGTACAGCCAATGGGCCATACTAGGTCTCAGTCACCACGTTTTTCCATATAGCCGCCTAGTGACGGCTAGGGTCATAACTGCCTTGCGCAGTATTTTTTCAATGTGACAGTTCCAGGTTAGCTTAGACTCCAATACGACCCCAAGATATTTTACGTCACTGGCGATTGAGATGTTTTTCTACCATGTAGAGTGAGAGTTCTGTGGCTTTGATACTTTCAAAAATAAAGCATATTTTTGGGTGAAAAGTGTTCCTTATAGCTAATTAACAAACTCGGCGAAGATATTAACAAAATGAACCAAGCTTGGTTTAAATGAGTTAACTAATTTTTCAGTTATCGCTCAGATCCATATATACATATACATAAACATATAAAAATTCAAACGGACCTTGGATATTATGGTTTTTAAGGGCCCCAGTTCGCGCTCTCTCAAAACAATTGTTTGAAAATCTCACCATCGTCACTTATCTATTTTCTTATTGAAAATTTACTAAAAAACTTTAAAACAACCAAAAACTAAACTTTAGCATTATAGATCAATCATCGAGTCCCAATATAGCGATTACACATTACTTTTGAAATGATAGTTGGACTAGAAATCATAGAAAATGACCTATGGGCTCTAGAGAAGCATCTGGTTTAATGAAAGTATCGCTCTGGATGCGCGAACTCAACCAACAACAAAGATATATCTATCCGCTGTGGTCGCCACACGCTCAGGGATTTACCTATTTATATCAATTATTAAATGGCAATACGTAGCTGCCAGTAAACAAACCCATTACTGTACATTGCAACGCGTACAGCGTGGCAACTCGGATGGTAGCTGCAACCCATCACAGTTATAATCTGCTTATAGAGATTTTTATCCAACATTTATAAAGCAGTAAATGTGCTATAGTAGGACAATTTAAATGTTACTAAATTATTTTTTGAATGACCAGCTGTTTTAATTTTAATAGGTCGCATAGCATATATTAGATAAAGTTGTCTAAAAAAATTAAACAATATATCTTTATAATTGTGGGCGCAGCGTATTCCTAAAACAATTGGCCTTTTTCCCTCTTTGGGTCCTTTTCGCGATTGCCGCGTCGATAGCACCGTTGGCTTATTGTAATAGCCCTATATATTGCTCTGTCTCCAGTCTAGGCTGTCCGTAGATCAGTTGCCTTTTGCGGTCCAGAGCTTCACGCTCGCGCAAGATGTGCTGGGCTGATTCCCCCCTCACCCCTCGCTGCAGAGTCTGCATGCCAGGTCCCCTGAAACCGCCTCATTTTATGCAGGTGTTTCTTGACAGCCATGTGTCCCGTCAAGAGTCCTGTTCTGTACCTGAGCTGTCCTCAGCTAAGATTTAGCAGCTCCACAGCTCTCTTTGAACTGGGTTCCCCAATTAGTGACTTCCTATGTCTTAGCCCTGGACAGTCTGCGCAGTACACCTTGTGCTTGTTTCTGATCCAGGACTTAAGGGACCCCCTGGCCGTATTATTCGTCACGCCCATGACCGGTTATGGTCCCATAAATGGTTCTGCCGATCCTTAGCCTCTTCATTATCTTTGACCCCCGATTGACCCGGCACCCAGATGAGGGTAACATCGTTCTGCCCAGCCAGGTCACTCATTTCGTCTCGGCAGTGGCTTGTCCTCTCGTGCTCAGTGCAAGATTGCGTACATTTCGGCCTAAAACACCGTTGCGTGAGCCCCGAGGGAAATACGGTAACTTGCCCTTGGTCCTTCCGAATAAACGCCTGCCCACATCCCACGCTCCACGCCGGATCCGTCCGTGAACCAGACGAGGGCGTCCCGTGGTAGGCTCGGCGTCTCTCCCCGCCAAGTCTCGCGGTCGGAGATTAATACTGTAAATCTCTTTTTCTTACAGATTCAGGGACTCGTGAAGTCTGACCTCACTTTAAGCATGGGCTCCCTCACGATCTCCTGTATCTTGCAGTGGCCCCTGCAGCCTGGGTTGGCCTTCAGTCTATCATTGCAGGCTAGCCTGTATAGTCCTAGTCTGACATCCCCCATGATAACTAGGTGGGGTGGGGGCAGATCCAGCATCACCTCCATGGCGGCTGTTGGGGTTGAAGTCATGGCCCCTGTGGTGCCTAGGTAAGCTATCCTTTGAATCTTGCCAATTTTTTGTTTGGCACTGGATTGTGCACCATACCAGTGCTGCGTATGTTAACGATAGTCTGATCACCCTCGTGTATAGCCAGTGGGCCATACTAGGTCTCAGTCTCCACGTTTTTCCATATAGCCGCCTAGTGACCGCTAGGGTCATGACTGCCTTGCGTAGTATTTTTTTAACGTGGCTATTCTAATTTAAGTTGGGAGTCCAGTACGACCTCAAGATATTTCACCTCTCTGGCCATCTGGATGTTTCTACCGTATAGAGTCAACGTTCTGTGGACCTCCCACTTTCTCCTCCTCGTAAATGGTATGACGGTGCCTTTCTCGGGGCTCACCCCAAGCTCTTGGCTAACCATCCACCTTTCCACCACTTTCAGTGCTGTCTGCATACGCTTCCAGACTGAATGTGTAACCTATCCTCGAACTATGATGACAATGTCGCGCGCATAGCCCTGTACCTCGTACCCCCCTCCCGAGAGCCTCCGCAGCAGGCCGTCACGACTAGGCACCAGAGACAAGACGCTTCTGCCCTGTCACTGAGCATGGAACCGATCCATCTGCAACATGTCTTCTCTATGCTCCGTTCCATGACAGCTGCCAGTAACGATCCGAATGAGGTGTTGCTGAACCCCCTCTATGTCTAGGAAGGACCCCAGCGTCACCTCCCTGTTCTTCAGCGTGTTCTACAGTTTCTGCACCAGTTGATGCAGTACTGTTTCTGTTGAGACTCCTGCTGTGTATGCACATTGGAGTAGAGTAGATATGCTTCCAGTACACCGCCCCTAATGTGCCGGTCGAGCAGTTTTTCCATTGTTTTAGCAAAATAGACATGAGACTTATTAGCCTCTGAGACTTTGCCTGGTCTGTTGAACGCCGACGCTTAGGAATGGATACAACGCTGGCCAGTCTCCATGCCTTCGGAATATACCCCAGTGCCAGGCTGGCCCTCATGATGAGTGAGCGTCGGCGCCAGTATGTCTAAACCCTGTTGGAGCATGATGCGCGTTATCCTATCAAATCCCTGGGATTTGAATGGCTTGAAGCTGTTTATGGCTCATCTGATTTTGCTTCAAGTAACCACATCTTAAGCGACTGTGCAGTCTAATCTAGATGCACGTCTGTACGCCACCTTTATCTCTGAGTGTTCCCAGTCCGAAAGTACTGGTTTATTTTGTTGCAACCAGTTGCCCTCCTTAAGATCACTGACCTCTTATCACAACGAGTGCTTGTTGAAATATTATAGAAATAAGAGTCTTATTGATTCATAGGTGACTAAAGTTTCAGCAAACAACATCCGATAACACAGGAGACTCTCTGGGTTTCAATATGGCTTTAGAGGAGGAAAGTAGACCCAGGAGGATATAGCAAGGTTGATGAAACACGTTTATGCCTCAGTTGATAGATCTGAGCCGGCACTGGTAGTCTTCGTAGATATCGCATTTGATGATGTCGATCATGGAGTTCCTTGTCAAACCCTGGAATCGGTGGGTTTCAGAAGACTTTCTCTGATCTTAAACAAAAGCTATTTGCATAAACAGTGTACAAGTGTCAGAGGAGTCTTGGGTAAAATCCAAATTATTATATGTGTGGTACCACAAGGCTCTGTTTTCGGACCAATTTTATTCAATATATGTATAAGTGATTAATACCAGCTTGAAAACTGTTGACAGATCATTAGCTTTACTGATGATACGGCCATATTCTTTTCTACAAGAAACTGGAGCGACTTGAAAACTGAGACTGGGGTTGGGATGATGAGAGCGTGGGAATATTTCAACAGTAAAAAACGACAGTCTCTACTAAGGTACCTTAACCAAGTATGGGCACCCCCCCAAATACGGGCACTAGTGAATAAATACTGTTTGTAACCAATTTTAATAAAAGATGGCAGCATATGCATGACAGGTATCTCGTACAACTTCAGTCATAATCAAAATTCGGCCATTAGTCGATAGAGGGCGCCACCGGGTGTTTCTAGTCAGAAGTCGTCGAATGTGGAAAGTGAGGTTGTAGTTTTCGGTAAGTAGATTTTATTTCATTTTGTAAAGAAAATGTAGCGAAATTAATTGTTACTATATATAAAATTGAAGCTGAGGAACTGTACTTTGAGACTGTACAATAGATATTTAGGTTTACTTCCGTATTATGAAAATGTGTTTCAAAACTTGTAGAAAATGGCATGTCCCAAATATGGGCACTAGAGTGACTGCCAAATATGGGCAGTGCCCATATTTAGAACACATGCTGTGCCCATATTTGGGACATACCTTTTGCTGACGTTTGGTTATGTTTTATCTAACACGATGTTATTTTTCAGAATATGTCTCCACAAAAGCGAGCTCAGTGGAGTTCTGACTCCCTCAAAGCAGCAGTTGCTGCAATTCAAGGAGGAATGAAGATAAAACGTGCAGCAATTAATTTTAATATTCCACGAAGTACTTTGCAACGCCATGCTTGGAGTGGTAATACAGTTAAACGGCTGGGTCGAAAATCTTTTTTAACTGACGCCCAGGAAACCGAGTTGTGTTCTCGAATATTTAGACTTGCTGAGATAGGAATGCCCCTTACATCTAAAATTTTAAGAAGAAGTGTTTACACGTTCTGCAGCGAAAACAACGTCCCCTTTCCACCTACAAAACATAATTCTTCAATGGTTGGTAGAAAATGGCTTAAATTATTTTTAAGAAGACATCCTGAGGTTGCTCGCCGAAAATCTCAAAACGTTAATCCAGCACGAGCTGCAAAACTAAACAGATTTATTGTTGAGGATTATTTCAAGACATTAAGGACTGTGATGGCCGAGTTAGACGTTATGGATAAACCTCAGCTTATTTTTAATATGGACGAAAAAGGGTGCCAATTAACAATTCATAAGGAACCTGTAATTTTAACTCGCAAAGGAATTAAACGGGTACCCTTTGTGGCACCAGAACATGCCGAAAATGTGACTGTTGTGTCTTGTGGAAATGCTATTGGTCAGATAATTCCACCTGTTGTTTTGTTTAAAGGCCAGAGAAATAAACCTGAATTTTCAGATAATTTACCACCTGGGTGCAAAGCATTCATGACTGCAAAAGGCAGCATGACTTGTGATACTTTTGTTAAATGGATTGCACATTTTGCACAATACAAACCTCCTGGAAAAGTCCTTCTGATTTTTGATGGAGCAAAATCCCATCTCGATGCAAATATTGTTGAGGCTGCAGACACTCATGAAATCACATTGTTATGCCTTCCGAGTAACTGCACGCATGAATTGCAGCCAATGGACAAATCGGTATTTCGTTCTTTTGAATACCACTGGGACGATGAATTGCAGAGGTATTGGAGTCTTAATCCTGGTAGAAAATTAACAAAATCTAGTTTTGGTAATGTATTTTCAAAAGTTTGGCCAAAGGCAACAACCCCTTCAAACGTGTCTGCAGGATTTCGAGCAACTGGTATATACCCTTTTGACCCGACGATTATTCCAGAAACGGCATTTGCACCTTCAACACTGTCAGAGAGACCCCTAGAGAACCAAAACAATGCAAATTCCCCTGCAACTACAATTCCTAGTAGTCCTAATCCTGTCCAACAAACGATGGCTTCAGAATTAACAAGAAAACAAGAGGTTGATGGTCCCAGTACATCTACTCCAAGGGTTTCAACTAACAATCCTCGTCAAAAACAAAAACGGCTTCGACGTGTCTCAGATGACGACAGTTCTGACGATGAAAATGAATGGCAACCATCCGAATCTTCGACTTCTGAAACCAGTGAATCATCGGACGAAGAGTTGGAGGCTAACAAGTCTAGATCGTTTACTGAAATATTGAAAACACCAGAACTACCTGCCAAGTCTAAAGCACCACCCAAAAAGGCAATAAACTATCGAGCTGTCAAAGTTGTTAAATGGTTGTTTGCGGAGAAGAAGTTAAGTCAAAAGGAACCATCAATTGCCAAAAAAAGAGCGCCTCAGTCCAAACAACAAACAGCCAATTTAGATAGAGCTACGTGCAGTGGCGTTGCAACTCCTCGAAAGGAATCATGGTACTGCCCCCTTTGTAAAGAAGATAAACAAGAAGACATGAGGCAGTGTACTGTTTGCCAGACTTGGGTTCATGAAGAGTGCTGTGGGCTGATGGCCAAAGATGTCATACCCTTTTTTAGGTGCCCGTCATGCGAAGAGAGTGAATGAAGTTTAAGTTATCTAACTCGTTATCTAACTTAAGCTTTTTTACAATGTTCAAGTTCATGTACAAGTGTTTAAGTTTTTCTTTTGATTAATAAGAATTATTAATAACTATATTTTCTGGATCATTTAATTTCTCTTAAGTTTCTTTTAGGGTGCCCATAATTAGAACTTGATGCTCCTAATATGGGCACTTGATTTAATTTTTTTATGGGTGACTGTTTCAGAATAAAGACATATTTTTCAAATTCTGTGTATGATTTTGTATTCGTTCTGACCTAAAGAGCAAACCATTTTTTTTCTTTGGCTTAATCTTAATCGATAAAGTTATTAATTGATATAATGCTTAGGGGTGCCCATATTTAGGTTACTTACCTTATATATATATATATATATATATATATATATATATATATATATATATATATATATATATATATATATATATATATATATATGTGTGTGTATATAGTTTTAGAGTCATATAACTGAAGAAAATAGTCTTCTTGTTGTGGATCAGGACTTTGTTGTTTGTAGTGCCGACTGATAGAATAAACATTGGGTGGTAGTTTCCCATATCGGATTTGTCCCCCTTTTCACAAAGATGTAGAACTCGAGCTTGTTTCCAGGAAGATGAAAATATTCCCGTCTTATAAGCCACCAAAAAAAAAGGTGACCTAAAATTAGAGGAAATTTAGGAGCACATATTTTAAGAACTATTCGACGGCCAAGAAGCAATAGAACGTAACTACAATTTTTGTGATTTTGCGTTTTACGTTGTATTGCCTTCTTTATCAATAGGCACACAGTTTGAGCATATAGAACGTATCGTTTTAGCCAATAAAAACTGTTTAAATCGAGTAGGCGCAATACAGCGTATCTAAAAATAGATGCTTTATGAGGTAATAAAGCTTATCTGCAGAGTGCGCAATAGAACACATCAAGAATGGAATATTTTGAGAGGTAATAGAACGTATCGTTCAGTATGCCGCCATAACAAGGTGGTGTGAACAACAGTAGTAATGCATGTTTGACTGTTTTTATTTATATAACAGCATTAAATCATTACTTCACGTAAGTACAAGCTGTCTAAGTTGTTATTAATTTGTTTTAGTATTTGTCGATTTTGTATTTTAGTGAATAATTAACAATTAGACCCGCTGAGTTCATTATTTTAACGATACGTCGTATTCGCACTGAAGAATTCTGTAGTGAATTTGCACATAGGTTCTATTGCGTAGCAATATTATCTGATAAGTTGATTTTTATTTCAGGATGAATCCAATAAGTCGGTTGAGTAGAACACAGAGGATACTAGATTTGGCAGTGTCTGCTAACCATAAAGCTTCTAGACAGCAGGAAAACGAAGTGCATAATTCTAGACCCTTGGCCTTGGCAGAGCCAGATATCGAGAACAACTTTCCATCAAGTTGTACTTCCTACAATAGTTCTCGTTTTCCTCTACCATTGACTGAAATCAACGAAGAAAGTCTACTGAATATTGATTATTCTGATCTAGAAAGTCATTTAGAAGTACCCCTAATGTGCACCGATCCGGAATCAAGAGACCTTATTCTCGATGATAATAATATCTTGATTCAGTGTGATACAGTTCTAAAACGACTCAACGTCATAGTTGAAAACGAAGCAAAAAATGTTCCTTGCAGTAATGAAAATGAGGATACCCTCGAAACGTCAGCACCACAAGAAAAATCTACTAGTGTAATTAATGTACCTGAGAAAAGTAATAACGAAAAGTCTGACAGTATTAGTAAGCCTTATAATAGTGAGGAAGATGATGATAATTATTTGCCAGAATCTTCCAGTGAAGAGAGTGATAGTGCAGAAGATGAAGGGATAATAATCAATAATGAAGATAGAGAAGAAATTAAAGAAAACAAGCGAAGGAACAGAAAAGCGAAGCCTGGCCAGTGGAAAAGAAATGAAACGAAGAAGAACAGAATGGAAGGGAAAAACTATACCGGTTACACACGTAGCCGACTAGGCGTTATAAAATCAGGAATCCCACGGCAGGCGAGGAAAATTGGACCGACTTGTGAGTCAAAGATGTGTTACAAATCCAAAAAAAGGCACTGCCAAGAATTCTCTGAGGAGGATAGAAATAGTTTGTTTAAGCCGTTTTGGGAATCCATGAACTGGGACCAGAAAAGGATTTACGCCATGTCTTTGATAAAACAAAGCGAAAAAAAGAGGAGTTCTACAAATTCTAACGAACCTTCGAGAAGAAATTTTTCTTGCGAGTATTACTTGTATCATAAAAATGACAAAAAGGTAGTGTGCAAAAAAATGTTTCTTCATACCCTGGGCATCAAAGAAACAATGGTTCGGAAATGGATGAATAAAACAGACAACGGTAAAATGATTGCCAGCAGTGATAAATAGGTCAAAAAGCGATATCAAAAAACTGAAACAAACCGGAAACAAATTTTAAAAGACTGGCTAGGAAGCATTCCAACTATGGAATCCCATTATTGCCGCAAGGAGACCTCAAAAAAGTATGTCGAGCAGCAATTTCAATCAAAGGCTGAAGTGTATAGGGCATATTGCAAAAATCGCGAAGAATCTGGTGATACCCCACTTAGCAATTGGACATTTTACGAAACATTTCACGAACTAAATCTTGCTTTATACCGACCCAGAAAAGATCAATGCGATTTGTGCTGCTCATATGAAGTTGGTCAAGTAACGGATGCTGAATATCAGCTACATGTTGCAAGAAAAGATAGAGCCCGAGCAGAAAAAGAAACGGACAAACAAAGTGCAATAACTCATGAAAATTGTTATATTTTCACAATGGATCTGCAGGCTGTGAAGCAATGCCCGGTGTTACCTGCTAGTGCACTATATTTTAAAACCAAATTAACCGTCCACAACTTCACTATTTATAATTTGGCCACTCATCAGTGTTCCAACTACTGGTGGCATGAAGGAGAAGGTGATCTATCAGCTTCAAGTTTCGCATCGCTAATTATCAATCACTTAAACCAACATTGCCTAAATAAGAGTCTACCAATTATATTGTATTCAGATGGCTGCTGCTATCAAAATAGAAACCTAGTGTTAGCAAACGCTTTGTTGCACTATTCAACGACCAATAATGTTGTTATTACTCAAAAGTATCTGGAAAAAGGTCACACAGAAATGGAATGCGACAGTACCCATAGTATAATTGAAAGGAAGCTGAAGAACCGAAAGATTAATCTTCCTAGCGATTATATTCGCATAACAGAAGAAGCAAGAAGAAAACCATGTCCTCTTGATGCTGTATACGTAACACATGATTTTTTTTCAAACTATGCCGATGACTCGTGTAAGGTGTATGAATCAATTCGCCCAGGAAGAAAAGCCCACGACCCTACAGTAACCGATATCCATGTTTTGAAGTACGAAAACGGAAGTATAAGTTATAAATTGTCTTTTGATGATGAGTTTACAGAATTGCCTAGTAGGAAGAAAAAAAAATTGTCTACTAATCAACCATTTGTGCTTAAAAAACTACATGCAGACAAATTGAAAATTCCTGAGAAAAAGTGGAAAAACCTTCAAATTTTGAAAAAAGAGCTACCCATTGATACACATTACTTTTATGATCACTTGCCACACGAATAGCCTTCTTTGATTTATTTGTCTAGTCTAATAGGCCAACATATTTTACTCATTATTTTTTTATAAACTAGTAGATACCTAGTTTAAGTTTATTTTTTTCTTAACTTGAACTTTGAGTTTACATGTGTTATTTAACTGCGTTTAGAGCCAGTTGATATTTCTTTATTATGAGAAAATAAATCTATGTTTTCTTTATGTTTAATTTTTTTTTTTGTAGTTGAGATATAAAAAATGCAGAGAGCGACAATGAAATGAAACTAAAATAAAATATGCACGCTTCTATTTGTCAATAAGCACGACTGTTCTTATCTATGTCTCATTTCTTTGTGACACATTTTTTCGTAAAATATAGGTAGTGCCGTTATTGCTAAAAGCATGCACATTGTTTTATGTTGCTTTCCGCTTCTAAAATCTCAGCTATAATAATGTTATTGTTGGAAATTCAATAATTCTTATAATTTCCAACAATCAATAAGTTTTGTGAGAATAAAACGCATCGTAAATTACCTCACTTAAATCAAAAGCAATAAAACCTATGTGCGACAAAAAAACAAACAAAACGTTACTTTGTATTCTGGTTACTTTCAGATGATGTAATTATGTCTAAAAAACGTGTGATAAAATCCTTATGTCAAAAAAAATGAATGTTTCTGTAAAATAATGTTTTTTCCCCCTCCTGTAAAATCGTATTTTTGTAGTTACGTTCTATTGCTTCTTAGCCGTCGTATTGCTGAGAGTCCATCGAGTCCTGATACCCTTTTGACTTCTAAATTTCCCAATATGTGCTTAACAGTACGATTACTGGCAAATATTTCTCCCATGTTTGACTTTGCACCTGAGATAGTTCGTAGGCTCTTACCATGCGTATAAAGAGTAGAATTAAAAGCAAATGCTCGGGTGGATTACCCGGTGTCGTCTTTTGACGATACAGTGAATGCTCTATCATTTGAAACCAGGGGAGTGAAGGAGCTCATAGGGAAATTTCTACCTATATTTTTTTATCGACGAGAAATGTCGGGTATTGTTTGGGCAAGAAAATGTTACAAATAAGAAATAAAGCACAAAACGAGCTATGGTGGAAGCAAAATACACGTGTCTTTTTATGTCAGTTCGAATGTATGCATTAAAAGCGTTACAATAAAGCAGAACGAGTACAGCTGGAACATTACGGTAGGAAAGATAGTAAATAATAATAATAATACACATTTATTGAGAAGATGTCCCTCCACACATAAAAATACAAATGAATATACGATAATGCACAATTTACAGAAAAGAAATCTCCCCCAATAAATGAAGAGAAAAAAAAACTGCCGTCAAAGACTTGTTGGCAGTATACCAAAAACAAAACTACACAAACAACAAAAAATTTCTATCATTTTTATCATATGCTTCCTTTCAAAGAGGCCACTGATCAAAACACCATAACGCATCTGCTACACAAAAACAACATTTCAAAACAAAAAAGCATATATGTATTTATAAAACACTAACATCTAAAAAAACTCAGTTTCCAGTCTTCAATCAGAGCATACATGCCTCATACTGATATCACTCCGATCTGCCCGTCCTCAGTCTAAACAGACTGCTCCCTCTCAACCCAAAAAACAAAACAAAAAAAAAACACCGATACTTACGCGACTAACCACACACACACCCACGCACGCACACACCCGCACACACGCAAAACTACCGACGCATGCAGAAACCCGCGCGCGCGTTTGTCCATTTGTTGTCAATTTCTTCTAAACAAAGAATGGATGACACTTCTAGGGATATGAAAAGTCTAGCTCTTTAATCGTTTCTTAAATAAATTGAAAGAAGTGTGTTCTCTTATTTCAGAAGGCACTGAATTATAAACTCTTACACATAGGTAAGCAAACGATCTCTGCGTAACTGCCTTCCTCACCTTTTGCGTTTTAACCGAGTGTGTGCTATGTCTAGTAAGATGTGAATGCTCTATTATTGTAAGACTCTCCCGCTGAGCATGCTGAGTGTTTGCAACCGTAAAGTAAAATAGCTCCCTAATATCCATCAAGCAAGTGTCCTTGTATAGACGATCACTAGGGTAAGCATAATCTTTACCATGTATCACCTTAACAATACGGTTTTGGGTACTCTGCATGAATCTGAGATGGGACTCATAGGCACCGCCCCAGGCTAATATGTCGTAACGTAAAACACTCTCTACCAATGCATGATATATAATACGCAGTTGTTTACTATCTAACATTTCTTTTATTAATCTCAATTTATACAGCAATATCCTAAGTTTGTTAACCAATTTTTGAATATGGAAATCCCATCTCACATGGCAATCTGTATCAAGTCCCAGATAGGCTACTTTGCCCACATTTCATATTGCCAAATCACTACCAACACTGATTGCATCATAAGAGCGTAAACAGTGGACGTAAGATGAGAAAGGAACAAACACGGTTTTTAAAAGGTTCACAGTCAACCATCTATCAGAAAACCATGCCATAATCACGTCAAGATCCCTCTTAGCTAGTTGTTTTAGGAGCCACCAACTGTCGGCCGTATAGAAAATTGCGTACCCTACCACTTTGCTCATACAGCGCAATTTAAAAAGGCCATTAATATATATGTTAAAAAGCAAGGGACCCAAAATTGTTCCCTGAGGGACACCGAAGTCCACTCTTTGAGGGCTACTCACTGTCTCATTCATCTTGACTACTTGAAATCTGTCAGTCATATAGCTCTTGAACAACTTATGTTGTTTACCTCTTACGCCAATACTCTTGAGAACTCTAAGTACTCTAAAGATATTTATAACCTCCGCTTTTACTTTGAAAAATAATTCGTGTTCAAGTCAAAACTAGTGATAGTATTTCATAGTTAAGTATTAACTGAAAGTATTCATTCCTCAAAGAATGAGCTGGAAACAAACTTAGTCTTTTCATGAAAATATGTTTCCAAACAAACAAAATGAATGCATGTTCGATAGTTATATTTCATCCGAGCGGGAGGCGACTTTCCGATGCTATCATTTCTGAAATTATAACTGTGAAAATTTATTGGGAAACTGCGTTTTAGTATTGTGTAATGCCAGTGGTTATATTGGAATAATATAGATTTATTGACTTTCTTATGTTCTCTCTTTTTTAGCTCTTTCGTCGCCGCCAAATAGCACGAGTCGGTAGATCCTTGATTTATTGATTATATCGCGTCATCGCTCTAATCAAAAGAGTAGCTAACATAACTAACAGATAGAAGTTCGACAAAAATTAAATATACCTATAATTGTACCAAGTATGCCAGATAAAAGGTGAGCGCCAACGAGGTATTACTCATTATGATCGCTATTACATAAGTAAGCAACGGCTCTTTTCTTTTATGTGTTAGGGGCTTCTGATACTCTTGATCTAGATAAGGTACGTAAGTCTTTTGCTGTGGGTTTGCGTAGGAATACGGTGAACTGGCTTACATCGTACATGTACAGTAGAGAAATGTATGTGGCAGAAAAACGATTGCTTAAGATGTGCGTGGAATTAATTTGAGTGTTCCCCGGGGATCAGTATTGGACCCACTGATATTTCACATTTTCATAAATGGTTTGCCGAAGCATGTTAGCTATGGTTGCACTATTTTGTATGCCGATGACACATCTGTGGCCATTTCAGCTGACACAAGTGAGGAATAAGCTGTTAGATTTAATATATTATCTACTAAATTTGGTAACCGGTATTGTGTGAATGGCTTGATGATTAATAATTAGGAAAAGACAGTTCGCATTCAATTAACTACAAAAGCTGATCTCTTATGAGATAATGTCTTAAAATTTATAAGTTACTCCAGGCAATTTTCACCTCCAGCAAAATTTCTTGGCCTTGATATTGACCAAGATCTTCGATGGGAGGTTCAGTCGGCCATTTTTTATTAAACATAATATAAAACCACTATCATACCCATGTATTTATACGTGTTTGTTGCTCATTTATAGCAGGCCCCAACTCCTCTTCCCCACCTAAACCCAAATCAGTGCCAAAACAGCCACTAATCACCTTAATTTCCCGGGGTATAAGCTCCTTACTTCCTTTAGATTGCATAGAGGCGTGTGCGCATACGTCCGTAGCAATCTCCCCTGCACCAGACTCCCCAATTTAGAAGCTGGAAGAAAAGACATACTATGGATATAACTCTCTCTCTCAGGGCTGAAACTAAATTCAAAAATCGATCCACAATGGAGAGCAGCGGAGGCCTTTGCAGTCAGCAATTCTTTAGCCAATATGGTTTAGCAACCTACTTATTTTCTTCGTATCCCAACACACAGCTCAAATCCCTTGGATCTCTTTCTTACTACAAAACTTCAATGCTATAAGACATTAGTCACCGCCCCCTTGGTCGCTCAGACCACGGCATGGTCACTGCTTCCTGCGCAATGCAACCCGAGGTCGCACAGTCATCACACCCACGTATCATTTGGCACTACAACTCCGCAAACTAGGACGAAATGCGGGATTACTTTTCCTCATTTACATGGGCGTCTGTCTGCTTCTCTCATCCTGACCCCTCTGATATCTCACAAAACGTCACCGAAATTATCCAAGCTGGCGTGGAATTATTTATTCCACGTACACAGAAAACCTCTTCAGCCACTCAAAAGCCCTGGTTCTCTAAATCCTGTGACAAGGCCAGACTTAAAAAGGTCAAAGCTCACAAAACGCTTCTACACAATCCCAGTCAAGAAAATCGTCAAGCATTTAACGACGCAAGAAACCGCTAGGTCCGCATTCTTTCTAAGGCAAAAAACTCGTTTAATAACCACATCAAAAACAAAGTCCTCTTAAGCTCCAACGGCGGCAAACCCTTCTGGACTCTTGCTAAATCTATTGGGAATAATTTCTGCAAAAGCATGTTCCCACCTCTTGTCTCGGGATTAAATTGTTTCTACCGCTCTGGGCAAGGTGAACTTTTTGCTTCGTTGTTCGCCGGCAATTCTACTCTCAACCCACCTGCAAATGTTCAACCACCAACAGTCCCCAATTTCGCACATAAAATGACGGATATCATTTTCAAAACTAAAAAGGTACGAAAGATGCTCTCTTCTCTTGATACCAGGAAAGCCTCTGGCCTTGACGAGATCCCAGCAATTCTTCTCAAAAAATGCACACCAGAACTTGCTCCTGTCCTGACTCGTCTGTTTCAGATATCTTACAATAAAGGCATATTCCCTAGTAACTGGAAAACTGCTCGAGTACAACCCATTCCCAAGAAAGGATCCAAAGCGCTTCCTAGCAACTATAGGCCTATTTTTCTCCTTTCAGTCGTCTCTAAAGTGATGGAAAAGTATATAAATACCGAATTACTAAAATTTCTTGAAAAAGACAGTCTAATCCACGACAGGCAGTATGGATTCCGTCAGCGCAGATCGACTGCCGACCTCCTTTCCTTTGTCGCCCATTCTTGGAACAAGTCTATGGAACTACACGGTGAATCCCAGATTGTTGCTTTAGACATATTCAAAGCATTCGACCAGGTCTGGTATGCAGCGCTGCTTAATAAACTTCCGGCCTATGGCCTACCACCAAAACATTGTACTTGGACAGCAAATTTCCTCTCCAATAGGAGCATTTCTGTTGTTGTGGATGGCCATTCCTCTAAACTGTATCCAATTAATGCAGGAGTTCCTCAGGGTTTAGCTTTAGCCCCTACTTTGTTTCTTCTCTACATCAATGACCTCCTCTCTAGCACATCCAACCCAGTTCACAGTTACGCGGACGACAGCACCCTCCACTCAAATATACAATATTCTAAGCCCGTCTCTTTAGCCCAATTAGATGAGGATCGCAGACTCATGGAGGGTTCTGTCTCCGTGGATCTCCAAAAAATATTAGACTGGGGAAATAGAAATCTTGTACAATTCAACCCCACCAAATCTCAGTCTTGCTTTCTTTCTCATAAAAGATACACCAGCCCTAGACCCATCACAATCAACAACCAAGTTATTCAAAGTAATTTTTTTCTCTTGTTGGCATTTCTGTGAATCGAAATCTTAATTGGCACCAACAGGTCACATCAATTGCAGAAGCGGCTGCTAAGAAATTAGGTTTCCTCTTCCGGGCTCGCAAATACTTTACACCAGCTAATCTCTATACCTTATATACTTCACAAATAAGGCCAAACCTCGAATACTGCTCCCACATCTGGGGTGCTGCTGCCGCTTCTACACTAGATACCCTGAACTCCATTCAGAAGAGAGCTATACGTCTTTGTTTCTTCTCCACATCAATGACCTCCTCTCTAGCACATCCAACCCAGTTCACAGTTACGCGGACGACAGCACCCTCCACTCAAATATACAATATTCTAAGCCCGTCTCTTTAGCTCAATTAGATGAGGATCGCAGTCTCATGGAGGGTTCTGTCTCCGTGGATCTCCAAAAAATATTAGACTGGGGAAATAGAAATCTTGTACAATTCAACCCCACCAAATCTCAGTCTTGCTTTCTTTCTCATAAAAGATACACCAGCCCTAGACCCATCACAATCAACAACCAAGTTATTCAAAGTAATTTTTCTCTCTTGTTGGCATTTCTGTGAATCGAAATCTTAATTGGCACCAACAAGTCACATCAATTGCAAAAGCGGCTGCTAAGAAATTAGGTTTCCTCTTCCGGGCTCGCAAATACTTTACACCAGCTAATCTCTATACCTTATATACTTCACAAATAAGGACAAACCTCGAATACTGCTCCCACATCTAAGGTGCTGCTGCCGCTTCTACACTCGATACCCTGAACTCCATTCAGAAGAGAGCTATACGTCTTATCGGTGACCCTACCCTCACTCAAAGGCTGCCATCCCTTGTCCACCGACGTGCCGTTGGTAACCTCACTCTCTCTCTCTCTTTTATAGATATCTGCACGGGCACTGCTCAGAGGAGCTTTTCTCCATAGTTCCCCCACCTGCTGCCGCCAACAGATCTACCAGGGGAACAGAGCGAATGCACCCTTTTACTGTCCAGGTCACCAGGCATAGAACATCTTGTTATGCCCGCTCTTTTGTCCAGAGGACTTCCAAGTTGTGGAATTCCTTGCCGGCGCATGTTTTTCCTTCTCCTCCGAACCGCCAAACCTTCAAGTCCAGAAATAACAAGTTGCCTCTTTCCTCCTTGTCAACACCCACGGTACGATATTATTTAGGCTGTAAGCCCTCGTGGTGTGTTGTTGAAATTAAAATAAATAAATCTTTCTTCAGTTGAGCGAAGTACTGACATTCGTTCTTATCCTGCCAGAAATCGCTTGGAACTGAGGCCTCCTTTACATTCGACTGATATATTTGAAAAGTCTTCCTATTATACTAGAATACAATATTCAAGTATTTTGCTTAATGTTCTTAAAAAGTTTAACAAACGTCGTTTTAAAAATGAAATTCAAGCATTTTCAAAGAAGATGTGTTACTATAGCATTGAACAATTTAAAAATCAGGTCTGGTTGCAGCAAGCGCGTTATGGTAGTGAATTTTCATAAAAGTGTTTTTAATAACAAATATGTCTTTTTTAAAGAAAGCTGGCTTGAAATTTGGTTACCAATATAACCTGTATTGTAGAAACAATGTACCATATTTCATCAAAATCACTTTATTGTTTGAAAATGTACAAAAATTTCCGAAAATAAACTCTCAATGTTCCCGAAAAAACTGGTACCTGGCCAACGAACGTTAGGCTAATAGCAAGTTGAGCTATTGAAATTTGAAACTGTAATGAATATTCTCAACCATAACGCACTTGCTGCGTCTAGTAAAAATTGAAATCGGTCAGAGAAAAGAACAAGCAATTGTGAAGAAGCCACTGGAAAAGTCTACGGCTGTATTAAGTATGGAACGGTTTCACTAAGTTAGGGCAATAACAAATAACCAGATGTGCTGTTCAAATTGAATTAAAAGTTTTCACTTCGTCCTAATTGAATTTGTCATACAAAAACTCGCTAAAAAGTTCATTGGAAACACACAACCTGATCAGATAACGGTAAAATGAAATAAAACTGATTAAGTAAAAAAGTGAAGTCACTAATTGAGATTAGAACGCGTGTTATAAGAGTCTATTATTAAATCACACTGTTTACTCTACCTCTCGGCCATTCTCTACGTGACAGATTTATGTACTAACAGGTATATAATCTTGTATATTAATTTTATAACGTCTTAATTATTTACACCATACAATTTTTGTTAAAAATTGATTTTTTTCTCATATTTTAACGAAACGAAAGAAAATGACGACTGAGACACAGATCTAGAGGCTTGCTGGTCATTTACAGCCGTATTTTTAACTCATAAAGTGCTAATACGTACTACTGTGTGACTACCAGAATTAACAATGTTGATGTTTCAACTTTTTTTAATCAGAGGCTTGTAATTTCTTCGTCTTTTAACCTAGACATTTTGCTATAAAGTAATACGGCTATGATAGCTAGCCTTCAAACACGGCTACCATAGCCGTATTACTTTATAGGTGTATTTTCGCTGCAATTAGTATGCTGTACTGACGAACTCTAATGAGAGCGAAACCGGACAACGGTTCTAATTGTGGTGAGAATGCATTTGGCCTTGCATACTTTGTCCCTATATTAGGGTAGAAATGGACCAGGGCTGACAATTTACTAAATTGTTAGTTGGTGGTATACAGTCTATATTTTTTAAACTCTGTGTTATTTGGAGCTGGCGTGACAACATACAACTTGGTTCCGCAACGAGGTGGCAGCACATGCTTTGTGTCTTACATCTCACTTACAGTTGTGGATATAAGATATGTAGAATCATTCACCCTCTGAAGAGGCTAACTTAGTTAGTGAAACGATCGTCAGGTCTTATCAAAATGTGTTATGGCGATTTGGTTTTCCAAGTGTGGTTATACTGTCATGATTGTAACGACAAGGCTACATTGCTTTTAGACTGTGATGATACTGAATTGAGATAAGAAAACCATACCATAAGTTTTTAAGTTACAATTCTTGCTAGTTATCTTATAAATATTAATATATGAGACCCACATTTTATTGTAATAAGATTTGTGTTCTCTTAATTTAAAAAAACTAAATCTGTAATTATTAAAGCACACAGATCTCTTTTAATGTACCGAATTTTTTAGTTTCAGTTAAAACACTCGAAAATCCGACGACAGAAGTTCATAGAGAGCACTTGGAAGACAAGCAGAAATCTGGAGACGCCACCAATTGCCGGCACAAAGTCCTATCGATCACAATAAACACAAGTTCTGAATAGCCCAACCCGAGGCATACCTAATAGTTCAACAAAGGGACCTCTGTTGTTTGTCTCCTGGTCCAAATTTGAGTTCCGTCTCCGGTTCAAGCACAATCAATATTGCGTTTCTAATTATTCCTGCTAAGCCATTGATTGAATTAAATAATAGCATCCCTCTGTGTGTGTATGTGTGTCTGTTCCCACTGGATAGATACGTGGATGTTGACCCCTTTCCCGATGTCCTGTGTCCTGCTTCTCAATCCCAACCTTTCCATTATCCATGAGCGCATTGTCCAAGTTCCATACATGCCTACTCCATGGTTGAATGGCTTCAATAAGCAGTGCTCAAATATTGGAGGTTGCGTTAGACTAACTATTAAGATCGACGTTGCTGTATGTATAAGGACAAATATCATATACACTCATGGACACAATTATAAAACATTTAAATCATAATTTTAACACATACCCAACTAACAAAAATGTTCTATAATTTTAAATAATAGTGCAAGTTTGCTGTGTTACTGTTATATTACTGCTCTTCGAAAGAAGTTTTGTTCTATTAAGACTGCTAAGGTGAGTATTTAGCTTCTTGCAGCAAAATGCTTCTTTAAATTTATTGTTAGAATGTTCTTAGAGCAGAATTACAAAACATTTTAGAGATTTCGTTTTTCGTTGTTTTGTAAACGTCCATACAACAATTGTTATAGAATATATTATCTTACAGAACAAAATTGTTCTGTAATGGCTTTATAATAACGATCTTCCAAACATATCTGTCAACTTGCAAACGTTTATAAAGCTTTTCTTTAAGTGATTATGTGAGCAATTATAAAACAGTTTTGTTAACATTTTCTACGATACAATATAGCTGCAAATAGCATAGTCTACTTGAACGCAGGTTTTAAAAAAACTATTTTATCGTTGGATGGAACGCGACTGTAATAGAACACTTAGAAAACAATTATAGTACAAAATTATTCCTTTGCATAAAAGTGCGTTCTCTGGGATCTTTATAAAACTTATTATAGCTTTTGTAAGAAGCACCGTTATATAGTTTTTATTTCGTTATATAGTTGTGTATTCTGTAGCGTGTAATTTCTAAACATGTCCAATTTGCAATCAATAAATAAATGGAAACAGATAAAAAGAAGCGGTGCTTTTCGAAGCAAAGTCAATAAATATATAAATATATTTTATAAAGTAGCAAATTTGTTAATACACATGTTAGTAGTGTTTTACATAGTAAGCAGCACAACAAATAACAATTTGGGTTTGAGGTTAAGTCACATTGCTACTACATTTATATTGCATAAATATCGCAGCTAACGCGAGTTTAGCACTATACTGATGTGTCAGTGTTGCCGAAAATGCTTTTATAGGACAATTAAATACACCAGATGTGTTATAGAGCTACGCGCAGGTCTTTCTCAGTGCAGCAATGGGAAACATATTATTTTAAAGCTCTATAAGCGCTGTTTGTGTAACATCTGATTACTGCGCCATCTGAAGCCACACTGTCAATATGATCATCAGTTTGCCCAAATATTAGGGCACAGGACCGTACTTAGCCATAAATAGTTGTTAATGGTCATGATACAACAAGTAGAGATATTACACCTATCAATTATATGGTTTTTGCAGAACCACGTGCATGATGTCATGTGGAGTTTTTAATGGAGTTTGACAGTTGAACGTATCGTATCTTGTCTTCCTCTAAACATGCGATTAACGTGTTAACGAGATTAAGAAACCCTTGTTTATTAGACTTGGAAATGTATTTCAATAATTTTTGGGTGTACACACGCATTTTTTTTTTGTAACGGCGTAAAAGGTCTCAAAACATATGGAAAACTTAATTCTGGAACGAATTTTTTTTTTGTCTGTCGGTCTTTCATTCGGTCGGTCTCTCTGTTAATAGGTACAATAACTTTCGAACGAAGTGATGTATCATCTTCAAATTTGGTACCCAGTTAGCACCCGACAAAGAACGCTTCGAATTGTTATTTGGCAAGATCACTTCAGGGGGTAAATAAGGGGTGATTTGGTGGAAATTGTCATTTTTTTCGATATAACTCGGGTAATACAACGTGTCAAAAGTTTATGGGTACAGGAATACCAATATTTTCTTTGTGGTCAACTCATGGACCCTAAATTCATTCCACGAGAATGTTTTTCTAAAGAGAATAATTTTACACAGCTATGTGGAAGTCATGATTCAATTTGTAGCACTATGTAACTTATAACAAAAAATCAACTTATTAGCTCAAACCTTTGGAACATTATTGTGTTTCCAAAATCATTCTGCGCATATACACATCTTCACACACGCACGTGCACGCATTAAGATCTGAAATTATTTTCTGACTTAAAATTAATTACAGTAAAGAAATTGGGTTTGTTATTATTAACTGCGGGGGATTATAGTAAAATGAAAATATCAAAATCCCAAAACTTTTTGATCCTTTGTAGGAATGGGGAGAAAAAATGTAGTAATAATGTAAAGCATACATAGAGACTTGGCAAATATCGGTGGCGCTAGTCTACTTTTACTGTAAAATCCAAACTTTAAAATTGACAATAAAAGTATGTCAAGCCTACTTTATTTTTTTTAAATAGGTCTATGTTCATATTACAGGTTTTAATATACCGTCTGTTTTATAGCATTGTCTTAAGAGATAAAATAATTCTGTAATGGTCGCAGTCGTGATAAAAGTGATTTATAAAGCAGACGCCATGTTTTTATGCAATTCCTGTATTTGTTTGGTAGACATCTTGAACGAAAAAAACCATCAAGATGTGGGAACGTGCTCTTGCAGAAATTGTTCCCAATAGGTTTGGCAAGAGTTTAGAAGGGTTTGCTGCCGTTGGAGCTTGAGAGTGGTTATTAAACAAGTTTTGTGCCTCAAAAGAATGCGGATATAGCGGTTTCTTGCGGCGTTAAATGCTTGATGGGGATTGTGTAGAAGCGTTTTGTGAGCTTTGACCTTTTAAAGTCTGTCCTTGTCACAGGATTTAGAGAACCAGGGCTTTTGATATTGTTCTACGATCCACGATCGCTCTCCTCTACTTAGCTTCTTGGGACTCCGAGTTCCTAATCTTCCACTGAACACCGCTCGTGTGTTTAAGCCAGTTCAGTTCTACAGTGCCGTTCTGCAACGAATCTCATCTTCTAAGCTTATTGGGACTTCTAAGATCCCAATCTTCTACTTAAACACCGCTCGTGTGATTAAGCCAGTTCAGTTCAAGTTCCAATCTTCCTACAGAAATTCCGTTCGTACAATCATACCGTAAAAATTCAGTGTTTTCTTCTAAATTAGAAAGTATACGTAATCAACTTCCACCATACGCGCATTTAAATAAATGCATCACCAAGTAGCTAATAAGATTGTGAAATCTCCTGAGTAACCCATCAAATCAAGTGTAAAACCGCAAATTGTAAATAAGTGTTAAGTTCAAAGTGTACATAGTAACCATACAACAATATATATATATATATATATATATATATATATATATATATATATATATATATATATATATATATATATATATATATATATATATAATATATATATATATATATATATATATATATATAAATATATATATATATATATATATATATATATATATATATATATATATATATATATATATATATATATATATATGTATATGTAAAAAGTGTATTACTGAGATCTCCTCGAATCCAGTGCACCTAGAATTAAAAATACAGTCCACATCTTCAACATATTTCACAAAGCCGCCTAGTTAGCGAAGTTGGAATCAATCCACCTGCAAAACATTGAGGAAAGAAAACAAGCTCTTTCTCCCCCATTTTTTTATTCTAATCTTACCAAATCTTAATTTAATTTTAGCCCAAACTAACAATCTCGATTTACCACTATGTATGTGCACGATACCTTGGGATGTTTAAATTCCTTTAACTAAAACTAAAAACTCAAAGTACCGTTGGATAATTTATCATCTCACTCGGTTAAGAAAACAGAACACTCTCGATTGAACGTTTCCCTGAGTAATTTAAAGTTTCCACCAAACTTCGGGAAAGTTTTAATTCTCGGGAAATTTAAACACGATTCTTCAAGTAAAGTTCACGAATTGTTAAAGTATAAATAATTGGTTAAATAGATTAAAAAATAATAATATATCAGAGCTTACTGAACTCTGGTAATTACTATGTCACTTAGCACATGACTCTTCGTTGTAAAAAGCAAAGTATTACATAGGCAAATAGGTTTTGTATTGCTAACTGAATTCTTTAATTAAAAAAAACCCTAGACGCAGCAAATACGTTATGGTAGTGAATTTTTATAAGAATTGTACACTATTAGTAAGATATATTATTAAAACTAATTCTTTAAATTTAAATGGACCTTGGAGATCGGTTTTAGGGTCCCAGTTAACGATTATTTGAAAAAACTTATATTATATATGGAGCTACTAAATTAAAATTTGGTCTTAGATATAATATGTAAGTACTGCAAGTGCCTTTAAAAAAAATTTCATTAAAGTTACAAACGTTTTTCAGAAAAAATAAATGATTTACAAAGGGAATGTACCTGTCGAATTATAAAAATATGTAAGTACTGCAAGTGTCTTAAAAAAATTGTGTTACAAATTTCATTAATGTTACAAAGGTTTTTCAGAAAAATATAATTATTTACAAAGGGAATGTACCTGTCGAATTATAAATATGACAGGTATTTTTCCATATTAATTGCTTGGATGGTTTTGTTTTAGTCAACCCATCCAGTTTTTGCAAACAATAAACAACAAAAAAGGTTTTTTATGTTATGGTAGAAATTTTTCGTAAAAATATTTCAAATCCGATAGCTCAATAAATTTCCCATTAAGCCAGAATCTTCAATCTTGAACCATAAACACCTATGTAAACGCACGTGGATATTAAAATAAAGAAAAATAACATATTCGGCTTCGTTTTGTTTTAAAAAATCCTTTTTGTTGTTTATTGTTTGCAAAAATTGGATGGGTTGACTAAAACAAAACCATCCAAACAATTAATAAGGAAAAATACCCGTCATATTTATAATTTGACAGGTACATTCCCTTTGTAAATAATTAATTGTTTTCTGAAAAACTTTTGTAACTTTAATGAAATTTGTAACAGAATTTTTTTAAAGACACTTGCAGTATTTACATATTATATCTAAGACCAAATTTGAATTTAGTAGCTCCATATAAAACATAATTTTTTTTCAAATAATCGCTAACTAGGACTCTAAAACTGATCTCAAAGGTCCATTTAAATTTAAAGAATTAGTTTTAATAATATATCTTACTAACAGTGTACAATTCTTATGAAAATTCACTACTATAACGCACTTTCTGCGTCCCGAAATTTTTGTGATACTGGAACCAATAAGTATAAGTTAGTATTTGTTTCACTTGCTAGGTTATTAAAAATATTGAAGAACAAAATAACGATAACTTACCTTTGATCAACAATTGTGTCAGAAACTTTAGGACCAAATCAAAAGAACACTTTTTAATAACAATTCTAACATAATATGTAGAGATGTAATAATAAAGAGCTTTATAACAACAAACGTGGCTAGTCGCTAACACTCCATGTAACGATGCTTTGCAAAATAAAACCATAAACAATAAAAACGAATCCTCGAATGTTTTAAGGTTAGATTGATATTTAAAAGTAAACAGATTTCGGGATTATAACGCTACTGGCGCTGAAGCGTCGGAAATTAGTACTGAACTTATAGTTTTAAACCATTTCATTGAAGTGAAACTTCTATTTTATATATTCTGTAATATAACAAAACATTTCAGTTTTAATAAATGTAAATAACACGTTGAGTGTCTCATGTTTCGGCGTCGGCAGTCGGCGCTCTGCGGCTCCCGTTTCGCGATGACAGTTGACCTACCATGCAGCGGTGTCAGATTAAGTAAATTAGAATTTATGATAAATCGAATGAGAAATTATTGGTAACTCCACATTTATTAATATTAAGCCACATTTATTGGATGGATTAATTTTTTGACGAACTTTTATTTGTCATCAATAAGTACCAATACGTGTTATTACCTTATGTTTTACATTTTAAGATTCAAATTAAATTTTATTAAATCTGACAACCCAGCTGCTTTATATTTAATTGTCAGGTGACTGTTTCTATTTGAATAATCTACTTAAAATAACGCATTCACAGTCTAATCACCCTTATCAACATTAAACGTGGGAAATGCTGTATGAAATTTGAACTGATATCTTAGATTGTTTATTCATTTATAATGTTGATTTTTTAATAACCCCTGTCCTCGTATGCCGTTTAATTTGAAATTTGGTTAACAGTAACGTCTCCTATATATGTGCAAATTTTCATTCGAAACACTTCAATATTTAAAAATATTGCGTTTTCAAAATTTTCTTAACATTTTTTTCTAAGAAAAATTAGACGCACGGCGCCCATCTAGGAACTCATCCAAGCCATTAACGAAATCAAGGTAATTCCCAAATTTGGTCGAAATTGGTTAGGTATTTTTTGAGTTAGCGGTTGATTATATATACATATAAAAATTGAAACTGACCCCGGATATTGGTTCTAGAGGCCCTAGTTCGCGCTCATTTGAAATTTTTTTCCAAAAGTCTTACCATCGATACCTCTCTATTATTGAATTTTCTTCATGAAAACTCAACAATAGAAAAATGTGTTTTACTTTCCTGGGGATGAATAGGATTCCTGTGCGATGAAAACCAGAATGAGTTGCTTACCTGAAACAAAGAAAATTTGCTTTGAATAAAGATTAGGCAGACAAGAGCTTAAATATAATCAAAATGAGTCCAGGCGTAGCAAGTGTGTTTTAGTAATGTATTTGCATAAAAGCTTTTTAACAAAAGCACAAAAAACATTTTTATAGAAATTTACAAACCATTTCCTTCACGAAAGTTTCCTATAATTCAATAAAAAATCACTTAAGTAATGTTACACACAAATTATAGACATTTCAAAAGTTTTCTAAACGAAAATTTGCTAAACATTTTTTTCACGTGAATTCGTAAAGTTTTTTTTTACAATAACTTATCAAACAACAATAAGGTACTAATTACAAACATTTCACAAAAATTTGATACAAAATTATTTCTACGAAAACACTAAAAAAATTCTGCGAAAGCTGACAAAACATTTTTTGGACGAAAATTTGCTCATAAAATACATACAATTCGACTTATATAATCTGTAAAGTAAAACTGAAAAAAATGAAACTGTAAAAAGTTACTAATAATTCTTTCATTCGACATTTGTGAAAACAGATTATCAACTACTTATATATTATGGAAATGTAAACATAGATAGTCCTATCAATTTAGTTATTTTTACCGTTCTGTTCCAAAGTTGATTTAAATAAATTCAGTTTTATATAAAAAAAATTTCGGATTTGGAACGTGCTCATAGTCTCTGTATAAGGTAACAAGGAGACTTGGAGAACCCAAGTAACCACAACACATAAAAAAAACACCTGGCGATCGTTTCACTAACCAAGTTAGCGTCATCAGAGGATGAATAATTCTGAATATTTTAGATCTACAACTCTGTTTATTTCTGTATATTTTGTGGCTGTAGAGTCGGTCTAGAACGATTGAGGATGGTTAAACAAAACAAAAATTATCTCTTTGCGGAAATACGATGACCTGAATTCGGTTCCTATCTAACGTACGTTCTTTTGTCGGTGTTTCGTAAAGTGATAAATCAATTAACTGTCCGTAGGCGGCGGTGCCCAATTCATACACCTTTTATTATATATATATATATATATATATATATATATATATATATATATATATATACATATATATATATATATATATATATATATATATATATATATATATATATATATATATATATATATATATATATATATATTTGGGTAGCTGGTAGTGGATTTTTCCTTTACGTGATAGTAAAGGATTTTTTCACGCCCGAGGAGGTACCACCCCTTACATGAAGGTGCCGGTGAAGTCACAACGGACGTTTACAGTTCTGGTGTATGAGTCGGTCTCCTTTATAAACAAAAATAATGATGGCTCCTCTATGTACAAAAGATTCCAGAGATAAAATACCTCTCCATTCGGATCTCCGGGAGGGGGGTGTACAGGGGGCGCCGGAACCAAGATTTAACATATCCTTCTCGAATATATGTGGCCTAAATTCTAACCTGAACTCCGTCCACCATTTCCTCCAGGCTAATAGGCCCCAACTCCTTTTCCTCACCGAAACCCAAATCAGTGCCAAAACAGCCACTAATCACCTTAATTTCCCGGGATATGAGCTCCTTACTTCTTTTAGATTGCATGGAGGTGTGTGCGCATACGTACGTAGCAATCTACCCTGCACCAGACTCCTCAATTTGGGCTTGAAGAAAAGACATACTTTGGATGAAAGTCTTTCTCAGGGCCGCAAATATATTCATCTGATGCATTTACCGGTCACCTTCTGACAATAACTATGTCCAGCACTTCGACTATTATTTTGCAAAAACCAACCATCTCATTTCTAAATATCCTTTCGCCGAGGTCACTATTCTTGGTGACTTCAATGTCCATAATAAGGAATGGCTAGGGTCTTTAAAAACCGATCCACAAGGGAGAGCAGCGGAGGCTTTCGCAGTCAGCAATTCTTTAGCCTCGCCTCCCAACGCGCTCAAATCCCTTGGATCTCCTTCTTACTACAAAACCTGAATGCTATAAGACATCAGTACCCCCCGCCCCCTTGGTCGTTCAAATCACGGCATGGTCACTGCTTCCTGCGCAATGCAACCCGAGGTCACACAGTCATCACACCCACGTATCGTCTGGCACTACAACTCCCCGAACTGGGACGAAATGCGGGATTATTTTCCTCATTTACATGGGCGTCTGTCTGCTTCTCTCATCCTGACCTATTTGATATATCACAAAACGTCACCGAAATAATCCAAGCTGGCATGGAACTATTTATTCCACGTACACCGAAAACCTCTTCAGCCACTCAAAAGCCCTGGTTCTCTAAATTCTGTGCCAAGGCCAAATTTGAAAAGGTCAAGGCTCACAAAACGCTTCTACACAAACCCAGTCAAGAAAACCGTTCAGCATTTAACGACGCAAGAAACCGCTATGTCCACATTCTTTCTGAGGCAAAAAATTCGTTTAATAACCACACCAAAAACAAAGTCCTCTCAAGCTCAAACAGCAGCAAACCCTTCTGGACTCTTGCTAAATCTATTGGGAATAATTTCTGCAACAGCACATTCCCACCTCTTGTTTCAGGGGATAAAATTGTTTCTACCGCCCCGGACAAGGCTGAACTTTTTGCCTCGTTGTTCGCCGGCAATTATAGTCTCAACCCACCTCCAAATGTTCAACCACCAGCAGTCCCCAATGTCGCGCATAAAATGACGTATATCGTTTTCAAAACTAAAGAGGTACGAAAGATGCTCTCTTCTCTTAATACCAGGAAAGCCTCTGGCCTTGACGAGATCGTAGCAATTGTTCTCAAAAATTGCGCACCAGAACTTGCTCCTGTCCTGACAATAGAGGCATATTCCCTAGTAACTGGAAAACTGCTCGAGTACAACCCGTCCCAAAGCGCTTCCTAGAAACTACAGGCCTGTTTCGCTCCTTTCAGTCGTCTCTAAAGTGATGGAAAAGTATATAAACATCGAATTACTAAAATTTCTTAAAAAACACACTCTAATCGACGACATGCAGTATGAATTCCGTCAACGCAGATCAACTCCCGACCTCCTTTCCTTTGTCACCCATTCTTGGAGCAAGTCTATGGAGCTACACGGTGAATCCCAGATTGTCGCTTTAGACATATCCAAAGCATTCGACCAGGTCTTACACGCAGCGCTGCTTAATAAACTTCTGGCCTGTGGCCTACCACCAAAACTCTGTATCCGGACAGCAAATTTCTTTTCCGATTGAGCATTTCTGTTGTCGTGGACGGCCATTCCTCTAAATCAATGACCTCCTCTCTAGCACCTCCAACCTAGTTCACAGTTACGCGGATGACAGCACCCTCCATTCAAATATACAATTTTCTAAGCCTGTTTCTTTAGCCCGATTAGATGAGGATCGCAGACTCATGGAGGGTTCTGTCTCTGTGGATTTCCAAAAATAATAGACTGGGGAAGTAGCAATCTTGTGCAATTCAAGTGCATCAAATTTCAGTCTTGCTTTCTATCTCATAAGAGATACACCAGCTCTAGACCCATAACAATCAGCAACCAAGTTATTCAAAGTAATGAGTCATTTTCACTTCCGGGCTCGCAAATACTTTTCACCATCTAATCTCTATACGTTATGTACTTCACAAATAAGGCCAAACATCGAATACTGTTCCCACATCTGGGGCGCCGCTGCCACTTCTACACTCGCTATCCTGGACTCCATTCAGCAGAGAGCTAAACGTCTCATCGGTGACCCTACCCACAAAGGCTGCTATCCCTTGCCCACCGACGTGCTGTTGGTGAGCTCTCTCTCTCTCTCTCTCTTTTATAGATATCTGCACGGGCACTACTCACAGGAGGTTGCTTTCATAGTTCCTCCACCGGCTGCCCCCAACAGATCTACCAGGGGAACAGAGCGTATGCATCCTTTTACTGTCCAGGTCACCAGACATAGAACATCTTGTTATGCCTTCTCTTTTTTCCCGAGGACTTCCAAGTTCTGGAATTCCTTGCTGGCACATGTTTTTCCTTCTCCTCCGAACCTCCAAACCTTCAAGTCCAGAATTAACAAGTTGCCTCTTTCCTCCTTGTCGTCACCCACGGTACTATATTATTTAGTCTGTGAGCCCTCGTGGTGTGTTGCTAAAATAAAAACTTAATTAGGAAACAAAAACAAAATAACTAACACCAGGAAAATCCTCTACTAAATCCTTGTTTAAAATTATACAATTTTAACCTGAATATTAAATTGTCAGCTTAATTGGTAATTTGTTCTTCTTTAAGTAATTAATCTTGAATATTACTTTAGAAGGGGGTTCGGGGCAAAACACCTGCATTCTCACAGGTAAATTTGTACGGAAACAATGCACACTTTTACCGCAATTCCTAATAAATACGCAGAGGCAACAAGGCATCCTAAATTCGCCACAGGAAACCGAAACAAAAGAATCCATCAAGGAAATAATTCAGTCGTGAAACGATAAGGCAAGGAAAAGCCTAATTCAACTTTATTTTACGATATGAATGCATCGATTGGATGAACACATGTTCGAAAACCATAAAACATACGTCTATGTTTCCTCGTCCTCCTTCGTCCTCCCTTCCTTGGGAGAAGTAGAAACATCTCCGGCCGATAGAGTCGTGTAGATCAATGAAGGGAGGAATGTTTAAGCCGACAGCGGGGATATAAAAACACTCTCTCATTGATTGCTTCCAATAGCCCGGGTAATTTATCTGGCCCTTCGAAGAGCGCGCCGCAGAATGGTTAGCAAGAATAAGTCGATGCAGATTAGTTCGCGCCTGATGATCGGATTTAATAGGATTACTATACCATAATTTGTCTGCGATTCGCGGGTATGCATACCTGGTAGCAAATACGTTTCCAAGCAAGAAATATGGGGGAAAGTTGTTTCGATTATGCATCATAATGATAGCGAATTTTCATAATTTTACTTAACACTCTTTTTGGTTAAACACATAATAAACGCGTCCGATTTTCATGGCTACCGAACTTGTTCAATCCACTTACAAAAGGAAGGTACTCACTAAATTTGATCAAAATCAGCCCATTATTTTTTGAGTTAGCGGTGTGATACCTATACATATATGTATGTATATATATATATATATATATATATATATATATATATATATATATATATATATATATATATATATATATATATATATATATATATATATATATATATATATATATATATATATATATAGATAGATAGCTAGATAGATAATTTTTTTTCGCCTTCTTGCCATAATACATGGATAAGCTCGTCACAATAGTTATAAAAAATATAACAAGAACACAAATATATAATACAGTACAGTATAAAAACAATTATGCTGTTTAGTTACAAAAAAAAACAAAGATAAAAGTGCACAATGTGAAAAACACAACGCTTGAAACAATGAGATAAAAACATCTGTATACACTTATATAGACCGCAATATAACAAAAATACACATGAACAATATTAAGCAACAAAACAATCAAGTACAAAAACATCAAAAAAGATTCCAGTTAAATCATCTGCCTCACAGAGCACGAAACAAACTCATCGACCGCATAAAATGATCGCTCACTTAAATATTTTTTTAGACCGGCTTGAAAAGTTCTTATGTTTCCAGTGGACTTTACACTTTCCGGAAGCAAATTGTACAAAACACTACCCGCATACACAGGGGATTTCTTGTACGCCATTCTTTGAAAATGGTTTAAATTAATGTGACTGCAGTGCCTAGTGGAATACGAATGATTGTCTGAATGTCTAGGCAACATATGTTTTCTGCCATGTATGAAACTCAGTACCTTATAAAGGTAAATTTCTACCAACGTCTTAACTTTCTTTTGCTTAAAAAGTTCTCGGCATGACTCAGAGTTGTGCATATCAAAAATTACCCTTAGTATTCTCTTTTGAAGCACAAAAACCCTGTTAACATCTATGGACTGACCCCAGACAACAATGCCGTATGACAGCAATGGATACACCTCCGAATAGTAGACAGAAAGCAAATGTTGGTCACTTAGAGAGTTCTTAAGATTGTATATCATAAAATACGCCGACTTAAGCCTGCCACAGACGTAATTAACATGCGACCTCCAGGACAAGTGCTGATCAACCGTGACCCCAAGGAACCTTCCCTCCGTAGCACAGCAGTGCATTCCATCCCCAAGTTGCAGAATGAGAGGCAGTCGGTGGCAACTCCTGAACTCTACGAACGATGTTTTATCATGGTTTATGATTAGGTGGTTTGCTTTGCACCACTCACCAAACTGTCGAATTAAGGTGTTTACCTTTTGACTTACCTCGTCACCATCATGACCAGACACAGCCACGGTTGTGTCGTCCGCGTACATGAACACCCTACCCACCTTTATGTAGTCGGGCAGGTCATTTATATACAAAACAAACAGCAACGGACCCAAAATACTACCCTGCGGAGTGCCCAAATTTATCTCATATGAATCCGAAAAAGTGCCCCCAACCGAAACCACAATTCGTCTATCATTTAAAAATGACAAAAACCAGTCATTTGCTGGTCCACGTATACCCAGGCATCGCAATTTTTTGCCTACATAACCCGGATTAAGCGTGTCAAACGCGCGCGATAGGTCGAACATGACAGCTACCACGTGCATACCCTTATCTAAATCCTCGTAAAGATGTATAAAATCACTAGTAGCTTCCTCCGTAGATAAACCACTCCGGAAACCATATTGACACTTGGTGAACAAACTATGTTTTCGTAGGAATATTTCAATTCTATTGGCCATCGCTTTCTCCATTATCTTAGAAAACACGCTCAATATGGATATTTGCCTATAGTTTAGGATATTAAAACTATCTCACTTTTTAGCAACCGGAACTACTTTTGCTATATATATATATATATATATATATATATATATATATATATATATATATATATATATATATATATATATATATATATATATATATATATATATATATATATATATATATATATATATATATATATATATATATATATATATATATATATATATATATATATATATATATATATATTGTAATGATTCACATTTTACCTGGAATCATTACTGGTTTAAAAACAGTTAGAAGGCCCCCAAGCATTTAAATAATACCAAAAACCCTGTCTATATTAAGTATTTCAAGTTTTGGTTTCAAAATTATTTTGATGAAAATTCGCTAAGAAATTCTATATCGTAAGACCCGTACTGAATTCCCTATAATATACCTCGAAGTCTGAATATTGAAAAACGTTGCATTTTTGTTGGGGAAAATGAATATCTCTATTGACCTGAAATTCTAGGTAAATAACAGAAGCTGACGTAATTATGATCAAATCTAGAAAAACGGTTACCAAACGAACGGACGAGTCCATTATTGCGAAGGTGTGTATAGAAGTCGTCGTGACTTCGCCACCGATTGGAGGTCTCGTTTTATCTCATTCGAAGGGTGGAGGCTAGAAAGAACTCGCGCACAGCCACTAACAGTCACGGTAAGAATTTTTCGTGCAGCAGTTAACGAACTTCTGAACTCAACACGTTAGCAGTGAATCGAAGCTGGGACACTGCCGCGTGAACACCTTTTAGTCGCGGTGGTTAAACTTTATCTTAAAAATGGGCGATAAAACCCTTTTTGTTATCTATACCATCTAATAATAATTGTCAGTGATTGTTCAAGGTCATTTGAGCGGTTTTCGAGTTTAAATAAAAGTTGAATTTGCCATAAAAACGCGAGTCAAGTTGTGGGTCTTTGTTTTCGTCTCGATACATTTTTTTAACGTTAATCAGAAAGAGTTCCTTAATCTTATCAACCCTTGAGTCAGTTGGCAGTGAATTTCACTTGAGCCAATTCACATTTTAATTGCGATTTGCAAAGTTTCCTTCAAGCGAATTCAGAACATCGACATAGTTGTCAAATGGTTTCCTAAGTATTGGAGCAATAAGTCCACTAACCCAATAACCGCTAGTGGAAAGTACCACTCATCTTCTCCTGCTTCTCTCTTATTGTGGTCTGTGAACCTGTCTCAGGTGCTCATAGTTGATCCCACTTGGAAGGCATCTTCATAGGGTCATCAGGTAACCCAATATAGGAACATTTGGTGAGTCTGTGTAACTCCTTTTTCTCTGAACCGGTAAAATTTTTCATGCAGCAATCTAATATCTAAAGCCTTATAACTTCAAATTTCCAAAATAACGTAAACAAATTCGAACTTAAACAATGTCAGCGAGATGCTATAAGAAACTGTAAATATTCTGTTTAATCTGTTGAATTTTGTCTGTGAATTTAAACACATAGTTCTTGAAATTGTAATTAGCAAATTTTGTCTGTAAAATATCTAACCTGTATAATCTTTTTAATATATCTATTTTCAACAATTAACGTAGAAATTTCATGTAGGAATATATTTTTTTATGGAGCCTCACTCAAACAACTGGCCAGTTAAAGTTATTAAAGAATTAACCGAATCAGACAAACGTCAAGTAATTTACCTACTAATTTGTGTTTGCTTTTTGAGCTGTAAAATACAGCATTTCATTCTATATATATATATATATATATATATATATATATATATATATATATATATATATATATATATATATATATATATATATATATACCTCAAGTAACTAACATTAATATTTTAGTAACATGCAACCATTTTTATCTTATTGTTTTGCCAAATGTAAGTGAAATGATAATTTTCTTTTCTTGAAGTTCTTGCTGTTTATTTGATTTTATTTGTGTGCAATTAATGTTTATCTGAGATTTACCAACCATTTTTATTTCATTTTGTTTGCTATTCTAAATTTAATGTATATGAATAAATTTAATACTTTGTTACATTAACATATCTGTTTGATTGAAGAGAAATTCCTCCTTAATATCTCCTTTCTTTAGGCGTCGGCGCAAAAAATTTATTCTTACTAACGATTATATAGGTATCTATATTTCCATATTAGCAGGCACTAGCCTAGGGAGCCCACAAATACAGGACTCCAGGCAGTGCGAAACAAACAAAGAAAGAACGTGAGTATCCAACTACATCCAGATCTGTCAACCTCCTAAAAGTATTGATAATCTTAATAAATATGATAATCTGATAAATAGCTATTTTAGAGTAGGGTGTTATAGGCAATCGTGACCTCTCTATTGAGCAAATCTATATCCATCTGAGGTACATCACCATACACCACGGTTCTGGTTTTTTTCTTTGAAGGAGGTAACAATATATATATATATATATATATATATATATATATATATATATATATATATATATATATATATATATATATATATATATATATATACTTTATTTGTTTGCTGTACTTTTTGTGATTTTTTATTGGTTTACGTGGACTCTAGTTTCGAACCGTCCCGGTTCATCATCAGCAGCATCAGCAGAGTAGCGTGCTGATGATGAGCCGGGACGGTTCGAAACTGCAGTCCACGTAAACCAATAAAAAATCACAAAAATTACAGCAAACAAATAAAGTGTATATTTGGATATACATGATTTGTCTTAAATCGTGTTATTTTCACGCCAGAAATCTGTAGCAAAGCAGTTCCCCAACATTTTAGTAACACTTTGGTATAAATAGATGGCACGATGTTTTTGTTTTGATAATTAAATTTTCGCGGTACACTTTCAAGCTACGCAAAATTTACTTCGCTTATTTTTAGTGAATTTTCTTAGAAAAAATTCACTAATGAGGAGATCTCGACTTTTGAATTTTGAAAAAATTTATTCAAATGAGCGCGATCTAGGACCCCTAGAACCCATATCCGGGGTCAGTTTCAATTTTTATATGTTTATATATATATATATATATATATATATATATATATATATATATATATATATATATATATATATATATATATATATATATATATATGTATGTATCACACCGATAACTCAAAAAATAATGGGCCGATTTTAAAAAAATTTGGCATGTACTTTTCTTTTGTAAATAGCTTGGATAAGTTCGTTAGTCAGGAAAATCGGACGAGGTTTTCCTGGAAAATTTTAAGTTTTCATTCGAAAAAAATTCTTATCTCAAAAAGTAATTAGCCGATTTTAATAAAATTTGGCATGTACCTTTCTTTTGTAAATAGCTTTGATAAGTTTGTTACTCAGAAAAATCGGACGAGGTTTTCCGGGAAAATGTTTAGTTTGCATTCGAAAAAAATTTTTATCTCAAAGGATAATAGGCCGATTTTTATAAAATTTGGCACGTACCTTCCTTTTGTAAAACGCTTTGACGAGTTCGTTAATCAAAAAAATCGGACAAGGTTTTCCAGGAAAATTTTGAGTTTTCATTGGAAAAAAAATTTTATCTTAAAAAATAAAAAATCTATGATAACCAAATTTGGTAGGTAAGTTTACGATATAAAAAGCAAACTATACACCAAAATTTAAATTTCTATGTTACAAGAAAAAAAAGTTATAAAATATTTTGTGCCAGATCATTTCTATGAAAATTCACTACCATAACGCACTTGCTGCGTCCAGGCTTTTTTACTTAAGTACATGCAACGGGAAAAAGGACAGTGCGACAGTGAACTGTCACGCTGTTAGTACAATGACCGCATCTGAAGAAATTATCGATTCGTTCCTATTTTCAGCAGTAGCGTGGGCTGTTGCAATGCTGCTGTTGCCGTTCATGCAGCAAAAACTGTCACAACAACACCTTCGGCTGTTCCCGTAACATAACTGTTCTGCCATGCATCGAATTCACTGTTGTTAAATTAAAAGTATTATTTGGTACAAACCAAATATACTTTTTTTGATCAACCGACGGATTTTAAAAGCGAATTTGCTTAAAATAAAAGTTATAGTACTATGTGTTTTTATAATTGACAAAATAAATTAACATTCTGCTGCTCGAGTACAACCCCTCCCCAAGAAAGGATCCAAAGCACTTCCTAGCAACTATAGGCCTATTTCTCTCCTTTCAGTCGTCTCTAAAGTGATGGAAAAGTATATAAACACAGAATTACTAAAATTTCTTGAAAAACACAGTCTAATTCACGATAGGCAGTATGGATTCCGTCAGCGCAGATCAACTGCCGATCTCCTTTCCTCTGTCACCCATTCTTGGTACAAGTCTATGGAACTACACGGTGAATCCCAGATTGTCGTTTTAGACATATCAAAAGCATTCGACCAGGTCTGGCACGCAGCGTTGCTTAATAAACTGCCGGCCTATGGCCTACCACTAAAACTCTGTACCTGGACAGCAAATTTCCTCTCCAACCGGAGCATTTCTGTTGTTGTGGATGGCCATTCCTCTAAACTATGTCCAATTAATGCAGGAGTTCCTCAAGGTTCAGTTTTAGCCCCTACTTTGTTTCTTCTGCATATCAATGATCTCCTCTCTAGCACATCCAAACCAATTCACAGTTACGCAGACGACAGCACCCTCCACTCAAATATACAATATCCTAAGCATGTTTCTTTAGCCCAACTAGATGAGGATCGCAGACTCATGGAGGATTCTCTCTCCATGGATCTCCAAAGAATATTAGACTGGGGAAGTAGAAATATTGTACAATTCAACCCCTCCAAAACTCAGTCTTGCTGTCTTACTCATAAGAGATACACCAGCCCTAGACCCATCAAAATGAACAACCAAGTTATCCAAAGTAATGAGTCCTTTTCTCTTGTTGGCGTTTCTGTGGATCGAGGTCTCAATTGGCACCAACATGTCACTTCAGTTGCAGAATCGGCTGATAAGAAATTAGGCTTCCTCTTTCGGGCTCGCAAATACTTTTCACCAGCTAATCTCTATACCTTATATACTTCACAAATCAGGCCAAACCTCGAATACTGCTCCCACATCTGGGGTGCCGCTGCCGCTTCTACACTCGTCTCATCGGTGATCCTACCCTGACCCAAAGGCTGCCATCCCTTGTCCAGCGACGTGCCGTTGGTAACCTTTCTCTCTTTTATAGATATCTGCACGGGTACTGCTCAGAGGAGCTTTCTTCCATAGTTCCTCCATCTGCTGCCCCTAACAGATCTACCAAGGGAACAGAGCAAATGCACCCCTTTACTGTCCAGGTGATCAGACATAGAACATCTTGTTATGCCCGCTCTTTTGTCCCGAGGACTTCCAAGTTATGGAATTCCTTGCCGGCACATGTTTTCCTTCTCCTCCGAACCTCCAAACCGTCAAGTCGAGAATTAACAAGTTGTCTCTTTCCTCCTTGTCGACACCCACGGTACGATAGCATTTAGGCTGTAATCCTTCGTGGTGTGTTGTTAAAATATATATTAAAAAAAGTTATTGTAAAAAAAGTTGTCGAATTTTTGTGAAAAATATAATATAGTGTGACGTTACTAAAGACAATTTATGTAAAATAAATTATCATCAACATTTTTTTTCAATTTTGGTCCTAAAGCGGTTTGTGAATAATTATATCTTGTCAGGTGTGTAAACAGCTTAAAGAGGTTCGTTGGCCAAGAAAATCGGACCAGTTTTTCGGAACTTTTAAAGTTTATTTTCGGAAAATGTTTGTACTATTTGAAACAACAAAGATATTTTAATGAAATATGGTACATTGTTAGTACTATATAGGTTATACTATCAAGGAAACGTCCTTCTTGAAAAAATAAGACATATTTTCCATTAAAAACATTTGTACTAAAAATCCGCTACCATAACGCATTTGCTGCGTGCCGAACATTTATTTGTTACTTTTTCCTTCAGGCTGTTTATCGTACTTACTTGAAAAAATGAAACAAATAAATAAGGGATCATTGTCGTCATATGTGCACATTGACTGGGTGTTATAAGTCCTGTCATAGTAGTATATAAGGGTGTAACATGTCGGGTGTATTCAATAATCGGGACATATCACACGTGTCAACGCCGTTGACTTTTGAGCTTCGGAATTAACCCCTTTTGTGACGTCAGCGTCCAAGTCGCTTCAGTGGCGTCAAACTCGGCGGTCGGTTGCTCTACCGCACCCGACTCATAGGAACACGCCTCAGCACGAGCTAATTTTATGACATGTCTGCGATAAGCTAGTCTTTATATACGCTTACAACACCCGCCACGCTCTCTTCTGAATCGACAAAGAGATGGAAAAGCACAGCTAAATTTTAGTCAGAAAACAGCATGTCTAACTAAATGGCACCCCGTAAGTAAAGGCCCCTTCAACACAATCGTAAGTAAAGGCCCCTTCAACACCATCGTAAGTAAAGGCCCCTTCAACACCATCGTAAGTGAAGGGCACTTCAACAACACCATGAAGGAGCCCCCCTGAATACACCGTAAGTTAAGGGCACTTCAACAACACCATGAAGGAGCCCCCCTGAATACACCGTAAGTCAAGGGCACTTCAACAACACCATGAAGGAGCCCCCCTGAATACACCGTAAGTGAAGGGCACTTCAACAACATCATGAAGGAGTCCCCCTGAATACACCGTAAGTGAAGGGCACTTCAACAACACCATGAAGGAACCCCCTGAATACACCGTAAGTGAAGGGCACTTCAACAACATCATTAAGAAGTCCCCTTCAACACCACCGTTAGTAAAGAGTTCTCTTCAACTACATCAAGAAGGAGCCCCCTCAACAACACCAGAAAGGAAACCCCTGAATACAACATCATTAAGGAGCCCCCTTCAGCACCATCGCCAGGGAGAAATCCCCTCAACCTGAAGCTGAAAGTTAAGTACACTATTTATCTGTGGCTTTCTTTTTCTTTTGTAGAGTGTGCTCCACAATTCATTTTTACAGTGTTACAAGTAATCAAGTAATCAAGTCATATTTTTCATCCAATTTACAAAATTCAATCCACTGCATTATATAGAGTCAATAACTTTTTGAATAAACTGATTTTATTTGTACCTCTTAAAACCTACCAACTGCAAGTGCCTAAACCCAAGCCCTGAGATAATTTGTGTCATATCATATTATATATATATATATATATATATATATATATATATATATATATATATATATATATATATATATATATATATATATATATATTTTTGGTTATACTGCCACCCAAACAGAGGGGCATTTATTACAGTTAAATAAATTTTCATTATAAGGGAATGTAAAAAGAATGATATTTTTTTAATCAAAGTTTCTATATGCATATCTGATAGATAGATCAAAAATGATACGCTATTTTTGCTTACGAAAAGTAATATCCCTCTTAACATTTTCTCCACTCTCCACAGATATCACACACTTTCAATTTCTGATTACAAGAGCATAAACGCAGCAAACAATTTAAAACTTTTGCTGTTTCTGTGGGTGAAAGTCGATGGTGCGAATTAAAGAAAAACTCATGAATTTAAGGACCTCTGGTGAGTGTAGCGTAAGAAAATCTAGACAACAATGTTTTGGACGCGGTCACGATGAGGTACGGTTGTGTATTGATCCAAGGTGCATAAAGCACGTGGTGAATGAAAGAATTCAGCATTCCACTCTACCTTCCCCCACTTACCAGTGTTCGCACTGTAAGAAACCAGAAGCTGCTGACGTTTGTTCGAACAGAGCAGAAAAGTTTGACTGTAGATTTGGTGGGCTTAAATATTTCCGTATTTCAGATGCTTAGCTATATACTAAAGGGTAAAAATTGTCAGTTTTTGACATTGCCAATGCGAAAAAACATACAAGTGTGCTAAATGACGTTAACAATTATTGAGAAGCCTACCTACATTATTCGGCAAATGCACATTTTCGATTTAAAAGCGAAATTTGTAAGGAACATCATATTTATGTACAAGGTTGTATGCATAATTTTGTTTCTTTAACGTCGGCCTACTTTTGAGAAGAACATAATAAAAATTTCGGGACGCAGCAAGTGCGCTATAGTTGCTAAATTTCTAAAAAAAAGGTACACTATTATTATACGGCATATTAGTAAAGTTAGTACTTTAAACTTACACAGACCTTGAAGATCGATTCTATAGGTCCTAGTAGGCGCACATTTGATTAATTCTTTCGAAAGTGTTGCCATCTATATCTCTCTATTGCCAAAACAATATTGTGTTCTAACTCCTTTTGAGAAAAATGTCCAAAACTAATTTTCTATGAAAATAAAGAATTAAGTTTTGCTATATCTGTAGATAGTGTAAGTCTCTTTAAAAGAAACTTGTATTACAAATTTCATTAAAGTTATACAAAAGATTTCCAGAAATAAACTTAACTCATATTTAGAAAAGTAAAGTGTCTGCCAAATTATAAACGTAGCAGTTATTTTTTCTTATTAATCGCTAGTATGATTTAGTTTTAGTCAACCTAATCAAACTGATTTTTCCAATATCAACAACAACAAAATTATAATTTCAGGCTCAAAGGTGACAAACTTATTCAGGCGTTTTAAACAAAAATGAGATCTTGTTCAAAACGTATGAAATCTGTGCACTATTGTTTTTCCAAATGTCAAAATAAAACATACATTCGTCGAGCTAGATTCGAACGCGTTACCTTCTGCTTAGCAGGCAATCGCGATGCCCCCGGCGCCATCTAAGTATACTTCAATTAACGTTTTATTTGCGCGATACTTTAGATCGGCTTCATGGCCGGAATATTACATTCAACGTATACGTAATAATTAATTACAGAATTAGTAGAATTACCATTGAATCACATCCCACGACTGTTTCGGTCTTATATGACGTCTAATGTTTAAGTTTAAAGATAAAATAAGCTATTTTAGAATCATTTTTATAGAGAATTGGCTTGATTTTGTTTAAATTTCTACTGTATTATGCGACAACATAACTTATCTATCATGTGCTAATACTGTATTTGAGGCCGTTCATAAAGCTGAAAATATAGTGTATTTTAATAATTAAGTGATTCCTCCAGTTAAATAACAATCACTTGGCAAATTTTTAATTTCATGTCGTCTGTCATTTTCCATAATTGCGGCCGAGATTTCGCGGTTCTTATATATATATATATATATATATATATATATATATATATATATATATATATATATATATATATATATATATATATATATATATATATATATATATATATATATATATATATATATATTGAGGAATATTGCACTACACTGTAATCACTTTTAAATATACACTTTATTTGTTTGCTGTACGTTTATGATTTCTTATTGGTTTGCGCGGACTGCAGTTTCGAACCGTCCCGGTTCATCATAAGCACGCTACTCAGTGAGTGCGGATGATGAACCGGGACGGTTCGAAACAGCAGTCCGCGCAAACCAATAAGAAATCACAAACGTACAGTAAACAAATAAAGTATATATATATATATATATATATATATATATATATATATATATATATATATATATATATATATATATATATATATATATATATATATATATATATATATATATATATATATATATATATATATATATATATATATATATATATATATATATATATATATATATATCCAAAAATAATGGACCGATTGTTATAAAATTTGGTGGGTACCTTCCTTCCTTTCGCAAGTCGCTTGGATAAGTTCGTTAGCCAGGGAAATAGCATTAGTTTTTCACAGAAAATTCTATTTCTTTCGGAAAATTTTTATATCTACGGAAGTAACATAGCTATGGCAAAAAAATTTTTGTACGCTGGTTTATATCATAAAAACAAAACCACGTACCAAAATTTGGATTTGTACGGTATAAGGAAAAAGAGTTATAAGCATAATGGTTTTTCTTATAAAACCTTCAAAGTCGCGATTCTAAACGTTTTTTTTTAACAAAAATCACTAATTCTCCCCATTAGTGATTTTTGTTACAAAAAATTCATTAAAATCACAAATATATAATATTATGTTTAGTGAAAATACACTAATATTCGAAAGTAACGTTCAATGAATTCATCAAATTTGTAGTTACTTTTTAAGGAACTGAAAAACTGAAGTTTTAATGATTTTTTTTAAACAAAAATCACTAATGAGGAGATCCCGACTTATGAATTTTAAAAACGTTTCTTCAAATTAGCGCCAACTGTGCCCTATGGAACCCATATCCAGGGTCAGTTAATATATATATATATATATATATATATATATATATATATATATATATATATATATATATATATATATATATATATATATATATATATATATTAGATAAGACTAGATGCATTCTCGCAACAATTAGAACCGTAGACCGGTTTCGCTCTCATTAGAGCTCTTCAGTACGGCATACTAATTGTAGCAAAAATGCACCAAAAAATAACACGGCTATAGTATAGCCAGTCTTAAAACACTAAGTGAGTGGTGAACGTGCCGCCACCTAGTTCGGAACCAAGTACTATGTTGTCACGCCCGCTCCAAATAACACAGAGTGTTAAAAATAGGGACGGTATACAACTAACTTATATATATATATATATATATATATATATATATATATATATATATACAGGGTAGCCCATTATTCTGGGATTCCTCGATATCTCCTAAGCTATTCAAGTTATAAAAAAAATTAAAAACAAAGGGTGCTTTGTTTTTTAAGGTGTATAACCTAAAATTATTTTAAACTATACAGCATGTCTCATAAGTCACCGGCAGCATGCAACTTTGATATTTTAAATAGAACACCCTATATATTATTACATATTTCGATCTTACGTAAAATTTCAATGTTACTTTATATAAGGTACTATATGTCACAAATCAACAGTTTTTGAGTTATTCAATTTTTTCAAAAAATTTTGACACTTGCACAGGTTTGCAAAAAACCGAATACTTCCTCTGCAAACAAAGATATCAAGATGTTTCTTATTGTAAGCTTAAGCTTAATATTCCTTAACTACGGGTAAAGTTTTATACTTCGATTTGCAATATACAGGGTGTTTATCTAGAGTGTTCACTCTGCCATATTTCTCACGCTAAAAACTTATTTTTTTCAAATGAAACACCCTATATATTTTTTCTGAATATTATAGAGAATTCAATTCTGCATCGATCTATGGTGCATACTATACACCTATTATATATAGTTTTAAGGTTACAATCAACTCTTTATTTTATTGGGTCGAATTAAATAGAGTCCCTAATTAATTAGTAGGCTTTGACATTATTTAGTCAATTTGGCAAACAAATACTATCAAAATATATTCTTATAGATAGTTGAACTTGTAATAACTTACTCTTTCAGGTCAAACAGGTTTTAATAATAATCTATAACAGCAAAGGCGATCTTAAGATATTGTATGTGTCTTATAGGAGTTGCATCAAATTTAGCAAAAAATTAACATTACAATGTGAATAGAACATTAGTATAAAGAATAATGAAAATGAACAAGTATCATCCCTACCGTATGTGTGTCATCCAATATTTAAGTGATCAGGATCACCAGCTAAAGGTTACATTTGCTCTATGGGCACTCCAAAAAGTGAATACAAATGTCAGTTTCTTTGATCAAGTATTATTCACTGACGAATGTACATTTCATAGCAATGGTTTATTAAATAGACACAAGTATCATCATTATGCAACAGAAAATCCTCACGTAACACTGACAATTGATAACCAGCATAGATGGACCATTAATGTATGGGCTGGTATTTTTTAGCACTACCTTATTGGACCACACTTATTTGAGGAACGTCTTACTTGTGCCCAGTATTTAGAATTATTAAGAACTATTCTTCCCGATCTGGTAGAAGAGGTTCCTTTGGGAAAAAGGCGAGACATGTGGTTTCAGCATGATGGGGCTCCAGTGCATTTCACTCGACCCATTATTCAATTCCTAAATGAAAAGTACCCAAATAAATTGATTGACCGAGGAGGTATGACACTGTGGCCGGCGAGATCACCTGATATTAGTAAATTAGACTTTTTTCTTTGGGGTTTTCTGAAAAATACTGTTTATAATATACCTGTAACAACACGAGAGACATGTAGCAGCGCATAAGCAATGCCTTTTTGCTAGTGACTGCAGAAATGTTGTCGAATGTAGCATGCAATTTCATAAAGAGATTAAATCTTTGTGTACATCATAATGGAAATGCATTTGAGCCCTTCATTCATAAATTTTTTGTTAAATATTACATTATTATATTGACTATTATTTAATTATTACAGTGTTTACTAGTTTAAATAATTTAATCATGAGTTAATAGAATACTTGAAGACAATCTAATGTAGTAGTTTTGTATAACATGTATTACTCCGAGAATACGATCTTTTATACCATTTTTTTAATTGACCTTTCCTTAATAAAAGGTAAGTTCATAAGCTTGTTTACTAAAAAAGGCCTTCGAGGCATTTAGTTATCCAATAAGAATAATAATATAATAATGATATTATTAATAACAATAAATTTACTAAATAATGTCAAAGCCTACTAATTAATTGGAGACTATTTAATTCCACCCAATAAAATAAAGAGTTGATTCTAACCTTAAAACTATATGTAATAGGTGTATAGTATGCACCATAGATCGATGCAGAATTGAATTCTCTATAAGGCTCAGAAAAAATATACAGGGTGTTTTATTTGAAAAAAATAAGTTTTTAGCGTTTGAAATATGACAAAGCGAACAGTCTAGATAAACACCATGTATATTGGAAATCGAAGTATAACATTTTATCCGTAGTTAAACAATATTAAGCTTAAGCTTACAACAAGAAACATCTTGATATCTTTGTTTGCAGAGGAAGTATTAGGTTTTTTGCAAACCTGTGCAAGTGTCAAAATGTTTTGAAAAAATTGAATAACTCAAATACTATTGATTTATGACATATAGTACCTTATATAAAGTAACATTTAAATTTTACGTAGGATCGAAATGTGTAATAATATATAGGGTGTTCTATTTAAAATATCAAAGTTGCATGCTGCCGGTGACTTATGGGACATGCTGTATAGTTTAAAATAATTTTAGGTTATACAACTTCAAAAACAAAGCAACCTTTGTTTTTAAATTTTTTTGATAACTTGAATAGGTTAGGAGATATCGAGGAATCCCAGAATAATGGGCTACCCTGTATATATATATATATATATATATATATATATATATATATATATATATATATATATATATAATTTGAACAACATACCACGAGGGCTCACAGCCTAAATACTATCATACCATGGGTGTCGACAAGGAGGAAAGAGGCAACAAGATATTCTCTGTCTGGTGACTTGGACAGTAAAAGAGTGCATTCGCTCTGCATTTGTGAATTATATAAGGTATAGAGATTAGCTGGTGAAAAGTATTTACTAGCCCGGAAAAGAAAACCTAATTTCTTAGCAGTCTCTTCTGCAATTGATGTGACATGTTGGTGCCAATTGAGATTTCGAACACAGAAATGCCAACAAGTGAAAAGGACTCATTACTTTGAATAACTTGGTTGTTGTTGTGATGGGTCTAGGGCTGGTGTATCTCTTATGAGATAGAAAGCAAGACTAAGATTTGGTGGAGTTGAATTGTGCAAGATTTCTACTTCCCCAGTGTAATATTTTTGGAGATCCACAGAGACAGAACCCTGTATGAGTCTGTGATCCTCATCTAATTGGGATAAAGAGACAGGCTTAGAATATTGTATATTTGAGTGGAGGGTGCTGTCATCCGCGTAACTGTGAACTGGGTTGGATGTGCTAGAGAGGAGGTTATTGATGTGGAGAAGAAACAAAGTAGAGGCTATAGCTGGACCTTGAGGGACTCCTGCATTAATTGGATGAAGTTTAGAGGGATGGCCACACACGACAACAGAATTGCGCCGGTTGAAGAGGTACAGAGTTTTGGTGGTAGGCCATAGGCCGGAAGTTTATTAAGCACCGCTGCGTGCCAGACCTGGTCGTATGCTTTGGATAAGTCTAGAGCGTGTTTGTAAAAAAAATGGAGACGCCGTAAGTGCGTTTTGGTAGCAAATTTTCATTAAAGTCTTCAAATTTCAATAACTCAATTTGCTATTAACCGAAGGTTTGTTGGCTAGGAAACCAGTTTTCTCGGAAAGAATTTAAGTTTATTTTCGGAAAATTGTTGTAAATTTTCAAACAATAAGTAATCTTGATAAAATATGGTACATTGTTTCTACTATATAGGTTATACCGGTAACCACATTGACGCCTGCTTGCATTAGGGAGACGTATTTGCTATTAGATACATTTTATGAAAATTCACTTCCATAATGCACTTGCTGCGGCCAGAAATTTATTTTTATATGGGTTATCACCGGCTAGTGGTCTGTAACTGTTGCGTTTAAAATGCAACCATTACACAATATTCTCCTATTCTTTATGTGATATATGCACGTTTTTGACTGATTCTTGACTCTGGTAGATTTGTTTATCAAAGAAACGAATTCCAACTTGCCCTAATTATTACAATATTCCTGCGATTCTCCACTGATATCATTTATAAATATAAAATAGGCAGCACTATCAACAAGTTAACTTTTTACGTAAACTTCACAATCATCAATATAAAGTGGCAGCTTGTATCCGATGAACCATGATCACATCTCTAGCAATTATCGCCCCACATTTTAACGAGGAGGATGAAGTGACAAAGGCAGGATCTGTGTGTACATCAGAGACAGCAGAAGCAAGTGGCAGAGGCAGGAACGGAGGCATAGGACAGTAGCCACCCTCAAGCCTCAACAACAGAACGGAGAGTTGGAACATTAGAGAATGGATACTAGTGGAATGCATGCGGTTTGTGAGGAGGACACCACCACAGTAATTGGTGTTTTTAAAGCGAGCATCTCTGTTAAATCCTGCCGCCGCTGTTCGCCGCCTCTCTGTATCTCCCTCTGGTCTGCAGATTGGTGCGGTTAGCCTTGTCGGCGGCAGCTTATAAAGCTAGTTCACTGTGTCGACACTAACACACACCCACACAAACATACATAAATGCACACACATTCATACACGCATACAGACATACACACTAAAACTATTGCAGGTCGCTACACGGCTTTGTCTGCGGAAGTGCAACTAATTTACCACAAGCGGATGACTTGCGGATCAATGGCTATTATACAGGGTGGCGCATTGAAAACGAAACAGACCGATTTGCGTCCAGAGAAATTTTCTTTAAGAAACGCTGAAACACGTCAATTTTAATATTCAGGGGGACATGTTTTGATATAAATCTCAACTTTGTCACATCAACCCCTTAAGGGTGGTGATAACAACCCTTATATTTTAAATGGGGAACATGGGTCGAGTGTTACATCATTTGAAAGTTCTTTCTTTTTTGAATTCAGCACACAAATTTTTTTGGAAGTTTTATCAACTCGTTTAAACATTATTCACAGTTGAAGATGCAAAAACGCATTTCACTCATTCCGATAAGAAATGTGCTGATAGTCAATGTTTTACTTGGTTTGTAAACAAAAAATTGACTATCAGAACATTTTTTATCGGAATTAGAAAAATACGGTTTATTATTTCAGTTTATCCGTCGGTTTGATATCTGATAGTACTACTGAAAATTAATTTCACAATGGTGTATTCTGTAGAAGAAAGATTTGAAATAATTACTCTTTTTTTTTCAAAAACGATGACTGTGCCAACCGTACCGTTGTTTAAGAACGACATCCGAACAGACATGTTAACAGAAAATACATTTTGGAGTTAGTTGCAAAATTTCGACAAAGTGGTTCAGTAGCCAACAAAAAATGGGATCCTGAACGTGAATTTCCGGTTAGAAATGAGACTAGTGAGATTGAAGTTTTAGGACAAATTGCTGCAGACCCAACTTTGAGCACGAGAAAATTGGCCACTGTTTCAAACATCAAAAGAAGAACTATTCAGCGAATATTGAAGCATCATAAATTTCACCCGTATAAAATTCATCTCGTACAACAACCGAATGAAGATGATTTTGATCGGTGGCTGGAGTTTAGTGAAGTTATGACTGCATGAATAGCTGATAACGGGAACTTTCTGTTTAATATCTGTTTTTCAGACGAGTGTACGTTTTTACTAAACTGTACAGTCAATCGTCATAATTGTCGTTATTGGGCAGATAATAATCCAAGAAATTTTCATGATGTCCACACTTAAACTCCACAGGAATTGAATGCCTGGACTGGCATTTTTGGAGACCGTTTAATCGGATCAATTTTTCTTGATGGCAATTTGAGTGGCGAAACGTATTTGGAGTTACTAGAAGATATCGTTTACCCTCTACTAATTGACATTGTTGAAAATGATTATCTCTATCAAGAAAATTCACCACAAGACACTAGAGACCAAGCAGCAGTCAAAAAAGTGCGCTTCTCCGTGCGAATTGGCGCTGATGAAGGCCAAGGTGGGTTTGTCAGCTAACAAAGTCATGGCGACCGGTTTTTGGGATGCACGCGGTATAATCCACACCGATTACCTTAAAAAGGGAAGAACAATCAATGGAGAATATTATAGATACTTATTGGACCGATTCAATGACGATTTCAAGAAAAAACGACCGCATTTGGCCAAGAAAAAAGTTCTCTTCCATCAAGACAATGCAAGGGTGCACACATATGTAGTCTCCATGGGGCAATTGCATAAATTGGGCTACTAATTGCTCCTTCATCCGCCCTATTCTCCGGATTTAGCCCCGAGTGACTATTTCTTGTTTCCAAACTTAAAACAATGGCTCGGTAGAAAGAGATATGACTCCAATGATGTAATCATCTCAGAAACAAATACCTATTTTGAGGGCCTCGACAAATCTTATTTTTTGGAAGAAATAAAAAAATTGGAGAAGCTTTGAACAAAGTGTATGGAGCTTAAAGGGGAGTATGTTGAGAAATAAAATAATTTTTTTGTCAAAAAACCTGTGTTTCATTCAAAAAGTCGTGAACTTATTAACCCGCCCCTCGTAATATAGGCTTACTTATATAATCAAGATTAAGTGGATGTCATTCAGGTGAAATCAATAGTCCCCGTGTGTTTGGTGTAATAGAGTATTACAGTAGGTTATGGGCCCGGCCTGAACCGGCTTAAATAGATCTATTAAGAAGCGGATGTGCAGGAAACACGCGACAAGGAATTTGTCATCCGCTTAATAATATTAATTCATACTGTATTGATATCGTTCATCAATCTTCTTTCCAGACGTTTATTGATGAAATGTTCCATGATACAGGGAAGTTTCAGCTAGGAAATAGTAACGTAAATGGTAATTTGTGCTATTTTACTTGCTCTAATGAAAGAAGGAACTGGTATTGTCAAATAATAATAACATCCTACTTGAATTCATGTCGTGCAGCAACACAATAAGCAATAATATAAATTGTATTTAATATGAAAGAAGTCTGGACGCACCAAGTGCGTTATGGTAGTGAATTTTCATAGAAATGATCTGGCACCAAATATTTGTTTATAACTTTTTTTTTCTTTTAACATCGAAATATAAATTTTGGTACATAGTTTCCTTTAATATCATAAACTTACGTACCAAATTTGTTTACCATAGGTTTTCTATTTTCTGAAATAATTTTTTTTTCTAAAGAAAACCTAAAATTTTCCAGGAAATCCTGGTTAGATTTTCCTGGCTAACGAACTTATCAAAGCCACTTACAAGAGGAAGGCACCTGCTAAATTTGATCAAAATCAGTCCATGATTTTTTGAGTTATCGGTGTGTGATATATATATATATATATATATATATATATATATATATATATATATATATATATATATATATATACAAGGAGAAGGGTAAAGGGCAAAGCCGTAAGGAGACAACCGCATACACGTGTTTTAAGCTTATTAGCCATCATCAGTACGGTATAGCCAGGTGAAGATGGGAACACTCAGGATGAAGATGCAAAAATACACGGAGTCACAACCGGCAACCAGTGCACAATTGCAGCAACATTTGGAAGACCCTCAATCCGAGGAAAACAACCAAAAAGCCACGGAGACAAAGAAATCACCTGCGTGAGCATCCGGAGCCCAGGAAGTTATATTAACTATAACAGGATTTATAACACGGCATTTCTGTACTATACAAGGAGAAGGGTTAAGGGGAAAGCCGCAAGGAGATTTAGTATGATTTAGTTTTAGCCAACCTAATCAAACCGTTTTTTTCGATAACAATTACAACAATAACAAAATTATGATTCCAGACTCAAAGGTGACAAACTTATTTAGGCGTTTTAAACAAAAATGAGATCTTGTTCAAAACGTATGACATCTTTGCACTGTTGTTTCTCCAAATGTGAAAGTAAAACATTGAAAAAAAGATACATGCATCCAGCTGGATCGATCGCGTCATTTTCTACATGGGATGCGAGCATCATAACCGCGACGCTATCTGGGCAGCCGTCAAGAAAGATTTTACTTGCGTGATACCCTAAATCGGCTTCATGACCGGGATATTATATTCAAGTATACATAATTAATTAATTACAGAAAAATAGGTAGTAGAATTACCATTGAAACACACTCCACTGCTGTTTCGGTCTTATATGACGTCTTGTTTAAGTTTCAAGATAAAAGAAACTATTTTAGAATCATTTTTATAAAGACTTGACTGGATTTCGTGTAAATTTCTGATACATTATTATGCGACAGCATAATATATCTATGCTGCGCTAAAACTGTGTTTGAGACCGCTAATAAAGCTACCAATATAGTGTATTTTAATAATTGATTGAATCGCCCAATTAAATAACAATCACAAATTTTTAATTTCATGTCGTCTGTCATTTTCCATAACTGCGGCTGAGATTTCACGATTGTGGATTCGGGTATTATGTTTTCTGCCTGGTATATATTTGGTTTGGTTACCGCTGCTGTATGGTTTATACCTGTACCTATGAATTAATCTACGCGTGGCAGTTAACTACCCTGTCTGTCAGGCATTCGACTTTAACCACTAAGTCGTTTCAACGCATGTCCTTGGGATTTTCTTTTTAGCTTAGAAAAAACTCTAAATATTATGGACCAAATTACTTAGAATTTACAACATATGTTTATTTGCGCTATTTCTAGCCACAAAATCTAAAAAGGTACGAAATATGCTCTCTTCTCTTAATACCAGGAAAGCCTCTGGCAATTGTGCTCAAAAAATGCACACCAGAACTTGCTCCTGTCCTGACTCGTCTGTTTCAGACATCTTACAATAGAGGCATATTCCCTAATAACTAGAAAACTGCTCGAGTACAACGCGTCCCCAAGAAAGGATCCAAAGCGCTTCCTAGCAACTACAGGCCTATTTCTCTCCTTTCAGTCGTCTCTAAAGTGATGCTAAAGTAAATGAACACCGAATTACTAAAATTTCTTGAAAAACACAGTCTAATCCACGACAGGCAGTATGGATTCCGTCAGCGCAGATCGACCTCCTTTCCTTTGCCACCCATTCTTGGAACAAGTCTATGGAACTACACGGTGAATCCTAGATTGTCGCTCTAGACATATCCAAGGCATTCTACCAGGTCTGGCACGCAGCGCTGCTTAATAAACTACCAGCCTATGGCCTACCACTAAATCTCTGTACCTGGGCAGCAAATTTTCTCTCCAACCGGAGCATTTCTGTTGTCGTGGATGGCCATTCCTTTAAACTGTATCCAATTAATGCAGGAGTTCCTCAAGGTTCAGCTTTAGTCCGTACTTTGTTTCTTCTCCACATCAATGACCTTCTCTCTAGCACATCCAACCCAGTTCACAGTTACGCGGACGACAGCACCCTCCACTCAAATATACAAATTCTAAGCCTGTCTCTTTAGCCCAATTAGATGAGGATCGCAGACTCATGGAGGGTTCTGTCTCCGTGGATCTCCAAAAAATATTATACTGGGGAAGTAGAAATCTTATATACTTCAACCCCACCAAATCACTGTCTTGCTTTCTTTCTCATAAGAGATACACCAGCCCTAGACCCATCACAATAAACAACCAAGTTATTCAAAGTAATGAGTCCTTTTCACTTGTTGGCATTTCTGTGGATCGAAATCTCAATTGGCCACAACATGTCACTTTAATTGCAGAAGCGGCTGCTAAGAAACTAGATTTCCTCTACCGGGCTCGCGAATACTGGAATTTCTTGCCGGCACATGTTTTTCCTTGTCCGCCGAACCTCCAAACCTTCAAGTCTAGAATTAACAAGTTGCCTCTTTCCTGCTTGTCGACACCCACGGTACGATAGTATTTAGGCTGTAAGCCCTCGTGGTGTGTTGTTGGAATAAAAAAAACATCTCATTCCCGTTACTCTGATACTTACAAAATATAGCGTTTTCAAACAGTTTTCCACGATTTTCCACCGGAAAAACTTAAGTATAAAAGCTGATTAACGAACTGGACCTGGCTTTTCGCCCAAACAAGGTTTTTGCCAAGTTTGATTGAAATCAGTTTAGTATTTTTTGAGTTATCGCTCAGATACATACATATACATATACACACACACACATATATATATATATATATATATATATATATATATATATATATATATATATATATATATATATATATATATATATATATATATATATATGTATATATATAAACATATTAAAAAAATAACGGACCTAGGTTGTGGGTTCTAGGGACCCAAATTCGCGCTCATCTGAAAACAATTTTCCAAAAGCTTTCATCGTAACCTCTCTATTAGCGAATCTTTCTGAATGAAAATTCGCTAATACTATTATAAGAACCTCTAAATAAGGAAGTGAAACATTTATGGCTGATCGTTAGTGTCCCAGCCGGAGTTTTTGTTTGGCTTGGGAGCAGTTGATAGGAATTTATAATCTCCCGGAGTTACAGTCTCATGGAATATTCATTGCAGCAAATAACATGGTGTAAGTGAAATTCATTTTTCATTCGGGGAAGGCAACCCTCTGCCAAACCCTCTACTTACTTAAAAAATTTAAACTCACCAAAAATCGATACACAGTTTTCAGATCAGTCGCTGTGTGTTTTTTGTCGATTTAACAACAAGAAAAAAATTCTGGACGCAGCAAGTGCGTTATGGTAGTGAATTTTCATAAAAATGTTTTTAATAGCAAATATGTGTTTTTTTTAGAAAGCAGGTATCAAATTTGGTTACCAGTATAATAAAAACAATGTGCCATGTTTCATCAAAATAACTTTATTGTTTGAAAACGTACAGAAATTTCAGAAAGTAAACTTAAAATGTAACCGAAAAAATCCGTTTCTTGGTCAACCTTATAGGTTAATAGCAAATTGAGCTTTTCAAATATGAAGCATTTAATCAAAATTCGCTACCATAACGCAGTTGCTGCGTCCAGAATTTCTTAACTTACAAACATGCATTATATTTCGATGGAAAATGCAAAAACATAAGGCGTTTTCCACAACAAAAAAAAATATTATTTGTATCACCAACGACTTATGGGCCACTCTGTGATGGTAGCAATAATTTTTTAAGGTGTAGCTCAAGACACCGTGTAATTAATGTATACAATATTTTTTCATATCTTGTATAATAACGGATATATTGAGCTTTATTGATTTTTTACGAAAATTCTACAAAAATTATATACCATTAAACGATAAATTCTATAGCTAAGGCTACTGCCAAGCATCAGAAAAAGGGTCTATTTGAAATGAATTTTCTGGAAATATTTTAGTAAAATGAAGGACGATGACGGTTGAAACTAAGACTTCAGGGTTTGTAAAACATTCTTCTTAAGACATTTTCTTTCCATCGCCTGTATTAGATTCAAGTTCTTTGCCCAAATGTTGCGAATTTTGACGTTTTCAATTGTCACTTTGACGTTTTGAGGAAAACCCCAATTTATTTCTCTTTAAATGCCCATAACTTTTTTGTCTCTTGACCTACAGAGCTAAATTTTGGTAGGCGCCTCACCTATAATAACATAAATCAGCGAACCAAATTCGGTTGTCCTTACTTTGTTAATTCCGGAGATATAATTTTTTTTTAAGGAAAACTCAAAATTTTCCTGGAAAACCTGGGCCGATTTTCCTGACTAACGAACTTATCCAAGCCACTTGCATAAGGAAGGTACTCACCAAATTTTATCAAAATCGGCCCATTATTTTTTGAGTTATCGGTGTGATACATATATATATATATATATATATATATATATATATATATATATATATATATATATATATATATATATATATATATATATATATATATATATATATATATATATATATATATATATATATACATACATATATATATAAACATATAAAAATTGAAACTGACCCCGGATATGTGTTCTGGGGGGCCTAATTAGCGCTCATTTGAAGAAATTTTTTCAAAATTCAAAAGTCGGGATCTCCTCATTAGTGAATTTTTTTTAAGAAAATTCACTAAAAATGCCTGAGAGCGTAGACAATTAGACCCAAAACAAATATTTAAAAGTAACAGTATCTTAATTTAATTTATTTTACGTCCACATCGTCGGAAGTAGCGCATCGGCGAAAAACATTTAAAAAGATTTTTGTTTGCTTAAACCTCGTAAAAAAGGTCAAAACATATAGAAAACATTAAATAATTCAGAATTATTGATGCTCTGATGACGCTAATTTGGTTAGTGAAATGGTCGTCAGGTTTTTTTAAATGTGTTGTGGTGATTTGGGTTGCCCCAAGTGTGCTTATCAGTGCTCACAATAGGTTCCAATCTTCACTTAGTATATAGAAAACATGATTTGGGAACAAATTTTTTTTTGTCAGTCGGTCTGTCGGTTTGTATGTCTGTCTGTTTGTAACCGCGATAACTTTAGCACGAATTGAGATATCGTCTTCCAATTTGGCATTAAGTTAGCACCCGACAAGCGGTTGGGATTGTTGTTGGGAAAAATCGCTCCAAAGGATAGGGTATGAATGGGTGGTGTTTTAGTGAAAATCTACATTTTTTTGAGTGTTAAAACTCGAGTAGTATAACATTTTTGGGTTTCTTAATTAGAAAACTTTCAATCTCATCTGGTATTCTCTGCTTAACTGAAATTAGGGGTTGAGTTTGTGGGGGTGGAAGATCGGTGATAGAAACTTTCATTTTTTTTTCGAAAACGGCGTAAAAAGTCGTAAAACATATAGAAAACTTGATTCTTGAAAGAAAATTCTTTGTCTGTCGGTGAGTCGGTCGGTCGGTCTTTAGGCCTGTCTGTTAGCAGACGCAAAAACTTTCAAACGAATTGAGGTATCATCTTCAAGTTTAGTATCCAGTTAGCACCCGAGAAGGAAGGCTTCGAATTGATTTTGGGTAAGATCGCTTCAGCGGGTAGGGGATGAATGTGGGGTGATTTGGTGAAAATTGACATTTTTTCGTTAAAACTCCAGTAATATAACGTTTTATAAGTTTACGGCTACAGGAATACGAATATTTTCTTTGCGGTCAAGTCATGGGCCATAAATCCATTTCATGAGGATGTCTTTCTGAGGAGAGTAGATTATCACAGCTATGAAGAAGTTATGATTTAATTTTCCCGCTATTTTAATGCACACTAAAGAATCCATAATGTTTTTCAAACACCCCGCACTTCAAATTTTTTTGTCAATTTTACAATTCTTAAATAAAAGGAGATGCCTAAAACATGACCCACAATTTGACTTAGTTTATCAAGTTTTTTTTTATTAGGAAAGAGGCAACTTGTTAATTCTGGACTTCAAGTTTTGGAAGTTTGAAGGAGAAGGAAAAACATGTGCCGGCAAGGAATTCAACAACTTGGAAATCCTCAGGACAAAAGAGCGGGCATAACAAGATGTTCTTTATCTGGTGACCTGGAGAGTAAAAGGGTGCATTCGCTCTGTTCTCCTGGTAGATCTGTTGGGGGCGGCAGGAACTGTGGAAGAAATCTCCTCTGAGCAGTGCCCGTGCAGATATTTAAATAAATAAAAGAGAGAGAAAGGGCACCAACTGCACGTCGGTGGGCAAGGGATTGTAGCCTTTGGGTGAGGGTAGGGTCACCGATGAAACGTATAGCTGTCTCTCTTCTAAATTGAGTCCAGGATAGCGAGTGTAGAAGCGGCAGCGGCACCCCAGATGTGGGAGCAGTATTCAAGGTTTGGCCTTATTTGTGAAGTATATAAGGTATAGAGATTAGCTGGTGAAAAGTATTTGCGAGCCCGGAAGAGGAAACCTAATTTCTTAGCAGCCGCTTCTGCAATTGACGTGACATGTTGGTGCCAATTGAGATTTCGATCTACAGAAATGCCACAAGTGAAAAGGACTCTTTTCTTTGAATAACTTGGTTGTTCATTGTGATGGGTCTAGGGCTGGTGTATCTCTTATGAGATAGAAAGTAAGACCGAGATTTGGTGGAGTTGTATTGCACAAGATTTCTACCTCCCACGTCTAATATTTTTTGGAGATCCACAGAGACAGAACTCTCCATGAGTCTACGATCCTCATCTCAGTCAACTTTAAAAGCCAATTATAACAGGATGTGTTAAATACATTAGTGATATATTTATACACTACATTGCTTATGACTCGTTACCACAGGCCTTTTACTTCATATTATGCAAGGTGACCAATAAAGTGTTCAGTAGTTTTTCATATAATTTGCATAGCAAAATGACTTCGATAAATCTTATAAGGCAGCTTTTGTAATTTTGCATTAGCCCCGGTATATCATGACGAGAAGTTAGGTCTCAGTAGACATGCAGTAAATAACACAGCAATTATTACCCGTCTGTTCCCTAAAAATATGTGGGTGGTGACACCGATTGTTGAGGGAAGTTAGCATATAGAAAAAAGCACGGTAAATAGTGTGGTGGTCGTCGTTATGAGGGACGCTGGTCGTCGAACGGGAGCCATGTTGGAGACGTTTAGATCGATCGATCGCAACCACCTGCACAGGTGTATATCCGTAAGCCGATTTCAATGTAAATTCAACTGTATGCTGCTTATTTGTGTTTTCTTATACACACACACAATTATATATATATATATATATATATATATATATATATATATATATATATATATATATATATATATATATATATATATATATATATACATATATAAAGAAACACAGTGATGTAATGCTTTTAAATGTCCTTTGCGCATTTATAAAACTGTAATCTGCTTGGGTGCTACATGGTATGCAAAAAATAGTCAGAGAGGTTTAAAAGCTTTTTCCTGTACGAGAAGTGCCGGATAGAAGATACTTGTTGCAGCTGTATAGAACATTTTGATCCAACAAAAATACCTATGTCAAGAAGAATATACCTAAAAATTTATTGTGAGCAAACAAACTGAAATTGATGTGTTGGCATATTTTGAAGCACACAGAGAAAATTCGGCGGAACATTGATCCAATGAAGGTGGTTTGGTCTTTAGATATTATACATAACATTTTAAAGAAACACAAACACCAATTAACAATTTATTTAGGCGATAATGAGAGATGTGGTCAATTTTGTCAATGATTGTAAATAAAGTTACGTTCGAACCAAATTTTAGGAAATCGATTGTATGGAGTGATGAAGCAAACTTCTTAAATGCAGGCATGTTCAATAGAAAAAAAATCACCACTACTGGAAGCGAGAAGATCTTACGTTAAGCAAGGGCTCACCACCTACAAAGGAGATGCCTCAATGTTTGGTGCGGTCATATGGGATTCCTAATAATTGGCCCAATTTTGTAACAAGGCAATCTGACAGCCAAGCAATATAGGAAATTATTGATGCCCGAACTGGAAGATCATGTGGGTGACATGGACTTGGCTAACAGGAGGAGTATGTACATGCAGCAAGATGAGGTACCCGCTCATAATTTTTGAAATCTAACCGTGATGTTAGAAAGTAGGTAGATTGGAACCAGTGGTTCCACCTGCCACTGAGCTCACCAGATCTCACAACTCTGGAATTTTATTTTGGGACTATATCAGAAGCAGATACGTAACTCTTCAATCACTTCGGAAAACGGTTACTAGCGTTGTATATAAAATTGATGCAAGAACCACTTTAAAATCTACTATCAGCGTTTGCCGACGTACTGAAAAATACATTAGGGTGCAAGGAGAATTCTTAGTAATTGACGAATCCAGTTTAAAGAGAGCTGTAGAGCTGCTAAATCTTAGCAGAGGACAGCTAATAATAATTTTCGAAATGTAACTGAGTTGTTAGAAAGTAGGTTTTTTTTTATGTCAACAACACACCACGAGGGCTTACAGCCTAAATACTATCGTACCGTGGGTGTTGACAAGGAGGAAAGAGGCAACTTGTTAATTCTGGACTTGAAGGTTTGGAGGTTCGGAGGAGAAGGAAAAACATGTGCCGGCAAGGAATTCCACAACTTGGAAGTCCTCGGGACAAAAGAGCGGGCGTAACAAGATGTTCTATGTCTGGTGCCCTGGACATTAAAAGGGTGCATTCGCTTTGTTCCCCTGGTAGATCTGCTGGGGGCAGCAGGTGGGGGAATTATGGAGGAAAGCTCCTCTGAGCAGTGCCCGTGCAGATATCTATAAAAGAGAGAGAGGTCACCAACGGCACGTCGGTGGGCAAGGGATGGAAGCCTTTGGGTGAGGGTAGGGTCACCGATGAGACGTATAGCTCTCTTTTGAATGGAGTCCAGGATAGCGAGTGTAGAAGCGGCAGCTGCACCCCAGATGTGGGAGCAGTATTCGAGGTTTGGCCTTATTTGTGAAGTGTATAAGGTATAGAGATTAGTTGGTGAAAAGTATTTGCGAGCCCGGAAGAGGAAACCCAATTTCTTAGCAGCCGCTTCTGCAATTGATGTAACATGTTGGTGCCAATTAAGATTTCGATCCACAGAAATGCCAACAAGAGAAAAGGACTCATTACTTTGAATAACTTGGTTGTTCATTGTGATGGGTCTAGGGCTGCTGTATCTCTTGTGAGAAAGAAAGCAAGACTTAGTTTTGGTGGGGTTGAATTGTACAAGATTTCTACTTCCCCAGTCTAATATTTTTTGGAGGTCCACGGAGACAGAACCCTCCATGAGTCTGCGATCCTCATCTAATTGGGCTAAAGAGACAGGCTTAGAATATTGTATATTTGAGTGGAGGGTGCTGTCGTCCGCGTAACTGTGAACTGGGTTGGATGTGCTAGAGAGGAGGTCATTGATGTGGAGAAGAAACAAAGTAGGGGCTAAAGCTGAACCTTGAGGAACTCCTGCATTAATTGGATACAGTTTAGAGAAATGGCCATCCACAACAACAGATATGCTCCTGTTGGAGAGGAAATTTGCTGTCCAGGTACAAAGTTTTGGTGGTAGGCCGTAGGCCGGAAGTTTATTAAGCAGCGCTGCGTGCCAGACCTGGTCGAATGCTTTGGATATGTCTAGAGCAACAATCTGGGATTCACCGTGTTGTTCCATAGACTTGTTCCAAGAATGGGTGACAAAGGAAAGGAGGTCGGCAGTCGATCTGCGCTGACGGAATCCATACTGCCTGTCGTGGATTAGACTGTGTTTTTCAAGGAATTTTAGTAGTTCGGTGTTTATATACTTTTCCATCACTTTAGAGATGACTGATAGGAGAGAAATAGGCCTGTAGTTGCTAGGAAGCGCTTTGGATCCTTTCTTGGGGATGGGCTGTACTCGAGCAGTTTTCCAGTTACTAGGGAATATGCCTTTATTGTAAGATATCTGAAACAGACGAGTCAGGACAGGAGCAAGTTCTGGTGCGCATTTTTTGAGAACAATTGCTGGGATCTCGTCAAGGCCAGAGGCTTTCCTGGTATTAAGAGAAGAGAGCATCTTTCGTACCTTTTTAGTTTTGAAAATGGTATCAGTCATTTTATGCGCGACATTGGGGACTGTTGGTGGTTGAACATTTGGAGGTGGGTTGAGAGTAGAATTTCCGGCGAACAACGAAGCAAAAAGTTCAGCCTTGCCCAGGGCGGTAGAAACAATTTCATCCCCTGAGACAAGAGGTGGGAACGTGCTCTTGCAGAAATTATTCCCAATAGACTTAGCAAGAGTCCAGAAGGGTTTGCCGCCGTTGGAGCTTGAGAGGACTTTGTTTTTGATGTGGTTATTAAACGAGTTTTTTGCCTCAGAAAGAATGCGGACATAGCGGTTTCTTGCGTCGTTGAATGCTTGACGATTTTCTTGACTGGGATTGTGTAGAAGCGTTTTGTGAGCTTTGACCTTTTCAAGTCTGGCCTTGTCACAGGATTTAGAGAACCAGGGCTTTTGAGTGGCTGAAGAGGTTTTCTGTGTACGTGGAATAAATAATTCCATGCCAGCTTGGATAATTTCGGTGACGTTTTGTGAGATATCAGAGGGGTCAGGATGAGAGAAGCAGACAGACGCCCATGGAAATGAGGAAAAGTAATCCCGCATTTCGTCCCAGTTTGCGGAGTTGTAGTGCCAAACGATACGTGGGTGTGATGACTGTGTGACCTCGGGTTGCATTGCACAGGAAGCAGTGACCATGCCGTGGTCTGAGCGACCAAGGGGGTAGTAGGTAGATTGGAACCAGAGGTTCCATCTGATGGCCACCGCGCTCACCAGATCTCACAACTCTGGAATTTTCTTCTGGGGCTATATCAAAAGCAGATACAATCACTTCGGAATACCACCGTTGTACATAAAATTGATGCAAGAACCATTTTAAAAATACATTAGGGTGCAAGGAGAATTCTTAGTAATTGACGAATCCAGTTCAAAGAGAGCTGTAGAGCTGCAAAATCTTAGGACAGCTCAGAAACATAACAGGTCTCTTGACGGGACGCATGGCCGTCAAGAAACACCTGCATAAAATGGGGCGGTTCGAGGGGGACCTGGCATGCAGACTCTGGGGCGAGGGGGAGGAATCAGCCCAGCACATCTTGTGCGAGTGTAAAGCTCTGGACCGCAAAATAAAACTGATCTACGGTCAGTCTAGACGGGAAACAGAGCAATATAAAACTTCACCCTACCAATCGCTGTGCAGACTAGTTCAAAGCACAGTGATTTTGGAATGGGTGTCTAGATGCATGCACAATAAGCCAAAGGATGCAGTGCTATCGGGGCGGCAAAGTCGCGGACGAGTCCTGAGGGAAAAAAAGGAGAATTCTTCGAATACTTGCTCTAACCTAAGTATTCATTTTTGTAATTTTATTTTAAAGTTATTGCTGTTTTCATTCCAATGTCCTTTTCATTTCAATATTTATTTAGATTGTTTTTTTTTACTTAATGGCTGTGGCATCTTTGGTCATCAGCGCAATTCTCAGCTTTTTATTTATTTCACGTTTCCAGACCAGGTCAACTTCTCGTTGGCAAGTCCGGGAATCCAACCCGGGACCCCTCTCTTTGCAAGCCGACATCTAGTAACCTCCGCTGCGAGGGCGCGCCTATTTACGTTGTTAAGTTTTATTTTATTTGCTTGTTTCTGAAATCTCAATAGACTTTAATGTATGTTTTGCTCTGTCAAACGGTCACTAATTTAAATTTCTGAATTTTGCGCTATCTCCTTTACTTTCGACTTTAAGTCTTTGGGCATAACAAATTATTTAACAAGATACACATGGTATTTAATTAGAAGTTATCATGTGTCTGCCAATATCTCAAAAAAGGGATGCTCGATTGTTTCTTAGTTTACATCGTCGTAATTAGCGCAAAACACACACAAGTTTGCTAATTTAACTGATCAAGTAGCTGCAATAATAACAAAGTTAGCAATAGGCGTGCCTTAATTTTGATCCGCCTATAGATTATATCTCGGATTTAATTTTTTTTTTTGAGAATACGATCTATATAAAGGTTCTATCAAGAAACCCTGATAACGATTCCTCTTAAAAAAGTTTGACTGTTTTAGTAAGCGAATATAATATTCACAAATAGTTTGGTCATTTAAATTTACATATAATAAATTTATTATTAGCGAATCTTTATTAAGAAACAAGAAACATTCCCCAATAGAGAGGTCACGATGAAAAGCTTTTGAAAAAATGTCTTCAGATGAGCGCGAATTTAGATCCCTAGAACCCAAAATTGAGGTCCGTTAAAATTTATATATATATATATATATATATATATATATATATATATATATATATATATATATATATATATATATATACAAGACACTGAGATATAGGACGAAACAAGGAACTTTTTCAGTAGCTTGTACATCTATATATGTATATATATATATATATATATATATATATATATATATATATATATATATATATATATATATATATATATATATATATATATATTTCAACACTAATGTTGAAAGGCTGGCTATACTATAGCCGTATTACTTTTGGTGCATTTTTGCTACAATTAGTATGCCGTACTGAAGAGATCTAATAAAAGCGAAACCGGTATACGGTTCTAATTGTTGCGAGAATGCATCTAGTCTTACATACTCGAAATCTGTTGTATCTTTAATGAAATTGGTAATTCATGTCACATCAATTGCATAGGCGGCTGCTAAGAAATTAGGTTTCCTCTTCCGGGCTCGCAAATACTTTTCACCAGCTAATCTCTATACCTTATATACTTCACAAATAAAGCCAAACCTCGAATACTGCTCCCACATCTAGGGTGCCGCTGCCGCTTCTACACTCGCTATTCTAGACTCCATTCAGAAGAGAATTATACGTCTGATCGCTGACCCTACCCTCACCTAAAGGCTGCCATCCCTTGCCCATGTTGGTTTCCCCCCCTCCCTTTCTCTGTCTCTTTCTTTTATAGATATCTCGACGGGCACTGCTCAGAGGAGCTTTCTTCCAAGGTTCCTCTAACTGCTGCCCCCAATCTAGCAGGGGAACAGAGCGAATGCACCCTTTTACTGTCCAGGTCATCAGACATAGAAAATCTTGTTATGCCCGTTTTTTTTTTGGTCTCGAGGACTTCCAAGTTGTGGAATTCCTTGCCGGCACATGTTTTTCCTTCTCCTCCGAACCTCCAGACCTTCAAGTCCAGAATTAACAAGTTGCCTCTTTCCTTCTTGTCGACACCCACGATACGATAGTATCTAGGCTAGGAGCCCTCGTAGTGTATTGTTGAAATAAAAAAATCCATAGATATAGCAAAATTTAATTTTTTAGCTTAATAGAAAAACGAGTTTTGGGCATTTTTTTCAAAAGGAGTTACAACACAAGATTTTTTTGATAATAAAGAGATACCGATGGTAACACTTTCGAAACAATTTTTCAAATGTGCGCGTACTAGGACCTCTAAAATCGATCTTCAACGTCCGCCTAAGTTTAAAGTATTCATTTTAGTAATACGCCGTGTAACAATAGTCTACAATTATTATGAAAATTCACTACTATAACGCACTTGCTGGGTTCCGAATTTTGTTTTCAAATAGTACCATTTAATCTTGGAAACCATAAATTTTATCAAGCTTTTAATTAAATTGTAGCTATTAAAATGCACCTTTGTAAACTAGATCGTTATCATCAGTTTAAAGTTAAGATTTTGCAACATTGTTTAAGCAGTTAATGGCTTCTAAGAAACAGTTAATTAAATAGTATTTATTCAATGATTTTCGTTGCTTTCAGTATTGCTTTGGAATTTGCAGTGTACAAAACGCATTGTTTAATTTTTTTGTACTCACGAAAATGCCTTTCTAACGGTAATGATATCAAAACCATTTAGTAGAGAAGAAATATAAGGAAAACTGGAAAATGTGTTTTTTAGAGCTACTTCTTGTTCCAGTTTTATCGTCCCTAGTGAATTCATCATCACAGTCCGAATGGGAGTGGGAAAACTATAAGGTGAGTTGTATGGGTTTTAAAATAGCACTCTGACCACGGTTGTGGTCAGAGTGCCTGGATAGCTATGTGGAGAGGGTCCGGTAGCCTATGATATAACAGGCCGTATAGATACCTCCGAGGTTGCGGACTTTAATCGCTCCCCCGGTATTTCCCTGACCTTCCGAAAATTTGTATGGGCGTAGCAGATTTATTTGCGGTTATAATATAGACTGAATATATTTTCCACACTAATTATTACCTCATGATATTTTTACAGTATAGATGGTACTTACCACGTTAATTTATCCTAAAACAAATTCTATCACAAAATTACTTATTCCACACGGAGAAGAAATACGGAGACACGCGGGCGGAAACTCTGAGTGCTGTGGTTTACGACTCGTGGATGCAGCCGTTAAGTGGGTCGGTGGAGAAACGCTCCTCAAATGACTAAACGGCGTCTATCCGTCGAAGTCGGTACCGCGAGATCAGGCGCCTCGACGTCAGGGCGTCGATAGGGAACGGGAAGGATTATAGGGGAACAGCCTGTGGAAGGATATTGCCGCGTACTAACTCGACCTAAGCCTGCTCGTGTACTTAGAGCGTCCAGACCGGAGTCGAATCAGAACGGTCGTACGTAATGCACTCGAAAGATCTGTGTTAGCTACAGCATCACCTTCCGAATGTTTTACGAAACGCCAACAATAATAGGATATGGTAACGGAAGGAAATTACGCTGGACCCCACGATCTCGACGTCACCGGAAAGACACACGGATCTGAGAAAATATCCAAAAATTTGCTATATATAAGTAAAATAAGAAAAATTTAAAATGTTCTTACCTAGACTATATTCGAAAGAATTATTAGAGTACAAATTGCTCTATACAACAACGAGACGGACGGTACTGTATCCTAATAATTTGTTATAATTTTAAATAAACAGACCATTAATTCACGGATGCGAAACTCAAGCTATAAATTTAACCACGCTACGCCAAACGGCGAACTCTTTCTACCACTACCGTTCTTGTATCTCCCGTCACCGGCTGAAAAATCCTAATTGGTGGTAGATACCTTATCCTTATCTTCTGCAGATATGTTTTCACTCCGCCGCGATAATTCGAAAATGCGTACTTTTAAGAAATATTAATGATAAAATAATGATTTCACTGCGTAGAAATTTTATCCGTGTGACTTATATTTTATTTATTTTTGAACAGTCGCTTTTAATATTTACAGCTGTTCTGAAAATATCTACTTCGTGACACTCTATTAGTGAATTTTCTTTAAAAAAAACTTCACTAATGAGGAGAGCGCGACTTTTGAATTTTGAGAAAATTTCTTCAAATGAGACTTTATATGTTTATATATATATATATATATATATATATATATATATATATATATATATATATATATATATATATATATATATATATATATATATATATATATATATATATATATATATATATATATATATATATATATATATATATATATATATATATATATATATATATGTGTGTGTGTGTGTGTGTGTGTGTGTGTGTGTGTGTGTGTGTGTGTGTGTGTGTGTGTGTGTGTGTGTGTGTGTGTGTGTGTGTGTGTGTGTGTGTGTGTGTGTGTGTGTGTGTGTGTGTGTGTGTGTGTGTGTGTGTGTGTGTGTGTGTGTGTGTGTGTGTGTGTGTGTGTGTGTGTGTGTGTGTGTGTGTGTGTGTGTGTGTGTGTGTGTGTGTGTGTGTGTGTGTGTGTGTGTGTGTGTGTGTGTGTGTGTGTGTGTGTGTGTGTGTGTGTGTGTGTGTGTGTGTGTGTGTGTGTGTGTGTGTGTGTGTGTGTGTGTGTGTGTGTGTGTGTGTGTGTGTGTGTGTGTGTGTGTGTGTGTGTGTGTGTGTGTGTGTGTGTGTGTGTGTGTGTGTGTGTGTGTGTGTGTGTGTGTGTGTGTGTGTGTGTGTGTGTGTGTGTGTGTGTGTGTGTGTGTGTGTGTGTGTGTGTGTGTGTGTGTGTGTGTGTGTGTGTGTGTGTGTGTGTGTGTGTGTGTGTGTGTGTGTGTGTGTGTGTGTGTGTGTGTGTGTGTGTGTGTGTGTGTGTGTGTGTGTGTGTGTGTGTGTGTGTGTGTGTGTGTGTGTGTGTGTGTGTGTGTGTGTGTGTGTGTGTGTGTGTGTGTGTGTGTGTGTGTGTGTGTGTGTGTGTGTGTGTGTGTGTGTGTGTGTGTGTGTGTGTGTGTGTGTGTGTGTGTGTGTGTGTGTGTGTGTGTGTGTGTGTGTGTGTGTGTGTGTGTGTGTGTGTGTGTGTGTGTGTGTGTGTGTGTGTGTGTGTGTGTGTGTGTGTGTGTGTGTGTGTGTGTGTGTGTGTGTGTGTGTGTGTGTGTGTGTGTGTGTGTGTGTGTGTGTGTGTGTGTGTGTGTGTGTGTGTGTGTGTGTGTGTGTGTGTGTGTGTGTGTGTGTGTGTGTGTGTGTGTGTGTGTGTGTGTGTGTGTGTGTGTGTGTGTGTGTGTGTGTGTGTGTGTGTGTGTGTGTGTGTGTGTGTGTGTGTGTGTGTGTGTGTGTGTGTGTGTGTGTGTGTGTGTGTGTGTGTGTGTGTGTGTGTGTGTGTGTGTGTGTGTGTGTGTGTGTGTGTGTGTGTGTGTGTGTGTGTGTGTGTGTGTGTGTGTGTGTGTGTGTGTGTGTGTGTGTGTGTGTGTGTGTGTGTGTGTGTGTGTGTGTGTGTGTGTGGTGTGTGTGTGTGTGTGTGTGTGTGTGTGTGTGTGTGTGTGTGTGTGTGTGTGTGTGTGTGTGTGTGTGTGTGTGTGTGTGTGTGTGTGTGTGTGTGTGTGTGTGTGTGTGTGTGTGTGTGTGTGTGTGTGTGTGTGTGTGTGTGTGTGTGTGTGTGTGTGTGTGTGTGTGTGTGTGTGTGTGTGTGTGTGTGTGTGTGTGTGTGTGTGTGTGTGTGTGTGTGTGTGTGTGTGTGTGTGTGTGTGTGTGTGTGTGTGTGTGTGTGTGTGTGTGTGTGTGTGTGTGTGTGTGTGTGTGTGTGTGTGTGTGTGTGTGTGTGTGTGTGTGTGTGTGTGTGTGTGTGTGTGTGTGTGTGTGTGTGTGTGTGTGTGTGTGTGTGTGTGTGTGTGTGTGTGTGTGTGTGTGTGTGTGTGTGTGTGTGTGTGTGTGTGTGTGTGTGTGTGTGTGTGTGTGTGTGTGTGTGTGTGTGTGTGTGTGTGTGTGTGTACGCATTAACATATATGTGGCAGACTCTGGCAAGTATAGTACCAGTTTGTGACGGTTCATCAATTTGTGACGGATTTTTTGGTCCGCCACAATTTTTATAGCTAAGAAACCGAATTACGAAGGTTAGTTTTGTACGAAAAACATAAAACTATGAGATCCGTTATAATTCGCTTACGGGATAGCAGTACTTACCTTGCTTAGATAACCATATTTGTGACAGTTTGAATAAAACTAGCAACAGCGCCCTCTGCATGAGTGTTTTAAAATAAGCATTACCATATTTGTGGAAGATTTTTTAAACACAGACACAACAAGTTTGTGGCGGATTTCTAAAAATAGTATCTGCAGTGTTGCCGATTGAATACTGGCTCTTTGGAATGGGAGCAGTTCGTTTGTTGTGTCTTGAGTACAATCTTGTATGACTAAAAGGTTCAAGCAGGTAGTTTCTTTTGTCATCATGGAATAATACGGATTATATTATACTGCTCCTAAGGCAAAGATATCCACTAAATTTCATTAAAATAACTTTGTAATATACATGGTAAGGTCTCTCCCAAGGCAACATATGTAGTAAATAGCCATCAATAAAAGAGGCACTTGCCAAGTTTCATCACAATCGGTTAATTATTTTTTGAGTTATCGAATGGATACCTATATATATATATATATATATATATATATATATATATATATATATATATATATATATATATATATATATATATATATATATATATATATATATATATATACATATAAACATATAAAAATTGAAACTGACCCCGGATATGGGTTCTAGGGGTCCTAGTTCGCGCTCCTTTGAAAAAAAATTTGCAAAGTCTCACCATCGATACCTTTCTATTGGTGTTTTTTTAAAAATAAAAATGCACAAATACTTGACATTTGTTCGTTAAAACTCGAATAATATAACAGATTTGTTATTTTCGGAGAAAAATTTTTTTTCTAAAGAAAACTCAAAATTTTCCCGGACAACCATGTCCGATTATCCTGGATAACGAACTCATCCAAGCCATCAATAAAAGAGAGGCACTTGCCGAGTTTAATCAGAATCGGTTAATTATTTTTTGAGTTATCGGATGGATACCTATATATATATATATATATATATATATATATATATATATATATATATATATATATATATATATATATATATATATATATATATATATATATATATATATTAATATAACGTGTTAGGGTTTGTTTATTAGAAAACTTTTAATTTCATCAAACAGCTGGTATTCTGTGCTGAAATCTTTAACGTGCCCAACATCCCATGGTACATGAGACTGACAGCTTAACGCCCGCACTTAAGGGCTGACCGTGCAGATGTTCAGATTGCTCAAACACAATGCCACAACCTCGGCTAATGTTAATTTACAGTATGTACTGAAAAATAATTTGGCGTTTCTATTGTGAGTTGAACGCGGGAGGCTTAGGCTTGAGCTATGTTGTTTATGTTTGCTGATTTTATTGTAAAGAAATACGAATCTGATTTATTGTACAAAGTAATGCAAACTAAAAGCTCGGTTTTTTGTTAGTTTTCGATTTAAAAAACATAATCTTTTCAACGAGGCATTGGCTGTCCATCCTTCGGTTCTTCCGTCTGAATGTTACACCTATAGTGTCCACATTCATTGACATAGTATTTTACAGTTCACATACAGATGTACTTTCACACTTAGACCTAGGGGAAAGTAGTTTGATCTCCCTGTTGTCAAAACTACCCATGTAACGGGAAGGGAATGCCAGAAAAAGAAACTTCCGTAAATAGTGAAACTAATAGTCCCTCCAAAGTTAGAAAACTATGAATACTGGCTCTTTTGTAATGGGAGCAGTTCATTTGTTGTGTCTTGAGTATAATCATGTATGACTAAAAGGTTCAAGCAGGTAGTTTCTTTTGTCATCATGGAATAATACCGAATATATTATACTGCTCAGGGTAGTGTTGTGTTTGTAATAAAACCTTTAAGGCAATATCTGTCTTTTATAATAAGAATATATATTTTATACTTATAAGATGTGCAGCAAGTGCGTTATGGTAGTGAATTTTTATTAAATGCTTCAACCTTGAATAACTCAATTTTTTATAAACTTAGAAAGTTTAGTTTTGAGTTATCGGATGGATACCTCTATATATATATATATATATATATATATATATATATATATATATATATATATATATATATATATATATATATATATATATATATATATATATAAATTGAAACTGACCCCGGATATGGGTTCTAGGGGTCCTAGTTCGCGCTCCTTTGAAAAAAATTTTGCAAAGTCTCACCATCTATACCTTTCTATTAGTGATTTTTTTTTAAATAAAAATTCACTAAACCTTGACATTTTTTCGTTAAAACTCGAATAATATAACGTTTTAGGGTTTGTTTATTAGAAAACTTTTAATTTCATCAAACAGCTGTTATTCTGTGCTGAAATCTTTAACGTGCCCAACATCCCATGGTACATAGGACTGGCAGCTTAACGCCCGCACTTAAGCGCTGACCGTGCAGATGTTCAGAATGCTCAAACACAATGCCACAACCTCGACTAATGTTAATTTACAGTATGTACTGACAAATAATTTGGCGTGAGTTGAATGCGGGAGCCTTGGGCTTGAGCCCTGCTGTTTATGTTTGCTGATTTTATTGTAAATAAATACGAATCTGAATTATTGTACAAAGTAATGCCAATTAAAAGCTCGGTTTTTTGTTAGTTGTCGATTTAAAAAACAAAATCTTTTCAACGAGGCATTGGCTGTCCATCCGTCGGTTCTTCCGTCTGAATGTTACACCTGTAGTGTCCACATTCATTGACATAGTATTTTACAGTTCACAGTTCACAGACAGATGTACTTCACACTTAGACATAGGGGAAAGTAGTTTGATCTTTCTGTTCTCAAAACTACCCATGTAACGGGAAGGGGATGCCAGAAATTGAAACTTCTGTAAATACTAAAACTAATTACCCTCGAAAGTTAAAAAACCATGGACGCAGAATGTACGTTATGGTAATGAATTTTCATGAAAATAATCTGGCACCTAACATTTGTTTTAATTCAATGCTTAGGTTTAATTTTCTTTCTTGTAACGCAGAGCTCTAAATTTTGGTGTATAGTTTATTTTTATAACGTAAACCTATGTGCCAAATCTTGTCGCTATAGATTTGTTATTTTAAAATAAAATAAAATAAAATTCCGAAAGAAAAACCAATTTTTTCCTGAAAACCTGGTCCGATTTCCCTGGCTAACAAACTTATCCAAGCCACAGAAAGGTACCTGCCAAATTTCATCAAAATCTTTAGAGTAATCGGTGTGATGCATATACATATATATATATATATATATATATATATATATATATATATATATATATATATATATAAGTATATACAGTGTGATGATAAAGTTTGGAACATGATTTATAAATGCGTTATTAAATTTTTTTCAAGAAAAACGCTCGGACAGGTCAAATTCATCTATTCAATTTTCAACTTATGACATAAAAATTACATTTACGACACCTATTTCTGAACGGTGACGTCATTATAAGTTTTTTAAATTCAAGCATATTTTTTGCGGTTTTTGCATAGATCTGCTTACTACTTTCATGATGATGAAAACATCGGTACCTGACCACATTTTTTAAAATAGTGTTATTTACTTTAAAATTAGGAAACGTGAGTTTAATGGAAAAAATATTGAACCAAGTAAAACAAACAAAATCTAGCGCAAATGTTGAAATTGTTCTCCACCTACTATTTGAAATATTGAACCAAGTAAAACAAACAAAATCTAGCGCAAATGTTGAAATTGTTCTCCACCTACTATTTGACATTGACCGATACAAGTGCAAACACTTTGTATACTGCGCTAAAAAATGTCTGGACTAATTTGCTCCAGTTCAGCACGAATTCTTTGCTGTAGCTACTCCAAATTATTTGGTCTCTTGAAATAAACTTTCGATCTAAAATAACTCCATAGAAAAAATCCAAGGGAGTCAAGTCTGGGGATCGCGGTGGCCACACAATGGCTCCTCGACGGTCCATCCATCTTTCACGAAATGTGGCATCTAGTGTGTTAAAAAATGATTTTGACTTTACTTTTTGTCCCACCTGTTAAATAGTTACATGACAACGTATCAAAAATCACAAAATCAAGTTTTCATTACTTTCTAAAACCTCATTATTCTAACGAAAACTCGTCCTAAATAAAAACGGTGAGAAATATTTCTTATTTCTTATTAAATTTACGTTTACATTTTTTAAAGTAAATATCGCAATTTCTTCAAAAAAATTGTCATGTCAGGTACTATTTTGTTTTCATCATCATTTAAGCAGGTCTATGAAAGAGCAAAAAAATATGATTGTCATTTTAAAAAAATGATGACGTCATCATTCAGAAATAGGTGACGTCATAAATGTAATTTTTACGACATAAGTTGGCAATTGAAAAGATAAAATTAACCTGTCCGTCTGTTTTTCTTGAAAAAATTAAATAACGTATTTATGAATTATGTTCCCAACTTTATCATCAGACTGTAATATATATATATATATATATATATATATATATATATATATATATATATATATATATATATATATATATATATATACCTTTCTTATGTTGTGGGGACAGTCCTCACAAGATTTTTATGTCTTTTGTGTATTATGAGGACAATTGGCGGTTTGTATAAAATGTGTCTTTTCTTTTTAATGTTTCAGTAATTGTGCGAATGGTTAACCTAAACCGCAGCCAGAAAAACCGAACAATGAATGAATGAATTTTTAATGTTTCTACACTCAAATATGTTTACATATTAACTTTAATACATTATGTTGTTAGCTCAATAGTTATAATTTCCCTTACACGTTAGCTTCCATCCAGGGCAATTAGTCTATTGCAGAATAAATATCCCAAGTACATTAGCAAAAAAATTACAGGCCTTAAACACGTGGTGAATTAAGTTCTATAGGCTCTACTCGGTTAAGAGTGGAACCTGTAATGGACACTGATAAGTACACTTGGAGAACCCAAATCACCATAACACATCTTTTTAAATACCTGACGATCTTTTCACTAACGAAGTTAGCACATCAGAGGATGAAAAACTTCTTTTCATCCTCTGCTGACGCTAACTTTTGTTAGTGAAACGATCGTCTGGTCTTTAAAAAGATGTGTTGTGGTGATTTTTGTTCTCCAATTGTACTTATTAGGCTCTAACATGTTGAATTCTTAATAAAAATATATACGAAACTATTAATTCACTGTTGCCTATTTTGTATGCCTCAAATTGTCTAGCATTTTATAAGTTCGTTTATTTAGTATAATCAAAATATCTTAACAGCTGGTGTCATTATTATGATCATCTATAAAATGTCTTATAGTCAATCAAGTTAGCTCATATACTTTTTTTTGTAATTGGTAAATACGCCTGTCATAAATAAATCTATAATGCACATACTTTGAAGAGTTTAAATTTATTTGTAAGATATTTGCAACTTACAAACTGTATTATATTTAATAAAAGTAACAAAATGTTATTTTTTTGTAAAGTGAAATAATATAAACGCTACATTATATATTGTTGTAGTTCAGGTGGAAATACAGCAAGCACTAGGTGAAGACTGGAACATGTGATGAACACTAATAGGTTCACTTTGTAGATTCCAATTCACCACAACATATATTTCCGACCTAACGATCGTTTCATTAACAAAGTTATGGTCATCAGAGTGATTAATAAACTAACCGATTAGTTGATTCATCCCTCTCTAACTTTGTTAGCGAAACGATCTCAGGTGAGAAAATATATTGTGGTGAATTGGGTTACACAAAGTGTACTTACCTATTAATAAAGCTGTTATTATCTTATTATCTGACCACACCTGAAGATCGTTTCGAACTAAGTTTGCGTCATCAGAGTGATTAATAAACTAACCACTTGTCTATCCATCACTCTGATGACTCTAACTCTGTTAACAAAACGATCGTCAGGTCAGAAAAATATGTTGTGATAAATTGGGCTCTCCTAAAGGTACTTATTAATCAAGCAAATATCTTATTACATTTAATAACTTACGCGGCTTGCTGGACACTAACTATATATAAATGCTGGGTATCCAAAAAAATTCTAGTGAATCTATCTCTTAAAAATTATTTAAAAAGTAAAAATTTTCTTTGGAGGTGATTATTCATTAAAAGTATAAACATGAATATTCTGTATAATATTATCTATTGCTTTCTTACATTTTACATATTGAGATTTCAAGCTCATCTTCTTTTATATTTGACATTTCTAAAATTGACAATTTTAAAAGCAAATTTTTTATAATTTCTAAGAGACGAAGTCAATTTTTAAACAGTCTATATCTTGGCTAAATAAGGACTTTAGAAACAATCAAACTTACAGAGTTAGCTAAAATATATTGATTTTGATAAAAAAAGTAATCAGAAGATGTTTCTATACGAAGCGCTAAGTTTATATTACATAAAATAGTTGTCATTATCTCTCTCACAAATAAAAACTTTTTGCAGCAGACTATATATTTCGTCACACTTAAATTGCTCGGAAGGCGTAACATTTGACATCTGATGTTGAAGGCACACAATGTCTTACATTGGCGCATTGACCCTTCATCAGGAAAAAAGGCTTAACTGAATTATTTCCATAAGTTAGCTCTTATGCGTTATTTCTAATTACCCACTCATTAAAAATACTCCCATTGATATACAACTCTCTGTCTAGCTGATATTTGCTATCCAATTCATTATTTTAAATAGAACAATATAGGTAATGCATTTCTAGATTTTACTAAACATTTTAAGAGACTTGTAGGACAGAGAAATGATTACAATTGGCGGTTTTTAAGTCATTTAAGTTTTAATGGTATTTTCAGCAAATAGAGTGATTTTTTAAGACAATCTTATGGCCACTCAGAAGAAAATATATCTAATAAAGAATTGTGTTGCATAAAGTAATTTGTAGATTATAGTTTAATTTAGAAGCTTAAAATGTCAGTTATTGCATTAATATTACCGGGTGAAATCACTTAGCTAAAACTTAGTAAAAATGTAATAATATTGAAGATACACTCTGTATGATCAAGTTAATTTTAGAGTGCTGTTTCCTAGAGTACTTTTTTGGTCGGTGTGTTAGCCTTTTAGTTTAAAGGCTTGTGGCCCTAGGGATTACATCGTGGGTAAAACACTAAGGTTCATCGAAAGCGTGTATGAGACCGAATTATTATTTGTTACAAATTGGTTGAATTTTGGAAAGTGTATTTGTTATATTGTCAAATATTTGTAATTAAAATGCACCCGATAATAAGTTATTGTTCTCATTTGATATGAATCGGCATAATTATTTGAACAAAAACTTGCATGCCCAATATAAATATTTATCACCAAAAAATTATCATAATGATACCTTAAGGTAAGTGGTCTTATTATTGGCGTTAATTTAAGTTTTACTTTAAGGGTTGGGCCAGTTATATGCCGTTTTGTTGAAATAAATACCACAGGATATATGGTTTATTATTTTATTTAATGTAAAAAAGTAAACAATTTACTGTATTGTCTGGTGGAACGTAAACTTAATATATTACGAAAACACAATAATTGTAAAATTTTAAATTAAGTGTCCAGGAAAACTGCACAGATGTCCAAATTTAAATAACTCAATTTTCTATAAACTTAGAAAGTTGAATTTTGTTGCGTAGTAAGGTCTCTCCCAAGGCAACATATTCGTTAAATTTCATTAAAACAGCTTTGTAATTGTCGGGGAAAAATTTTTTTTCTAAAGAAAACTCAATATTTTCCCGGAAAACCATGTCCGATTTTCCTGGATAACGAACTCATCCAAGCCATTAATAAAAGAAAGGCACTTGCCAAGTTTCATCGAAATCGGTTAATTATTTTTTGAGTTATCAGACGGATACATATATATATATATATATATATATATATATATATATATATATATATATATATATATATATATATATATATATATATATATATAATTGAAACTGGCCCCGGATATGGTTTCTAGAGGTCCTAGTTAGCGCTCATTTGAAAAAATTTTTGCAAAGTCTCACCAACGATACCTCTCTATTAGTGATTTTTTTAAATAAAAATTCACTAATAATAAATGCATGCATTTTAAAAACAACTGGTATCTGATTATCTTAAGTCAGCTTTACATTACTATATTATATTAGATAATTCCAACAAAACTTAAGTATTTGGATACACTATTGTTTATATAGTAAGGAATGAAATAAATATTTTATTTGAAAGAGTTAATTTTTATTTCTGTTTGCCGTATGTCATCTGGGTGCCATGGAAATGGAACTGTTCATATTTATTTTGTTTCTCGGTAGTGACTCATTTTAAAAGGAGGCTGACTTCACGGAATGTGGTAAATGCAAACAGATGTTTTTAAAGCAATTGTATATCCTGTATCTGCCCGTTTGACCATATGTACCTGTTGTTTAAGGTGTATCAAATTATCGATTCCCTAAAGAAAGTTAAACCGTCTTCAAAGAAGCGCTATACGAGAAATAATTATAAATATTGATTTTAAATATACCAATAGCTGTACCTCAAATATAATTTTATACCCTAACTAGAAAATATGTAATATGAAATTATGAACCGGTGTATTTACAGATAATTAGAGATTTATTTTGTGTTGAAAATGAGTAAACCGACGTTAGGTCCTCTAACCACAAAAAATCACAGGTTCTAATAATCTTGGTTTGTTGCATATCCTAAATAGCACAATTAAGTATAAACAGGAAAACCTCTTTGGGATTTTTTTATATTAAAATTGAGTGTCATTGTCTAATTAAATGATTCAGTTAAGAACGAGATTTTGTATTTTTGCTTGTTGCATTCTCTGAACAATGACCAATGACTATTTGGTAAGGAAATGCCACTGTCAGGTCAGGTCAAAATTGTGACTTTTCAATCTTAATTTTCCTTATTTAGTAAAAGGCAATAAACCGACTACAGGAACAACTTAATGTTACCACCCCAGGATTATCTGAACATAATAACGTCAAAACCCTACGCGTTTGCCCAATAATAGATCAATAAAAAATCACCCTGCTTATTAAATTCATCCTTTTTAGTGAATTTTCGTAGAAAAAATTCACTAATGGGGAGATCCCGACTTTTGAATTTTAAAAAAATTTTTGCAAATGAGCGCGAACTAGGACCCCTAGAACCCATATCCGGTGTCAGTTTCAATTTTTATATGTTATATATATATATATATATATATATATATATATATATATATATATATATATATATATATATATATATATATATATATATATATATATATATATATATATATATATATATATGATATATATATATATATATATTAGTGAATTTTCTTAAAAAAAATCACTAATGAGGAGATCTCGACTTTTGAATTTTGAAGAAATTTCTTCAAATGAGCGCTATTTAGGACCCCTGGAACCCAAATCCGAGGTCGGTTTCAGACTTTATATGTTGATATATATATATATATATATATATATATATATATATATATATATATATATATATATATATATATATATACATATATATATGTTTATATATTTATGTGTCACACCTATAACTAAAAAAATAATGGACCGATTTTGATAAAATTTGGCAAATACCTTCCTTTCGCGAGTGGCTTGGATAAGTTCGTTAGCCAGGAAAATATATATATATATATATATATATATATATATATATATATATATATATATATATATATATATATATATGTTTATATATTTATGTGTCACACCTATAACTAAAAAAATAATGGACCGATTTTGATAAAATTTGGCAAATACCTTCCTTTCGCGAGTGGCTTGGATAAGTTCGTTAGCCAGGAAAATCCGCCGAGGTTTTCCCGGAAAATTTTGTGTTTTTTTTTCGAAAAAAATCGAAAAAAAATTATATCTCCGGAATTAACAAAGTAAGGGCAACCAGATTTATATCATTATATGCAAGTTACCTACCAAAATTTAGCTGCGTAGGGTAAAGGACAAAAAAGTTACAGGCATTCAAAGAAAAATAAATTTGGGTTCTCCTCCAAACGTCAAAATCGCGATTTTAAATGTCAAAATTGGTGAGTCCCTTCCATTTGCAAGTGGCTTGGATAAGTTCGTTAGCCAGGAAAATCCGCCGAGGTTTTCCCGGAAAATTTTGTGTTTTCTTTCGAAAAAAATTTATATCTCCAAAATTAACAAAGTAAGGGCAACGCGGGTTTATATCATTATAGGCAAGTTACCTACCAAAATTTAGCTCTGTAGATCAAAAGACAAAAAAGTTACAGGCATTTAAAGAAAAATAAATTTGGGTTTTCCTCAAAACGTCAAAGTCGCGATTTTAAACGTCAAAATTGTTAATATTTAGGCAATGAACCTGAAATTAATATGAGCTATGGCAGGAAAATGTCACAAGAATAATGTTTTACAAAGCCTGAACTCTTAGTTTCAATCGTCATTGTCCTTCATTTTACTAAAATATTCCCAGAAAATTCATTTCAAATAGACCCTTTTTCTGATGCTTTAGCAGTAGTGTTTGCTATAGAGTTTATCGTTTAATGGTATATCATTTTTGTCGAATTATCGTAAAAAATCATTAAAGCACAATATATCCGTTATTATGCAAGTTAGGAAAAAAAGTTGTATACATTAATTGTAGGGTGTCTTAAGCTACATCTTAAAAAATATTTCCACAATTACAGGCTGGCCGATAAGTCGTTGGTGATTCAAATTTTCTTTTTTTTTAGTGAATTTTTTTAATCGAACACGCCCTATGTTATTGCATTTTTGTATTTTCCATCGAAATATAATACATCTTCGTAAGAAAAGAAATTCTGGACGCAGCAAGTGCGTTATGGTAGCGAATTTTCATTAAATGCTTCAAATTTTGAATCAATTTGCTATTAACCTATAAGGTTGACCAGAAAACCAGTTTTTTCGGGAACAATTTAAGTTTACTTTCGGAAATTTTTGTACATTTTCAAACAATAAAGTTATTTGGATGAAACATGGCACATTGTTTCTAATATATAGATTATACTGGTAACCAAATTTGGTGCCTGCTTTCTTAAAAAAACATATTTGCTATTAGAAACATTTTTATGAAAATTCACTACCATAACGCACTTGCTGCGTCCAGAGTTTTATATATATATATATATATATATATATATATATATATATATATATATATATATATATATATATATGTGTATCACACCGATAACTCAAAAAATAATGGGCCGATTTTGATAAAATTTGGCATGTACCTTTTTTTTGTAAATGGCTTGGATAAGTTCGTTAGTCAGGAAAATCGGACGAGGTTTTTCGGGAAAATTTTGAATTTTCATTCGAAAAAAATTCTTATCTCAAAAAGTAATAAGCCGATTTTAATAAAATTTGGCATGTACCTTCCTTTTGTAAATGGCTTTGACAAGTTTGTTAGTCAGGAAAATCAAACGAGGTTTTCCGGGAAAATTTTTAGTTTTCATTCGAAAAAAATTTTTATCTCAAAGAATAATTGGCCGATTTTGATAAAATTTGGCATGTACCTTCCTCTTGTAAATGGCTTTGACAAGTCAGGAAAATCGGACGAGGTTTTCCGGGAAAATTTTTAGTTTTCATTCGAAAAAAATTTTTATCTCAAAGAATAATTGGCCGATTTTGATAAAATTTGGCATGTACCTTATTTTTGTAAATGGCTTTGATAAGTTCGTTAATCAGAAAAATCGAACGAGGTTTTCTGAAAAAATTTTGAGTTTTCATTTGAAAAAAAATTTTATCTTAAAAAATAAAAAATCTATGATAATCAAATTTGATAGGTAGGTTTACCATATAAAAAGTAAACTATACACCAAAATTTAAATTTCTATGTTACAAGAAAAAAAAGTTATAATAAAATATTTTGTGCCAGATCATTTCTATGAAAATTCACTACCATAACGCACTTGCTGCGTCCCGAGATTTTTTTAAAGCTGGTTGAAGAAGATTCAACGTGTTATTTTGTTATAGATTTATTTTGCAAAGAAGTTAGTACACTTGTTACCGATATCATAAACCTGAAGTAATAAATCCTTGTTTAAAAGAGTCTGTCAAGATTATTTTTTAAGCAATTCAATTAAATATAAATTTATACCCAGAGACAAATATTTTTAGCCTCCAAAAAGCTGCACTCACTGATTAAAGCTGTATAAATTTGTACAAGGTATACTTTTATAAACTTTTATACGTCCCCGAAAAGCGGCAAATGCGTATATATATATATATATATATATATATATATATATATATATATATATATATATATATATATATATATATATATATATATATATATATATATATAGACAATGCATTAAAGAATGTACTTACTGATGCTATACATTATAGTAGCCAACCCAAAGGAGGGAGTACACAATTCTCAAGTAAAAAAAATCTCTGGACGCAGCAAGTGCGTTATGGTAGTGAATTTTTATTAAATGCTTCAAATTTGAATAACTCAATTTATTATAAACTTAGAAAGTTTAATTTTGATATGTAGTAAGGTCTTTCCTACGGCAAAATATCCACCAAATTTCATTAAAATAATTTTCGGAGAAAAAATTTGTTTTCGAAAGAAAATTTAAAATTTGAATAACTTAATTTTCTAAAAACATAGAAATTTGAATTTTGGTACGTAGTAAGGCCTCTCCCAAGGAAATATATATAGTAAATTTCATTAGAGCAGTTTTGTTATTTTCAGAGAAAAAAATTTTTTTGAAAGAAAACTCAAAATTTTCCCGGAAAACCTCGTCCGATTTTCCTGGATAACGAACTCATCCAAGCCATTAATAAAATAAAGGCACCTGCCGAGTTTCATTGAAAGTCGTTGATTATTTTTTGAGTTATTAGACGGATATATATATATATATATATATATATATATATATATATATATATATATATATATATATATATATATATATATGTATATATATATATATATATGTATATATATATATATATATATATATATATATATATATATATATATATGTATATATGTATATATATATATATATATATATATATATATATATATATATATATATATATATATATATATATATATATATATATATATATATATATATATATATATATAGCGGCCACACCGAGTACAGAGAAGAAAATAAGCAATTGCGAATCCAGAGTAAAAGTCTTTATGTCTCTATTTCTCTCTTTAGCTGATCCCGTTTAAAAATGAGTTTGTTGGCCCACACATGGAATACGCAATAAATTAGATGCTTTATAGGCAAATACAGTTTACAAGTGATATTATCTATTGCCTGTTACCATGTACGGGTGATATGTGATTCACGCTGTAAAATGTAAACAGAAATATGCAAGTTTAGAATAAATTGATATTCAAAGAGCCACGTGGCAACACTGTACCGAGAGGCATGTAACACATTGTTGACACTGCATTTATTCTGGCGGTTTTTCTTAACACAGACCCAAATTACAATATATCTGGCAGACATTTGACACACTGCAATAAGAACTACAAATGTGACGGATCTCTTTATCTTCAATTTTCTCTGTAAGGAAGAAGTGTTTGTAGAATCAGCACGGTACTGCCATCTCAGAAACCGAAGAGGAACAAATTGTACTGTGCCACTTCAAATCCGTCATATTCCGGGATGACGGTATGTCCGTCACAATAAATGTAATGCTTGTATGTGTGTGTGTGTGTGTGTGTGTGTGTGTGTGTGTGTGTGTGTGTGTGTGTGTGTGTGTGTGTGTGTGTGTGTGTGTGTGTGTGTGTGTGTGTGTGTGTGTGTGTGTGTGTGTGTGTGTGTGTGTGTGTGTGTGTGTGTGTGTGTGTGTGTGTGTGTGTGTGTGTGTGTGTGTGTGTGTGTGTGTGTGTGTGTGTGTGTGTGTGTGTGTGTGTGTGTGTGTGTGTGTGTGTGTGTGTGTGTGTGTGTGTGTGTGTGTGTGTGTGTGTGTGTGTGTGTGTGTGTGTGTGTGTGTGTGTGTGTGTGTGTGTGTGTGTGTGTGTGTGTGTGTGTGTGTGTGTGTGTGTGTGTGTGTGTGTGTGTGTGTGTGTGTGTGTGTGTGTGTGTGTGTGTGTGTGTGTGTGTGTGTGTGTGTGTGTGTGTGTGTGTGTGTGTGTGTGTGTGTGTGTGTGTGTGTGTGTGTGTGTGTGTGTGTGTGTGTGTGTGTGTGTGTGTGTGTGTGTGTGTGTGTGTGTGTGTGTGTGTGTGTGTGTGTGTGTGTGTGTGTGTGTGTGTGTGTGTGTGTGTGTGTGTGTGTGTGTGTGTGTGTGTGTGTGTGTGTGTGTGTGTGTGTGTGTGTGTGTGTGTGTGTGTGTGTGTGTGTGTGTGTGTGTGTGTGTGTGTGTGTGTGTGTGTGTGTGTGTGTGTGTGTGTGTGTGTGTGTGTGTGTGTGTGTGTGTGTGTGTGTGTGTGTGTGTGTGTGTGTGTGTGTGTGTGTGTGTGTGTGTGTGTGTGTGTGTGTGTGTGTGTGTGTGTGTGTGTGTGTGTGTGTGTGTGTGTGTGTGTGTGTGTGTGTGTGTGTGTGTGTGTGTGTGTGTGTGTGTGTGTGTGTGTGTGTGTGTGTGTGTGTGTGTGTGTGTGTGTGTGTGTGTGTGTGTGTGTGTGTGTGTGTGTGTGTGTGTGTGTGTGTGTGTGTGTGTGTGTGTGTGTGTGTGTGTGTGTGTGTGTGTGTGTGTGTGTGTGTGTGTGTGTGTGTGTGTGTGTGTGTGTGTGTGTGTGTGTGTGTGTGTGTGTGTGTGTGTGTGTGTGTGTGTGTGTGTGTGTGTGTGTGTGTGTGTGTGTGTGTGTGTGTGTGTGTGTGTGTGTGTGTGTGTGTGTGTGTGTGTGTGTGTGTGTGTGTGTGTGTGTGTGTGTGTGTGTGTGTGTGTGTGTGTGTGTGTGTGTGTGTGTGTGTGTGTGTGTGTGTGTGTGTGTGTGTGTGTGTGTGTGTGTGTGTGTGTGTGTGTGTGTGTGTGTGTGTGTGTGTGTGTGTGTGTGTGTGTGTGTGTGTGTGTGTGTGTGTGTGTGTGTGTGTGTGTGTGTGTGTGTGTGTGTGTGTGTGTGTGTGTGTGTGTGTGTGTGTGTGTGTGTGTGTGTGTGTGTGTGTGTGTGTGTGTGTGTGTGTGTGTGTGTGTGTGTGTGTGTGTGTGTGTGTGTGTGTGTGTGTGTGTGTGTGTGTGTGTGTGTGTGTGTGTGTGTGTGTGTGTGTGTGTGTGTGTGTGTGTGTGTGTGTGTGTGTGTGTGTGTGTGTGTGTGTGTGTGTGTGTGTGTGTGTGTGTGTGTGTGTGTGTGTGTGTGTGTGTGTGTGTGTGTGTGTGTGTGTGTGTGTGTGTGTGTGTGTGTGTGTGTGTGTGTGTGTGTGTGTGTGTGTGTGTGTGTGTGTGTGTGTGTGTGTGTGTGTGTGTGTGTGTGTGTGTGTGTGTGTGTGTGTGTGTGTGTGTGTGTGTGTGTGTGTGTGTGTGTGTGTGTGTGTGTGTGTGTGTGTGTGTGTGTGTGTGTGTGTGTGTGTGTGTGTGTGTGTGTGTGTGTGTGTGTGTGTGTGTGTGTGTGTGTGTGTGTGTGTGTGTGTGTGTGTGTGTGTGTGTGTGTGTGTGTGTGTGTGTGTGTGTGTGTGTGTGTGTGTGTGTGTGTGTGTGTGTGTGTGTGTGTGTGTGTGTGTGTGTGTGTGTGTGTGTGTGTGTGTGTGTGTGTGTGTGTGTGTGTGTGTGTGTGTGTGTGTGTGTGTGTGTGTGTGTGTGTGTGTGTGTGTGTGTGTGTGTGTGTGTGTGACACCACCGCTAACTCGAAAAATAATGCGCCCATTTTGATAAAATTTGGTGAGTACCTTCCTTTCGCAAGTGGCTTGGATAAGTTTGTTATCCAGGAAAATTTGACTAGTTGTTCCTGGAAAATTTTGCGTTTTATCGCGGAAAATTTTTATATATCCGGAAATAACAAAGTTAGGGCAACCATATTGGGTGCGAGGGTTTATATAATAAAAAGACAAACCATGCATCAAAATTTGAGTCTCTACGTTAAAACAAAAAAAGTTATAAGCTTTTAAGTTTTTATTCTTAAAACGCCAAAAAAGTTGAAAACGTTAAAATTGACATATTCTAGATAGAGAACCTACATAAACGGCTATGCAGCATTTTTTTAAATTTTAACAACACACCACGAGGGCTTACAGCCTAAATACTATCGTACCGTGGGTGTTGACAAGGAGGAAAGAGGCAACTGGTTAATTCTAGACTTGAAGGTTTGGAGGTTCGGAGCAGAAGGAAAAACATGTGCCGGCAAAGAATTCCACAACTTGGAAATCCTCGGGACAAAAGAGCGGGTATAACAAGATGTTCTATGTCTGGTGACCTGGACAGTAAAAGGGTGCATTCGCTCTGTTCCCCTGGTAGATCTGTTGGGGGCAGCAGGTGGGGGAACTATGGAAGAAAGCTCCTCTGAGCAGTGCCCGTGCAGATATCTATAAAAGAGAGAGAGGTCACCAACGGCACGTCGGTGGGCAAGGGATGGCAGCCTTTGGGTGAGGGTAGGGTCACCGATGAGACGTATAGCTCTCTTCTAAATGGAGTCCAGGAGTATATAAGGTATAGAGATTAGCTGGTGAAAAGTATTTGCGAGCCCGGAAGAGGAAACCTAATTTCTTAGCAGCCGCTTCTGCAATTGATATGACATGTTGGTGCCAGTTAAGATTTCGATCCACAGAAATGCCAACAAGAGAAAAGGACTCATTACTTTGAATAACTTGGTTGTTCATTGTGATGGGTCTGGGGCTGGTGTATCTCTTATGAGAGTTTTTTGCCTCAGAAAGAATGCGGACATAGCGGTCTCTTGCGTCGTTAAATGCTTGACGATTTTCTTGACTGAGATTGTATCGAAGCGTTTTGTGAGCTTTGATCTTTTCAAGTCTGGCCTTGTCACAGGATTTAGAGAACCGGGGCTTTTGAGTGGCTGAAGAGGTTTTCTGTGTACGTGGAATAAATAATTCCATGCCAGCTTGGATAATTTCGGCGACGTTTTGTGAGATATCAGAGGGGTCAGGATGAGAGAAGCAGACAGACGCCCATGGAAATGAGGAAAAGTAATCCCGCATTTCGTCCCAGTTTGCGGAGTTGTAGTGCCAAACGATACGTGGGTATGATGACTGTGTGAGCATAACTGTCGTAAGAAGCTAAAAAGCCTTAAGTTTCGGCTACAATCTTCACTGTTCTTTATTTTATTATATTATTTGCAGAAAATTAATTTAAAATAGACCCTTTAAGTTGTGCTTTGGTAGCAGTCTCAGTTATTTATTCAATTTTAAGGAATCAGATTAAGCTTATTATTTAGCTTTTGTTTTTCAATTGGACAAAGTATAAGTTTTTTATGGAGAAGCGGTGTTGGTAAGTAGTTTCTCCTTTCTATAGACTTCTGTAATGTGAGTTTTTACAGTTTGCATTTCTAGCTCCGTTGTAGCATGTTTACCTTGCACAGAACCTCAAATATACTTTAGGTCTCTTAAATGTATTGTGGAGTTGAGATCACAGCATTTGTCCGATCGTTAATGCATCAAGGGGTTCCTCTAAGCATGTTTCGAAATTGTTTTTTTCAAAAACGAACAATACGCTAATCTGCTAATTTACATATAAATGTTATTAATATTAAAAAAAAATGGAAATAACGCTCGTGCCGCGAATAAAGTTCTCTTCGTCATTTTAACTTTAAATGAAATTTCCTTCTCCCGTTTCGCATCCGTTCAACAGATTGGGTACAGAAAATATAGGAATTTTCTTAAAATTGTCATTTATAATTGAAGAAAAATAAAACTTGTTCTAGGTATGCAACGAAAGATTCACATAAAATAGAATAATTTCTATCTTCTAAAACCTACTATGACGCTATAATGAAACAACGTTAAATGAGACGGAAACCATTTCAGGTTAATGGATCGAAAAATGTTTAAAGAGTAAAATAAGCTTTCGTAGTCCAAAAAAAAACAAGATTCTTATAAGGCGCAATACAATTGTGCATAATAGTCCATGATAACAGTACATGTCATATTTAACTGACAAATTATTTTGACAAATGTCAGATCTACTTTCAAAGTGACATGTAAATAATTATTTTGTTTTCTCACATTTGTAATACAAATGTAGGCATGATCATCTTCTTACATTCATATTTATTTTTGGCCATGACAATTTTACTTATACAATTGGATACAATTTTAGTGACTTTTGAATTTTGAAAAGATTTCTTCAAATGAGCGCGAACTAGGCCCCATAGAACCCATATCCTGGTCATATATTATTAATGTTCCTCATTTCCATGGGCGTCTGCCTGCTTCTCTCAACCTGACCCCTCTAATATCTCACAAAACGTCACCAGTTCGCGGAGTTGTAGTGCCACACGATACGTGGGTGCGATGACTGTGTGACCTCGGGTTGAATTGCGCAGGAAGCAGTGACGATGCCGTGGGCTGAGCGACCAACGGGGCGGTGACTGATATCTTATAGCTTTCAGGTTTTGTAGTAAGAAGGAGATCCAATGGATTTGAGCTGTGTGTTGCGATGCGAGGAAAGTAAGTAGGTTGCTGAACCATATTGGCTAAAGAATTGCTGACTGCGAAGGCCTCCGCTGCTCTGCCTTGGGTTTCAGTTTTTGGAAGGTGTTCCATTTGAAATCACAAAGTTGACACTAGCTTCCGGCATAATCGGAAATGGCATCATCGAAAATATTTTAGTTCCTATTGACATTAGTACATGCCCAAATTTTCAAAAATTTTAACTGTTACTTTTTTAGATATCAATCGATGCCATTCCCAGTCAGGCACCTGTAAACCTTCGGGTATTATTTGTCTGGCATCATAGTTAACGCAGCGAGTGTTGAATCATAATTCTTTGCTGCATACTAAAATAGCGTGGCACTATCTCTACTCATAACCGATATACCTAACCAAAGCAACGAAATCCAGACGCTCTTATTTTTTTCCCTTAGGGCTCGTCCGCGTTTTTGCCGCCCCGATAGCACCACAGCCCTTGGCTTATTGTGCACGCCCTTCTCTTTTCTACTCCACCCATTCCAAAATCATTGGGCCTCGAAATAGTCTGCACAGCAATTGGTAGGGTAAAGTTTTATATTGCTCTGTCTCCAGTCTAGCCTGTCCGTAGATCAGTTGTCTTTTGTGGTCCAGAGCTTTACACTCGCACAAGATGTGCTGGGCTGATTCCTCCCCCTCACCGCAGAGTCTGCATGCCAGGTCCCCCTCGAACCGCCTCATTTTATGCAGGTGTTTCTTGACGGCAATGTGTCCCGTCAAGTGTCCTGTTATGTTTCTGAGCTGTCCTCTGCTAAGATTTAGCAGCTCCACAGCTCTCTTTGAATTGGGTTCCTCAATTATTGACTTCTCATGTTTGAGCCCTGGACAGTCTACCCAGCACACTTTATGTCGCATACGCTCTTGTATTATCATCAACAAAATGTTATCCAAGTTTTTTCGCAATTATAATTGCCACCAACAGGAGCCATTAGTGCTGCATCTTCTTTTGGTATAAACTAAACGCTCTTAGATCCATATATTCCCAACAGAGCTTTAATTATTCAGAACATTGTGAGATGTACGACACGTTCGCTCTCTCGGTGCGGAACTAGGTAGTATGACAGCTCCAAATAACTGTCTACGGTTCTAATTATGGTGAGAATAAATCTAGCCTTACATATATTGTCCCTATATTAGGCAATAAATCGGCCAGGGCTGAGAATTTAAAAAATTGTTAGTTGGTTGTACACAGCCTCTATTTTATAAGATTTTGTGTCATTTGGAGCTGTCGTGACAACATACTACTAGATGGCGACCCTGTCGTACATCTCACAATGTCCTGGGAAGCTGGCTACCATAGCCGTATTACTTTATAGGTGTGTTCTCGCTGTAATTAATGTACCGTACTGATGAGTTCTAATTAGAGGGAAACCGGTCAGCGGTTCTAATTAGGATGAGAATACACATAATTATTTAGCATAATTTTTTTTTAGATTTTACTCTAGATGTCACATACAATTCTAAATTAAATCAATTGCTGTGAAAACTGTTACCGCTAAAATTTTATGTTTTTCCAGCTGGCGTATCACAGACGATACGATGACCCGAAAGTGGAGGAGTATAGGTATCAAATATTTTCTAAACACCATGATGAAATTAATAGACACAACATTTTATACAAAGATAGAAAAGTATCCTACCAGATGAAGATTAACCAGTTTGCTGACTGGACTGACGAGGAATTTGGTAGTTTGTTTGAGTCCCTTAGCGATGGAGATGGTAACCAAAATTTTACCAGAACTGGAAAGATATTCGAGATTCCAAAAGGCACCAGTTTACCTGAGACTTACGAATTTAAGAGAGTCAACGAAATGAATTCAAATAGAAATACCAAAGATGGATCCTACTGGGCTGTCAGCACGGTAAGTGCGCTTGTCTGCATTGTAATTAGGATACACGTGACTACCAAATAATGTGCTGTCGTCAATTGTGTTCTTCAAAGGTTACTTAAGTCATGTCATGGCAGTTCTAATTGTTACATCCTTCAAAGAAAAGCTTTAAATACAAGAACCGTGGTATATTGTGATTGACTCAATGCTCAAACTGCTCAATGGTGAGGTCACAATTGCCTATAACACCCTACCCTAAAGTAGCTATATATCAGATTATCAAATTTACTAAGATTAGCAGCACTTTTTAGGAGACTGACAGATCTGGATGCAGTTTGATACTCACGTTCTCTTCCTTTGCTTGCTTCGCACTACCCAGAGTCCTATATTTGTGGGCTCTCCAGACTAATGCCAGGTTACATTGAAATTTAGATATCTAGATAATAGTTAGTAAGAATAAATTGTTTGTGCCGACGTCAAAAGGAAAGTAGATATTAGGGAGGAATTTCTCTTCAACTAAACAGATATGTTAATGTAACAAAATATTGAATTTATTCATATAAATTAAATTTGGAATAGCAAACAAAGTAAAATAAAAATGGTTGGTAAATCTCAAATAAACATTAATTGCACACAAATAGAAATCAAATAAACAGCAAGAATTTCAAGAACTAGAAATTATTAATTTACATACATATGCCAAAACAATAAGATAAAGATAGTTGCATATTACTAAAATGTTACTGTTAATTACTTAGGGTATCGCTCAAAAACAAACACAAATGATTAGGTAAATTACTTGACGTTCGTCAATCAATTGCTGGGTTTTCTAGTGAATTAACTAGCCAGTTCTTTGAGTGAGCCTCAAAAAAAAATTATTCAATATATTCCTACGTGAAAATTCTACATCAATTATAAAACAAGATATATTAAAGAGACTGTATAGGTTAGATATTTTACAGACAAAATTTTTTAATTAAAATTTAAAAAAAATTAAAAGTATGCGTTTAAATTTACAAAAATTTACAAATTCTTAGAGATTAAATAGGAAATATATAGTTATGCTGACAGCACCTCCCTGACATTGTTTGGGCTGAAACTTGATTACGTGATTTTGAAAGTTCAGGTTATTAAAACTTCAGATGTTAGATTTAGGCATGAAAATTCTGCTAATTCAGAGAAAATATTTGTTTAGACTCACCAGTCTTCCGGTATTAATCTACCTGGTGACCCTGTGAAGATGCTTTCCAAGTGGAATCAATTATGAGTGCCTGACACAGATTCCAGACTCCAATAAGAACGAAAAAGCTGGGCAAGAGGACTGGGACTTCCCATCAGAGATTATTGGGCCGGTGGATGTTATTGCTCCAATACTATAAGACCATTTGACACCTATGTCGATGTTCTGAATTCGCTTGATGGAAACTTTGCAAATCGCAATTAAAACGTGAATTTGCTCAAGTAAAATTCACTACCAATTGACTTAAGGTTCGATAATAACCAGGAATTCTTTCTGATTACGGCAAGAAATCAACAGCTCTGAACAAAGAACTACAAGTAAACTCGCGTTTTTATGCTGAATACGATGTTTATTTAAACTCGAAAATTGTTTAAATTACTTTAAACAATCACAGACAATAATCATTATGTAGTACAGATAACAGAAATGATTTTATCACCCCCTTTTAAGATGATTTAACAGCCACCGAAACTAAGGGATATTCACTCGATGAACGCTCGGCAGAGACTCCACGTTCACGGTTAATCCAACTGACATCTCGGCTGGCTTGGCGCCTTTCCTCAACCGTCGCCCGTGACGTCATTCCCTTGATGCCTACGTCCCTCGCCTATAGTTCAGGACCTTCAAGGTTAATTTCATCACCGAGCTGCAGATACATTTTCGGCTCCCCCTTAAAATTTGAAAATGGACTGGTACCTCAAGGCTGTTGATGAAGAATAATTTGTTCTGGAATATTCTCCACAGATACTTTGTTTACTTAAACGCCCTTCTAGGAAAAAGCGACATATCATTTATTAACAAAGCCATATTGCGTCTTTAGATATTAGACTTTTAACGTACACATTTAAAATGCATTACGGTGTTCAGGGTAGTTAAACATTAGCGATTTTTCATAAAATAATTTTTGAAATCAAAACATGAATTGCCTTACAGATATTGGATTGTCGGCACTTAATTAGGTTTCTTACGGTTTTATTTTGGATAATAAAAGCAGTAACGAAACACAAGCGTTACATAATGATTTTCCAAATCACATAAATGAAGGTCGGCAGTTTATGCATGCAGACGAGACGTCCATTGTGTTGACGAATTCTGGGCCGTAGTCTCTGAAATCGACAATAATACCTGTGATTAAAGAGTTCAGTATGTGACGCTAAAGAAATGAATATAAGTAAAATAACCTGGTTCTGGTCTATACAGCACATTTACTACATTCTATCACTTCTTTTCATAATGCGCATGCGGGTGACTGCAGAATATTTGGCCGCCTTTTGTTGATTACTAACGTCTTCAAACGAACCTACAACGTGTTATAACGAACCTTGTTACGATCAGATTTGCACTTCCGTAACGCTTTTGCTAAGTCAACAAACAATATCTGGGAAAGTTCATTAGTCATTAATGCTCGAGTAATAATAGGACACTAATAATCATCAAATTAAGCAATCTTTATGAAAAACCGCTTTTATTCGCCTCCATAACTCTGTATTGACCTACCCTTAATACGATAGAATATTAAGCATCTGTAAACTGTTACTTTGTTATTTCCGGAGATATAAAAAATTTGCAAAAAAAAAATCCGGGAAAACTTAGACCGATTTTCGTGGCTAACGAAATTATCCATACCACTTGCGAAAGGCAGCTATTTACCAAACTTGATCAGAATCGGCCCATTATTTTTTGATTTATCGGTGTGATACACACACAATATATATATATATATATATATATATATATATATATATATATATATATATATATATATATATATATATATATATATATATATATATATATATATATATATATAGTTACATACATTGTCCCTATATAGGGTGGCGCATTGACAACGAAACAGACCGATTTGCGTCCAGAGAATTTTTTTTAAGAAACGCTGAAACACGTCAATTTTAATATTGAGGAGGACATGTTTTAACATAAAACTCAACTTTGTCACATCAACCCCTTAAGGGTGGTGATAACAACCCTTATGTTTTAAATAGGGAACATGGGCGGGGTGTTACATCATTTGAAAGCTCTTTCTTTACTGTATTCAGCACATAAATTTTGTTGGAAGTTTTATTAACTCGATTAAAAATTATTCACAGTTGGAATTGCAAAAACGTATTTCATTCTTTGCGATAATAAAAGCATTAATTAGTCTATTTTTCGTTAAAAAACTAAAAAAAAAAACAAAACCAAACGTTCAAAAATGTTTCTTCAGTTAAGTAAGTGTTCAAATTATTGACCACCACCTTCCATACAAAAGTACAAATTTGGTTCGAAACAAGCTCTGACATTCTAGAGCATTTGTGGAGTTATTAGACGGCATTCTTCAACAATGCATCGTCGTAATTCTTCCAGAGACTTCTGTTCTGTTGCGAAATTTCTACTCTTTAAATGGCCCCATAGAAAGAAGTCTAAAGGGGTTAAATCCGGTGATCTTGGGGGCCACTCAATGGCACCTCTGCGCCCAATTCATTGCTCTGGAAACTCTCTGTTCAAAAACTCCCTAACACGCTGTGAAAAATGCGGAGGTGCTCCATCTTGTTGAAACACTAATTCATTTTCTTGATAGCAATCATCATTTTCAACAATGTCAATTAGTAGAGGGTAAACGATATCTTCTAGCACTCCAAATACGTTTCGCCACTCAAATTGCCATCAAGAAAAAATGGTACGATTAAACGGTCTCCAAAAATGCCAAACCAGACATTCAATTTCAGTGGAGTTTGAGTGTGGACTTCGTGAAAATTTCTTGGATTATTATCTGCCCAATAACGACAATTATGACGATTGACTGCAGAGTTTAATAAAAACGTACACTCGTCTGAAAAACAGATATTGAACAGAAAGTTCTCGTTATCAGCTATTCGTGCAGTCATAACTTCACAAAACTCCAGCCGCCGATCAAAATCATCTTCATTCATTTGTTGTACAAGATGAGTTTTATACGGGCGAAATTTATTATGATTCAATACTCGCTGAATAGTTCTTTTTTGATGTATGAAACAGTGGCCAATTTTCTCGTGCTCAAAGTTGGGTTTGCAGCAATTTGTCCTAAAACTTCAATCTCAGTAATCTCATTTCTAATCAGAAACTCACGTTCAGGATCCCGTTTTTTGTTGGCTACTGAACCATTTTGTCGAAAATTTGCAACTAATTCCAAAATGTATTTTCTGTTAACATGTCTGTTCGGATGTCGTTCATTAAACAAATTTGCAGTACGGTTGGCACAGTCATCGTTTTTGAAAAAAAAGAGTAATTATTTCAACTCTTTCTTCTACGGAATACATCATTGTGAAATTAAATTTCGGTAGTTCTATCAAGTATCAAAACGACCCATAAACTGAAATAACATACCGCATTTCTCTCATTCCGATAAGAAATCTTCTGATAGTCAATTTTTTGTTTACAAACCAACAAAACATTGACTATCAGTACGTTTCTTATCGGAATGAATGAGATGCGTTTTGCATCTTTAACTCTGAATAATTTTTAAACGAGTTGACAAAACTTCCAGAAAAATTAGTGTGCTGAATTCAGAAAAGAAAGAGCTTTCAAATGATGTAACACTCGACCCATGTTCCCTATTTAAAATATAAGGGTTGTTATCACCACCCTTAAGGGGTTGATATGACAAAGTTGAGTTTTATGCCAAAACATGTCCCCCTCAATATTAAAATTGACGTGTTTCAGCGTTTCTTAAAAAAAATCTCTGGACGCAAATCGGTGTGTTTCGTTTTCAATGCGCCTCCCTATATATATATATATATATATATATATATATATATATATATATATATATATATATATATATATATATATATATATATATATATATATATATATATATATATATATATATATATATATATATATATATATATATATATATATGTATATATATATATATATATATATATATATATATATATATATATATATATATATATATATATATGAGCTGTCCCAATAGTGTGTAATTCCTCTATATATCCCTTACCCTTAGAGCTAGCCGAAAAAACTTTCAACAAAATTTTATTGTGATTATCTAAGCTATATCGAGAAAATCTATTCTGCTTTGTGGGATTTCCAGTTGCACCGGAATTAGCTATCAACTTCGTTATTTTAAATGGAATGCTATACTTTTTATTGCATTTTTATATAGAGATTAAAAAATAAGTGTGACTTTGTGTAGCATTCTCTATAGCAACCTTTGATATTTGTAAAAATATTACGACTTTCTTTTTTTTTAGCTCAGATTTATATGTTAAAGTTAGCTAAAGAATAATTTATTATCGTTGTACAGGGTGTATTTCTTTTGGGTTACAACATACCTAATTTTAAAGTGACATAACATGTGTTCTTCAAATGGAACACACTATATTTTATGGATTGGTCACGTCATTCAATTCTGCATCGATGTAGTATTGGTTTCTTTATATCTATAGTTGATAGTTTTCGAGTTATAGTGGTTTGTTTTACTTTCGCTTGTAAAAATTGTATTCTGTCAGATACAGGAGGCACAGTGAATGTAACAACTCATGTTTATTGTGAGATGACAGACGTCACTAAATTTCGAATAGTTCTAATGAATCGTCTTTTGTAGATTATTTTTTCAAGTTAATGACTGTGGTTTATTATTATTATTATTATTATTATTATTGTTATTGTTATTATTATTATTATTATTATTATTATTATTATTATTATTATTATTATTATTATTATTATTATTATTATTATATATTACATAACTATAATAATATATTATATAATATACATATATTACATAATTTTAATAATAATAAACCACAGTCATTAGCATAAAAAAATAACCTAAAAAAGACGTAACATTAGAACTATTAGAAATTTTAGTGACGTTTATCTGTCATCTCGCAATAAATATCAGTTGTTACGTTCTCTGTGCTTCCTGTATCTGACAGAATACAGTTTTTACAAGTGAAAGTATAAGAAACTAAGCCTGGATATGTGTTCTAGGGGGCCTAGTTCGCGCTCATTTGAAAAAATTGTTTAAAAATTTAAAAGTTTAAAATCATCTCTTATGTTTATTTCATATTTGTTTTAGGTTACCGCGCTCGAAACTATGAACTTCGTACATAATCGATCTCATTTACTAAACCTAAACGTCCAAAATTTGGATGATTGTTTAGAATCCAAGAGATCGTATGGCTGCCTTGATGGTTACAACTACGTAAGGGACCACGGTATTGAAATTAAAAATAACACTCTTGAGAGCGACATCATGAGTGACTACGACACTGAGGATGACTTCCTAAGAAACGACTCATCACAAGATTACAAGTCTATAGACGATTACATGGCAAAGATCGATGTAAAGGGCAAATATGATTCCAGTGGAGACTTGTCTGATAAATATGCTTTGATCAATGAGTTTAAAGAGAATGAAAGCATGTTGCTTGAAAAGGGTGACACGAAAGATCGAATGGATGAAGTTTACGAGAATGATGCAAAAGAAAATGAAGATAGTTTCATTGAAGATGACGAGATAACAGATCGTATGGACAGTGCAAACCTAACAAAAAGTGTTAAGTGTACGTATGGTGGTGAGCGTCGATTTAAAATATCAGGACATATAGATATACCTCCTGGAGACGAACAGGCTCTTTTTGCTGCTTTGCTCGCAAGCGGATCAGTCTTAGTAGCCGTAGATGCTACTGGATGGAAATTTTATGGCAATGGTATTTATTCTCAAGAGGGAAATTACAGTTTAAATTTTGCAGCTGTTTTAGTTGGTGCTGGAACAGTGGACGGACAAGACTACTGGGTTCTTAGAAACTCGTGGGGAGCTTTTTGGGGCGAAAATGGTTATATACGTGTAGCTAGAAACAAGGGAAATCAGATAGGGATTGCTGACTTTGCCTGCTTCCCTGTAATATAATTTTTTGTTGTTGCTAAATGCCAGCCAAAAACATTGACTGGAATACTTAATAAATTTATTGTTTTTATATGTCTTTTTTTTGTCTAGGTACTTTTATATTTTATCCTTTGTAGCGCATTATCCCAAGTTTCCCATTTAAAATTAAACTTCCTGAAAAACCTATTCTACGTTAATTTTTAGTGAATTTTCATTAAGAAAATTTACTAATACAGAGGTATCGATGGCGAGACATTCTGAAAATTTATTAAAATAACCGCGAATTAGGGCCGCTGGAACCCATTTCCATGGTCAGTTAAAAAGTTTTTATATATATATATATATATATATATATATATATATATATATATATATATATATATATATATGTATGTATGTATCCAACCGATAACTCAAAGAATACTTCACTGATTTGGACCAAATTTGAGAATTACCCCTATTTTGTAATGGCTTGGATGAGTTCGTTCATGAGATCTTAAGGCCCAATTTTTCTCATTAAAAAAATTAATAACATTTTCTGAAATGCTATATCTCTCAAATTGTTTAAGTGAATGAAACGAAAACCTACAGCTTGAAACAGCATAGATAGACGTGGTTGTGTACTAATTTTCAAGTCTTTTGATCAAAGGAAAATAATAATAAGATAATCCTCGACATCATTTCAGATTCTGTAATGAAATATCTACAATGTTGGACAAAGACAGATTTTTTTTTTATTTCAACAACACACCACGAGTTGCCACAGCCTAAATACTATCGTACCGTGGGTGTCGACAAGGAGGAAAGATGCAACTTGTTAATTCTGGACTTGAAGGTTTGGAGGTTCGGAGAAGAACGAAAAACATGTGCCGGCAACGAGTTTCACAACTTGGAAGTCCTCGGGACAAAGGAGCGGGCATAACAATATGTTCTATGTCTCGTGACCTGGGCAGTAAAAGGGTGCATTCGCTCTGTTCCCCTGGTAGATCTGTTGGGGGCAGCAGGTGGAGGAACTACGGAAGAAAGCACCTCTGAGCAGTGTCCGTGCAGATATATATCCCTTGCCCATCAACGGCACGTCGGTGGGCAAGGGATGGCAGCCTTTAGGTGAAGGTACGGTCACCGATGAGACCGATCCTTTCTTGGGGACGGGTTGAACTCGAGCAGTTTTCCAGTTTCTAGGGAATATGCCTTTATTGTAAGATGTCTGAAACAGACGATTTAAAACAGGACCAAGTTCTGGTGCCCATTTTTTGAGAATAATTGCAAACAAAAACTAGGCAAGATCCAAAGCATGGCTTGCCTAGGCATCACAGGGGCCATGTCTTCAACCCCCACAGCCGCAATGGAGGTGTTGCTGGATCTGCCCTCCGTACACTTAGTTATTATGGGAGAGGCCAGGCTAGGACTATACAGACTAGCCTGCAATGGTAGACTGAACATCAACCCAGGCTTTAGGGGCCACTGCAAAAGTCAGGAGATCGTGAAGGAGCCCATGCCTGAAATGAGGTCAGACCTCACGAGCCCGCGAATATGCAGGGAAAAACAGTGGAAATCCCCGACCGCGAGACATGAGAAGACGCCGGACATACCACGGGACGCGGTCGTCTGGTTCACGGACGGATCCGCGGGGAGCGTGGGACGGGGGCAGGTGTTCATTCGGAAGGACCGAGAGTAACTCATAGTATTTCCCTAGGAGCCCATTCAACGGGTTTTCAAGCCGAAATGTACGCCATCCTGTACCGTGTGCGGGATAACAAGAGGAGGGGTTACAACAGCAAGCATATCCTCATAGCCACAGACATCCAGGCATCCCTTAAGGGCCTAAGTAGCCCACGGGTAAATTCCTGGCTGGTGAGTGAGTGCCGAGACGAGACGACGACCTGGCTGGGAGAATGAGGTCACCCTCATCTGGGTGCCGGGTCACTCGGGGGTCAAAGGCAATGAAGAAGCTGACAGTCTCGCAAAGAGAGGGTCATCAGAACCATTTGTGGGACCAGAACCGGCTCTGGGCGTGACAAAGAGCACTTTAGAGGCGACTGAAAGGAGAAAAATAGGCCTGTAGTTGCTAGGAAGCCCTTTGGATCCTTTCTTGGGGACGGGTTGTCCTCGAGCAGTTTTCCAGTTACTAGGGAATATGCCTCTATTGTAAGATGTCTGAAACAGACGAGTCAGGACAGGAGCAAGTTCTGGTGCGCATTTTTTGAGAACAATTGCTGTGATCTCTACACGGCCAGAGGCTTTCCTGGTATTAAGAGAAGAGAGCATCTTTCGTACCTTTTTAGTTTTGAAAATGATATCCGCCATTTTATGCGTGACATTGAGGACTGTTAATGGTTGAACATTTGGAGGTGGGTTGAGAGTAGTATTACCGGCGAACGAGGCAAAAAGTTCAGCCTTGCCCAGGGCGGTAGAAACAATTTCATCCCCTGAAACAAGAGGTGGGAACGTGCACTTGCAGAAATTATTCCGAATAGATTGAGCAAGAGTCCAGAAGGGTTTGTTGCCGTTGGAGCTTGAGATGACTTTGTTTTTGATGTGGTTATTAAATGAGATTTTTGCCTCAGAAAGAATGCGGACATAGCGGTTTCTTGCGTCGTTATATGCTTTTTTTGACTGGGATTGTGTAGAAGCGTTTACAATTTTTACTACGGTTTAGTTCGTCTACCTAGGTGCGATATAAATACACTGTAGTTGTTGATTTAATTTTAGAATTTTTCATCCTCTGATGACGCTGACGATGTCAGCGAAACGATCGAGAGGTCTTTAAAATAAGGGTTGTGGTGATTTGGGTTCTCCAAGTGTACTTATCAGTGCTCATCAAATGTTCCAGTTTTCACATAGTTGTGAACCACATATCAAAACTATAATCTTTATGTTAAAAGGAAAAAAGTTTAAAGCATGTATAGAAAAATGCTATTGGTGAAACTGAAAATCGCAAGAAGGCACAAGATTAGAACATTTGTTTTTTTAAACAAAATCTATGAAATATCGCAGACAAAATTTTTCCTTTTCCTGATCATCATTTTTGGAAAAAAATTGCGAAGTTAATTTCTATCAAAATTCACTACCATACACACCTGCTGCGCACAGGATTTTAATAACCTAGTTTAACAAAACGTAATGTAATATTAATTGATAACAAATGCTTTGCAGCTGCATTTATTAATATACTGACAGTTCTTTAAATATTTTGTGCGTATCTCCTTCTCTTGATCCTCACCAGTTTGTCATCTCAAACCTCAGTGCTATTATGTTCGTGTAGAAAGCGACTATATTTTCTTAAAGTGTGTTTATAAGCCCCTCCTTTCAGCATTCTTAGCAGCAGAGTGGCATTATTTGTAGTAGAATAATGCCTTGTCTCCATTCCCATCAACCCCGAGGATTCCAGTTCCACTGGAGACTCTCTCCAACTTGTAGACAATCAGTATACAAAATCCGCATCAGTCGAATAGTCTACGACCTTCCTGCTTCTTGCTTTATTTATTGGCTCTTGTTAATTTGCGCCCAGTTAGTGAGAACGTTTCATGAGAGCACAGCAATGTAAATGACATCAGAATACAGAGAATTAGACGGGAATCCATAATAGAAGAAGGATATAGATATTTATCAAAACCGTGATAATACCGTATTTGGTCTCAGTAAAACGATTTCTGGTTTTGAAATATGGTGTATTTAGGATATCAGTGTGTCGCCTGGAAATATTCTTAACTGGCTTGCATCATACATGTATAGTCAGAAGATATATGTTTTATTTTATTTTATTTATTTCAAGAACACACCATGAGGGCTCACAACCTCAATACTAACGCACCGTGGGTGTCGACAAGGAGGAAAGAGGCAACTTGTTAATTCTGGACTTGAAAGTTTGGAGGTTCGGAGGGGAAGGAAAAACATGGGTCGGCAAGGAACTCCACAACTTAAAGCCCTCGGGAGAAAAGAGCGGCCACAACAAGATGCTCCATGTCTGGTGACCTGGACAGTAAAAGGGTGCATTCGCTCTGTTCCCCTGGTAGATCTGTTAGGGGCAGCAGGTGAAGGAAGTATGGAAGAAAGCTCCTCTGAGCAGTGCCCGTGCAGATATCTATAAAACAGAGATGGCACGTCGGTGTGCAGGGGATGGCAGCCTTTGGGTGAGGCTAGGGTCACCGATGAAACGTATAGCTCTATCTGAATAAAGTCCAGGATAGAGAGTCTAGAAGCGGCAGCGGCACCCCAGATGTGGGAGCAGTATTCGAAGTTTGGCCTTATTTGTGAAGTATATAAAGTATAGAGATTAGCTGGTGAAAAGTATTTGCGAGCCTGGAAGAGGAAACCTAATTTCTTAGCAGCCGCTTCTGCAATTGATGTGACATGTTGGTGCCGATTGAGATTTCGATCCACAGAAATGCCAACAAGTGAAAAGGACTCATCACTTTGAATAACTTGGTTGTTCATTGTGATGGGTCTAGGGCTCGTGTATCTCTTATGAGATAGAAAGCAAGACTGAGATTTGGTGGAGTTAAATTGTACAAGTTTTCTACTTCCCCAGTCTAATATTTTTTGGAGATCCACAGAGAGAGAACCGTCCATGAGTTAGCGATCCTCATCTAATTGGGATAAAGAGACAGGCTTAGAATATTGTATATTTGAGTGGAGGGTGCTGTCGTCCGCGTAACTGTGAACTGGGTTGGATGTGCTAGAGAGGAGGTCATTGATGTAGAAAGAAACAAAGTAGGGGCCAAAGCTGAGACCCTGAGGGACTGCTGTATTAATTGGATACAGTTTAGAGGAATGGCCATTCACGACAACAGAAATGCTTCGGTTGGAGAGGAAATTTGCTGTCCAGGTACAGAGTTTTGGTGGTAGGCCATAGCCCAGAAGTTTATTAAGCAGCGCTGCGTGCCAGACCTGGTCGATTGCTTTGGATATGTCTAGAGCGACAATCTGGGATTCACCGTGTAGTTCCATAGACTTGCTCCAAGAATGAGTGACAAACGAAAGGAGGTCGGCAGTTGATCTGCGCTGATGGAATCCATACTGCCTGTCGTGGATTAGACTGTGTTTTTCAAGAAATTTTAGTAATTCGGTGTTTATATACTTTTTCATCACTTTAGAGACGACGGAAAGGAGAGAAATAGGCCTGTAGCTGCTAGGAAGCTCTTTGGCTCCTTTCTTGGGGACGGGTTGTACTCTAGCAGTTTTCCAGTTACTAGGGAATATGCCTCTATTGTTAGATGTCTGAAACAGACGAGTCAGGACAGGAGCAAGTTCTGGTGCGTATTTTTTGAGACCAATTGCTGGGATCTCCTCAAGGCCAGAGGCTTTCCTAGTATTAAGAGAAGAGAACATCTTTCGTACCTTTTCAGTTTTGAAAATGATATCCGTCGTTTTATGCGAGACATTGGGGACTGTTGGTGGCTGAACATTTGAAGGTGGGTTGAGAGTAGAATTGCCGGCGAATAACGAGCCACAAAGTTCAGTCTTGCCCAGGGCGGTAGAAACAATTTCATCCCCTGAAACAAAATGCGGGCACGTGCTCTTGCAGAAATTAATTCCAATATATTTAGCAAGAGTCCACAGGGGTTTGCTGTCGTTGGAGCTTGAGAGGACTTTGTTTTTAATGCGGTTATTAAACGAGTTTTTTACCTCACAAAAAATGCGGACATAGCGGTTTCTTGCGTCGTTAAATGCTTGACGGTTTTCTTGACTGGGATTGTGTAGAAGCGTTTTGTGAGCTTTGACCTTTTCAAGTCTGACCTTGTCACAGGATTTAGAGAACCAGGGCTTTTGAGTGGCTGCAGAGGTTTTCTGTGTACGTGGAGTAAATAATTCCGTGCCAGCTTGGATGATTACGGTGACGTTTTGTGAGATATCAAAGGGGCCAGGATGAGAGAAGCAGATAGACGCCCATGGAAATGAGGAAAAGTAACCCCGTAAATGTAAACAAGATTGCTTCAGACACTACTTGCCGTCACACCACTCCAGCCGAGCAGCACGATGTCGAGGTGTCAGTGGGAGACATAAAACTGGACTATACGACTAAGTGAATATTGGAACCTGTGATGAGCACTGATAAGTCTTCTTGGAGAACACGAATCACCACAACACATTAAAAAAACGTGACGATCGTTTCACTAACCAAGTTAGTGTCATCATCGGATTATTAATTATCTGATGACGCTAACTTAATTAGTTAAAATATCATCAGGTTTGTTTAAGACATACTGTGATGATTTCGGTTTTCCAAGTGTACTTATTGTCTATACGAACGAAGCCCAACAGTGCGACTTAACTTCACGGTTAAGACGTTTAGCTCTTTTAAACAATATTTATTTATTTAATAGTTATTGTCCTCTGTGGATCCGGGGACTAACTAAAAGAATAGGCCCAATGTAACTCCTGCCTGTCGTACGAGGTGACTAATCGGAGACAAACAGGTGGTAGTGGCCTTTTCTTTTACGTGATAGTAAATGATCTTTTCACGCCCGAGGAGGTACCACCCCTTACATCTAGGGGCCGGTGAAGTCCGAACGGACGTTTCCGGTTCTGGTGTATGAGTCGGTTTGCCTTATAAGCAAAAATGATGATGGCTCCTCCTTGTACAAAAGATTCCGGAGGTAAAATACCCCTCTATTCGGATCTCCGGGAGAGGGGTGTACAGGGGGCGCCAGCATTAAGATTTAACGTATCCTTCTAGAATACATGTGGCCTAAATTCTAACCTGAACTCCGTCCACCATTTCCTCCAGGCTAATAGGCCCCAACTCCTCTTCCTTATCGAAACCCAAATAAGTGCCAAAACAGCCACTAATCACCTTAACTTCTCGGGGTAAGAGCTCCTCACTTCCTTTAGATTGCATGGAGGCGTGTGAGCATATGTCCGTAGCAATCTTCCCTGCACCAGACTCCCCAATTTAGAAGCTGGAAGAAAAGACATACAATGGATAAAACTCTCTCTCTCTCTCTCAGGGCTACAACTAAATTCATGTGTCGCATTTACCGGTCACTTTCTGACAACAACTTTGTCCAGCTCTTCGACAACCTTTCTGAAAAAACCGACCATCTGATTTCTGAATATCCTTCCTCCGAGGTCACTATTTTTGGTGACTTCAATGTCCATAATAAGGAATGGCTAGGACATTCAAAAACCAATCCACAAGGGAGAGCAGCGAAGGCCTTTGCAGTCAGAAATTCTTTAGCCAATATGGTTCAGCAACCTACTTACTTTCCTCGCATCCCAACACACCGCTCAAATCCCTTGTATCTCCCTCTTACTACAAAACCTAAATGCTATACGATATCAGTCACCGCCCCGCTTGGTCGCCCAGACCACGGCATGGTCAATGCTTTCTGTGCAATGCAACCCAAGATCACACAGTCATCACACCCACGTATCGTCTGGTACTACAACTCCGCGAACTAGGACGAAATGCGGGATTACTTTACCTTATTTCCATGGGCGTTTGTCTGCTTCTCTCATCCTGACCCATCTGATATCTCACAAAATGTCACCGAAATTATCCAAGCTGGCATGTAATTATTAATTCCACGTACACGGAAAACCTCTTCAGCCACTCAAAAGCTCTGGTTCTCTAAATCCTGTGACAAGGCCAGACTTGAAAAGGTCAAAGCTCACAAAACGCTTCGACACAATCCCAAAACCGTCAAGCATTTAACGACGCAAGAAACCGCTATGTCCGCACTCTTTCTGGGGCAAAAAGTCGTTTAATAACCACATCAAAAACCAAGTCCTCTTAAGCTCCAACGGCAGAAACCCCTTCTGGACTCTTGCTAAATCTATTGGGAATAATTTCTGCAAGAGCACGTTTTCACCTCTTGTCTCAGGGGATGAAATTGTTTGTACCGCCCTGGGCAAGGCTGAACTTTTTGCCTTGTTGTTTTCCGGCAATTCTACTCTCAACCCACCTCCACATGTTCAATCACCAACAGTCCCCAATGTCGCGCATAAAATGACGGATATCATTTTCAAAATTAAAAAACGTACGAAAGATGCTCTCTTCTCTTAATACCAGGAGAGCCTCTGGCCTTGACGAGATCGCAGCAATTGTTCTCAAAAAATGCGCACCAGAACTTGCCCCTGTCCTGACTCGCCTGTTTCAGACACCTTACAATACAGTCATATTCCCTACTAACTGGAAAACTGCTAGAGTACAACCCGTCCCCAAGAAAATGTCCAAAGCGCTTCCTAGCAACTACAGGCCAACTACACTTGCCTCCTTTCAGTCGTCTAAAGTGATGGAAAAGTATATAAACACCGAATTACTAAAATTTCTTGAAATACACAGTCTAATCTACGACAGGCAGTATGGATTCCGTCAGCGCAGATCAACTGCCGACTGAAACCACACGGTGAATCTCAGAATGTCGCTCTACACATATCGAAAGCATTCGACCAGGTCTGGCACGCAGGGCTGCTTAATAAACTTCCGGCCTATGGCCTACCACCAAAACCCTGTACCTAGACAGCAAATTTAATCTCCAACCGGAGCATTTCTGTTGTAGTGGATGTACCATCTTCTTCTCAGTTATCATGCCTCTAAGCTCAACACTAAACCAAGGAGGGAAACATGATTTTTTACATCTCTTAACTGGAACAAACCGATCCACAGCATTAAGCAGAACGTCATAAAAGCATTTCACAGCATCATTTATCTCCAATGGCTCAAGATATTCCCAGTCAAACTCGGAAAGAAAATAATTCATGGCATAATAATCGGCATTACGAAAGTCATAAAAATACTCTTCATAGGGTTCAGTTGGAGGAGTCTCAAGTGAAAAGAAATGTCCAGGGACACATGATGTGCAGTAGCAGGAAAAATCTGATCCAAGGACGTACCAACACATATGTTATCTATATTACTAAAAACTAAATCTAAAGACCTATTAAATTCATTAAGTCCAATTTTTTTTAAGGGTCATTGTTTATTATGTATAAATATACTATACTAAATATTAAAAATATATCACTAATCTACCATTTACACGACGTATGCATAATCAACCTTATTTGATACTTTTAAATCTGACGTCAGCACATTAATTTACTCAGACTTTAATAAATACCCTGGAACACTGCCTGAGATGCGTGTGCTTTGAGATAATTCTTTATAGATGTTCCACATTATACCTTGTGTAAATTTGATCAGGCCCCGTTACATTCACTACCGTGTAAATTTCTATCCCCGCATCTGAAACCTGATCAAATAGTTGAAAGAGTCAAGGACAGATTTGCTCACGACTGCTTCGGATTGCAGTTTTTATCACCGCTGTTTGAGGGTCTATATCAAACAGCGGGGCCTCTTTCAACAAACCAAGCCCCGTTCTCCGGCACCACAAAGATAGGTTACACATTATTGACCCAGGTATCTATTAACATCCCCCGTCTGTAATTTCATCAGTAAACCTTGGATGCTGACACGAACACCGTTAATAATTCACCACGGTGGGGTAGATTGTGACGCCCCCTACACGACTCTGGTCTGAATTAAACGCATACTGTATGCGATATTAAAACGGGGATTTCTGTTTATTTCACTGTTTAATTATCGGAATGGTAGCTCTGAGATTAGATGTGCAAACCAACAATGTAAGCTTTGATTTAAATTAATTATTCCGATGATGAATACAGCAAGAACTAGCGATGCTTCTGTTATTTATTGATAACATAGATAACCGACCGAAAAACATACAGGGTACCCAGCAGAAATAAAAGATCAAAATACCTGACATTTCCAGGACCAAGTGATTTTTTCATTATACTCGTAATGAACAACACACATCTCTGAATACTTTTTATTTAAAAAATAATAATAAAAACTCTAGACGCAGCAAGTACGTTATGGTAGTGAATTTTAATAAAACTATTTTTTAATAGCAATAATGTGTGTTTTTTTAAGAAAGCAGGCATCAAATTTGGTTACCAGTATAATCTATATAGTAAAAACAATGTGCCATGTTTCATCAAAATAACTTTATTGTTTGAAAATGTACAAAAATTTCCGAAAGTTAACTTAAAGTGTTCCCGAAAAAACTCGTTTCTTGGTCAACCTTATAGGTTAATAGCAAATTGAGCTATTCAAATATTAAGCATTTGATCAAAATTCGCTACCATAACGCACTTACTGCGTCCAGAATTTTTTTCTTACAAACATGCATTATATTTCGATGGAAAATGCAAAAATGCAATAACATAAGATGTGTTTGATTTAAAAAAAAGAAAATTTGTATCACCAACCACTTATGGGCCACCCTGTGATTGTAGAAATATTTTTTTAAGATGTAGCTCAAGACACCCTATAATTAATATATATTGTATAATAACAGATATATTGAGCTTTATTGATTTTTTTACGAAAATTCTACAAAAATTATATACCATTAAACGATAAACTCTATAGCTAAGACTACTGCCAAGCGTCAGAGAAAGGGTCTATTTGAAATGAATTTTGTGAAAACATTTTATTAAAATGAAGGACAATGACGGTTGAAACTAAGACTTCAGGGTTTGTAAAACATTCTTCTTGAGACATTTTATTTCCATAGCCCGTATTATATTTAAGTTCTTTTCCTAAATGTTGCCAATTTTGACGTTTAAATCGCAACTTTGACGTTTTGTGAAAAACCCCAATTTATTTTTCTTTAAATGTCTATAACTTTTTTGTCCTTTGACCTACAGAGCTAAACCCGTGTACCAAATTTGGTTGCCCTTACTTTGTTAATTCCGGAGATATAAATTTTTTGCGAAAGAAAACACAAAATTTTCCGGGAAAACCTGGACCGATTTTCCTGGCTAACGAACTTATCCAAGCCATTTGCAAAAGGAAGGTATTCACCAAATTTAATCAAAATCGGCCCATTATTTTTTGAGTTATCGGTATGATACACATATATATATATATATATATATATATATATATATATATATATATATATATATATATATATATATATATATATATATATATATATAAACATATAAAAATTTTAACTGACCCCGGATATGTGTTCTGGGGGGCATAATTTGCGCTAATTTGAAGAATTTTTTTCAAAATTCAAACGTCGGGATCTACTCATTAGTGAATTTTTTTTAAGAAAATTCACTAAAATTCCAATAAGTACACTTGGAGAACACCCAAATCACCACAACACATATGTCAGAGACCTTACGATCGTTTCGTTGACAATGTCAACATCTTCAGAGGAATAATTTTATTCCTCTGAAGATGTTGACATTGTCAACGAAACGATCGTAAGGTCTCTGAAATATGTGTTGTGGTGATTTGGGTTTCTCCAAGTGTACTTATTAGTGCTCCTCACAGGTTCCAGTTTTCACATAGTGATAAACATTCTGTTTTTTTAAAATCATTATCAAAATACAAATATAGTTAATTCTGTTAACTAATACAGAAACGTGATAAATTACTACTTGTCAAATTACTAAATTATTACACGTTTTTGCAGTAACTACTTAAGAAAACGAAACGATCGTAAGGTCTCTGAAATATGTGTTGTGGTGATTTGGGTGTTCTCCAAGTGTACTTATTAGTGCTCATCACAGGTTCCAGTTTTCACATAGTGATAAAAATTCTGTTTTTTTTAAATCATTATCAAAGACACAAATATGGTTAATTCTGTTAACTAATACAGAAACGTGATAAATTTCTACCTGTCAAATTAATAAATTATTACAGGTTTTTGCAGTAACTACTTAAGAAAATCTTGATTTAAATTATTGAAAGTCCGCGTCAGTTTATCGTTGATTTCTATATTTCCCACTTCTCATAATTTCTTTACATTATCATACACAATGCGTTGCAATTATAAACTTTTCGTTTCTGGATTACAATACAAATGTCCATATACAAATGCCAAATATTTACATTCCAACTTCAACTCTATGTGACATGATCATAAAGGTTAAAATATAATAAACACATTCACGCAGCTTTACGCCGCCAATAGCTAGAACGCATTTTGCATTTTATGCATTCAAGGAAGAGCATTCCAAGTAAGATAAACGAATGAGACCTGTTTGAGATAGATAAAGAAGAGACTATATTATATTGCCGCGCGTTCATTGGCGGTTGTAATTAATGTACCAAACAGCAGCTCTAGGAGAAAATATTTATGTAAAAACAAAGGAATATAATATAAATATATAAATTAAAATTAAAAATAAATCTGCTGGTGACACAATTTAACAAATATATAATTTCCAGGTCTAATGAACAATTTCCATGACATTTGCGCAAAATTACGAATTTCCGTGATATTTCCCTGACATTTTAGGGGTTCTTTTAAATTCCCTGATTTTTCCAGGTCGCTGGGTATCCTTAGATATTATAGCTTATCGGCGTTGGAATATATAATCTAAGTTTTCATGATCGGCTACCAAACATAAAACTGGAGCATGTACCATGTATTATATTCATACAGGATGCAAAATAATCTTCGACAATGCCTAAACAATAGCTTCACTCTACAACTTCCAAATCAGAATTAACCGGGATGCGATCAAAATCGAAAAACGTCCCAATTGTTTACACAAGAAAGATGATGCTATTTGACTTCCGATTACCTGTAAACTTATTATACCATTATTACAAACGAGCCTGACCTGACCTGACCAATAAATCAATAGACATTTTTGCAGGCCTGTTATCAGATATTTTTAATCCGCTTAATACTGTTCTTCCAGTACCTGACATAATAACCCTTCTAGACCCATTTCATTTTAGTAAATTTTCTTTAAAAAATTCACTAATGAGGAGATCGAGACTTTCGAATTTTGAAAAAATGTCTTCAAATGAGCCAAACTAGGACTCCTAGAACCCATATCCGATGTCAGTTTCAAAATTTGTTGTCAAATATTATATTTGTATTTTCTGGCTAACAAAATTATAAATGGAGATGTTTTCTATATTTAAAATAAAGAGTGTATAATGTGGATATGGCAGATGTTTTGGTGGAAAGGAAAACTGTGTTTTTCTAATTAATTTCCTTAAGAAAATTTTAAGGTGACAGTTTCAAATACTTTTGGCGTTATTACCTATTGGACATTTATATTGAAATTGTATGAATTACATGCACAAGCTAAGCTTCTATGTATAATACATTGTATGATTCATTTGCCAAATAAAAATTACTATTACTATTACTATATATATATATATATATATATATATATATATATATATATATATATATATATATATATATATATATATATATATATATATATTGAAGGGAGGAGTAACAGTCGTTACACGTTATCGTGCTAATATTTGTATACTTTTAAGGGGCAGTTACGACCAAAATAGATGGCTATACTTTAAAGAAAGTCACTCTGTACTAACAACTCGATATATTTCGCTAGCGATCGCCAGCATCTTCAGGAGTACTAAAATCAATAAAAATTAACATAACATCTAGATTATGAAGCAAACTAACACTTACAGCACTGTAACTAATTGAAAAAGCAAGGCCAAAACATCAAACCAGATATGGTTTAGCCCTCTAACTCAAAAGGCAAAAAAGTGATAGGCACGTAAAGAAAAATAAATTGTGGTTTTCCTCAAAACGTTAAAGTGGCGATTTAAAACGTCAAAATTGGCAATATTTAGGCAAAGAACCTGGAACTCATACGGGCTATGGAAAGAAAATGCCTCAAGAAGAATGTTTTACAAACCCTGATGTCTTAGCTTCAACCATCATTGTGGCGATGGTTCCGACCGCAGTGTTTCCGTCAACACTACTCTGTGTTTCTGCATAAATACTCTTGACAGTTAAACGTTACGTTATGTTCTGCGACAGCCAGCTGTCAAGATCTACAGCAACGCAGAAACACCAGAGCGATCTCTCTCTTCTCGACCAACCGCTACAGTGAACACACGTCCTCCACGCTCGGTCAGTTATCTGCTATGTACTCATGTACTGTTATAATTGTATTATAGTTAAATGTATCATATAGTTTATTCGGTTAGTGAAATAATAAAGTATATCAAGTGTTTACCTATGGATTCAATATCACCATCCCAGGTAATATCAACAAATGCAATTAACATCCATAATCATTGTCCTTCATTTTACTAAAATCTTTCCAGAAAATTCATTTCAAATAAACCCTTTCTCCGATGCTTTAGCAGTAGTGTTGGCTATAGAGTTTATCGTTTAATGGTACATAATTTTTGTCGAATTTTCGTAAAAAATTAATAAAGCTCAATATATCCGTTATTATACAAGATACAAAAAAATTGTATACACTAATTATAGGGTGTCTTGAGCTACACCTTAAAAAAATATTTCTACAATCACAGATGCCCCATAAGTCGTTGGTGATACAAATTTTCTTTTTTTTTTTTAATCGAACACGCCTTATGTTATTGCATTATTCAATTTCCATCGAAATATAATGCATGTTTGTAAGAAAAGAAATTTGGGACGCAGCAAGTGCGTTACGGCAGCGAGTTTTCATTAAATGCTACAAAATTGAATAGCTCAATTTGCTTTTAACCTATAAGGTTGACCAAGAAACCGGTTATTCGGGAACACTTTAAGTTTACTTTCGGAAATTTTTGTACATTTTCAAACAATAAAGTTATTTTGATGAAACATGGCGTATTGTTTCTACTATATATGTTACACTGGTAACCAAATTTGATGTCTGCTTTCTTAAAAAAACACACATATTTGGTATTAAAAACAATTTTATGAAAATTCACTACCATAACTCACTTGCTGCGGCCAGGCTTTTATATATATATATATATATATATATATATATATATATATATATATATATATATATATATATATATATATATATATATATATATATATATATATATATATATATATATGTAGGTATGTATGTAATACACCGATAACTCAAAAAATAAAGGACCGATTTTGATTAAATTTGGCGGGTACCTTCACTTCGTAAGTGGCTTTAATAAGTTCGTTATCCAGGAAAATAGGCCCAGGCTTCCCCGAAACATTTTGTGTTTCTTTCTAAAAAAATTATATCTCCGGAAATAATAAAGTAAGGGCAACCAAATTTGGTGCATCATAATAGGTAAATTACCTACCAAAATCTGGCTTTGTAGGTTAAAAGGCAAAAAAGTTATAGGCATTTAAATAAAAAGAAATTAGGGTTTTCCTCGAAACGTCAAAGTCGCGATCTAAAATGACAAAATTGTCAACATTTAGGCAAAGGACCTGGAACTAATACGAGCTTTGGAAAGAAAATGTCTCAAGAAGAATGTTTTACAAAGCCTGAAGTCTTAGCATCAACCAGATTTGCCCTTCATTTTATTTAAATATTCCAGAAAGTTCATTTCAAATAGACCCTTTCTCTGATGCTTTGGCAGTAGCCTTAGCTATAGAGTTTATCGTTTAATGGTATATAATTTTTATCGAATTTTCGTAAAAATCAATAAAGCTCAATATATCCGTTATTATTCAAGATACGAAAAACGCATTATACTTTAGTTATCGGGTGTCTTGAGCTCCAGCTTCAAAAAATATTTCTACAATCACAGAATGGCCGATAAGTCGTTGGTGATAAAAACTGTCTTTATTTTTTAATCGAACGCGCTTAATGTTGTTGCATTCTTGCATTGTCTATCAAAATATAATGCATGTTTGTAAGAGAAGAAATTCTGGACGCAGCAAGTGCGTTATGGTAGCTCAATTTGCTATAAGGTTGACCCACAAACCAGTTTTTTTGGGAACACTTTATGTTTACTTTCGGAAATTTTTGTATATTTTCAAACAATAAAGTTATTTTGATGAAACATGGCACATTATTTCTACTATACAGGTTATACTAGTAGCCAAATTTAATGCCTGCTTTTTTAAAAAAGATACATATTTGTTATTAAAAACATTTTAATGAAATTTCACTACCATAACGCAATTTCTGCGTCCAAAGTTTTTACAATTAGCTCATCACAAGTGCACATCGCAATTTACAGTCTTCACTTAGCTGTTGAATTTACATGAAATAAAATAATAGATCTGCAACTAACCGCTCTTATTTTATCTAAACTGCATACCAGCGACGCAAGACGTTATACGAATTCTGTTTATGACTGTAATTTATATGGAAGTAGTAAAGTCGAGTACATGCTACCAATTAGCTTGCGATGCAGCCTTGGAGAGCCCTTAGCGAGGATCAAGTGAGCTCCTTCAGATATTTACCTAAATCACAAGATACGTGCACATTTCCAGCAGAGTGGAGCAAATAGCGCAAACTGCATACAAACTTCATAGGCCATCTTGGCGATCTTTACTTCCTTCTTGACTTATTCAAATATATCTCAGAGATAAATTAGGAGAAAAATAACACATTCGCTTTGAGCTTTTTCTTTGCGAAAACATTGCGCTGAACCAGCTTTAAAGATTCATGCGTTATAATAACAGCAAAATAATTTTTTCTTCATAACAGTAGTATCTCGCTAATTCATTGGGTCGCTAAGTGCAGAAAGGTGAAAATAGTGTCTTTAATAATTGATTGAATCCCCTAGTAAAATAAGAATCATTTGGCAAATTTTTAATTTCATGTCATCTTCCATAATTGCGGACGAGATCTCACGATTGCTGGTTCGGGTAGTACGTTTCCTGGCTGGTAAATATTTAGTTTGGTTACCGTTGATTTGTGGTTTATACCTGTTGTATGAATCGATCTACACGTGGCAGTTAACTACTCTGCCTGTCAGGCATTGGACTTTAACCACTTAATCGTCTCAACGCATGTCTTTGGGATTTTATATTTGATTTTGAAAAAACTCTAAATATTGTGTACCAAATTACTTAAAATTCACAACATAGGTTTATTTGCACTATTTCTAGCCACATGTAAAATCTCATTCCAGTTACTCTGATACTTATAAAAATGAAGCGTTTTCAAAAATATTTTTGTATATTTTTTGGGGGGAAAATGTCTGTTATAGCTGATTTATAAACTAGTCCGCGGTCTTAATACAATGAAGATACGTGCCAAGTTTTGTTCAAATCATTTAAGTATTTTTTGAGTTATCGCTTGGCGGCACATACACACACAAATATATATATATATATATATATATATATATATATATATATATATATATATATATATATATATATATATATATATATATATATATATATATATATACATATAGAAATGTTCACGGACCTTTGGTTTGGGTTCTAGCGACTCAAATTCGCGCTCATCTGAAGAAATTTTTTCAAAAGGTTTTCATCGTGACCTCCCTATTAGCGAATGTTTCGTAATGAAAATTCGCTAAAATGTTGAGAATGCAATGGAGCATATAAAAACGAATTTTGTTTGCATGATTCACATAAACAAATGTTTGTTGCAATACATTATCAAAAAGTTGAAACGACCTCACCAACAGCAGCCGGAAAACCATCCTCCAGTCTATCAATTAGTATACATGATGATAGCTGTAAACTAACTAAGTCTCACAGTGTCAAATATCTTGGTCTGCTGGTGGACAATAATTTAAAATGGCAAGAACATGCAGCATATACGAATGCAAAGGTGAAAAAGATTGTCTACAAATTCTATACCCTACGAAATATTTTAACAACAAAAAACTTAATACTAATTTACAAATCTCTCGTGGAGTCTTTTATAAGGTATGGTATTATTTTCTGGGGTTCGTGCTATGAAAATGCATTAGCTGCGCTTCAAGTTACCCAAAATAGTATATTGAGAGTCATTCTTCATAGGGATTCTAGGTCTAGTACGAACTTTCTTTATGATAACGACTATATTAAACTACTCGATATAAGAGGAATGTTTATATTAAATGTATTAAAACATGTGCATCATCATTTTCGGGCAATAAATGTAGTGGACAACACATATGGCACAAGTTGTAGAATAGGTGAAAACTTGACGCTTCCCCTGGTAAATAGGAGTGTTTATAAAAGATCGGTTTTAGTTTGTGGACCAAAGTTATATATAATCAATTACCAGCAAATTTGAGGAGTTTATCTAAATCTAAATTTAGGAAAGAAATTTGTAGCTTTGTTATTTTGAAGCAGGTCGAACTGAAATAAATGTTAAAGTAGAGAGCAGTATGATAGTTGAGTGGTATGGAGAATGTAGTCTTGCTACTTGAAGCGAAAGTGGAGTGGATGTGTTGCTTGGACAAGGTGCAGGTAAAGTAAGTGTGTGCTGTGTGTGAGTGTGTTGTGGTACGTGCGCATCTGCGTGCATATGTTTGTGTAAGTATAATATGCATGAATGGACGAGTGGGTGGGTGAGTATGAACATTTTGGTGGTGGGTGATATAGAGGTGTCGGTTGTATGGATATCATATATGCAGTAGTTTAAAAAGAAAAATATGAAAAAGGGAGACTAAGGGTTAAAGAAATGGACCATATTTAGTGTGGGATATGCTGTTGATTCCCCTACTAAGGTTAGCCCTGTGACATTGTTTTGACATTGTTTTGGTTTAAAGTAGCATCTCTCATCTTTTGAACATCAGGGCACATCTGGTTAGGTTGGGGCACAAAAAAGAAGGAAAAAAAGTAAATATTATGGGTATTAACCGGTTTAATTAATGTACTGAGGATTATATAGAGTTAGCTGTAAAGGATACAAACAAGTCATGTTGACTTAGGTATCCAAGGAAATATATTTTAGTTGCATTAAGAGAATTCTGGTATTTGGAAGTGTTTATGATCTTAAGTTCTGTGTATGATTGCGAGTATTGTCGGATTGAATAAATTGAATTGAATTGAAAAAAAAAGAACACAGTACCTACAATAAAAACGATCTACGAAAAACATACTAAAAACAAACTGAAACATTTGACCTGAAAGGTATCGGTCCAACGAACTCTTATACAAAATTCACAACATAAATTCCGAGCAGGACACAAGCCAAAGGCAGACAGAGCGAGTTTAATTTTTCACCTTTTCAGGCACCAGAATAGCAAACTAGACACGAAGAATAGCAAACAGGATGGCCGAGCCACACATATATTATTCTGTTAGCGCCCCACTATCTGTTTGTTATTGAGCGGAAGAGCGACCGCTTTAATTATTTACATGTCAAAATGTATGTGTGAGAGAGAGAGATGACATTCAGGAGTGTGATCACATCACCGTGTCCCGCACCTGATAAGTGCAGTGATTGACACGTACCAGGAATTAGCATTAACTTGCTCTATATAATACATGACAGGAAGCCGGCGAGATGTGAGCGCTATGGACACTTGCTCTATATATCCGTCTGCAGACAGGTTAATTGGATTAAATTATTTATGACAATTTAGCATCCGACTGTATTATTCAGTCGACTGATGAAATATGCGAGAGGTTTTATACAGTTGGCGTTTTAGCGCTAATTGCTTAAACATGAATATTCGCTTTGAATAACTCTGAATGCAGCAGTCGGTTAAAAATAATTCAGTAATATGACGGAGGATATGCACAATCTTCCTGATTACAATTTACTCTATATTTAAACATTTATTAGTGAATTTGCAAATTTTCTACAATACTGTAGTATAAATTGGTAACTACTCGTTTGTTATATTTCTAATGTGGCTTTTATTGGGCCACTAGCACACTTGCCACGTATCAACTACCATTTTGTTTTACAATTTTTAAAAAGATTAAAAAAAAAAGACTTCCACAAGATGTGTTTAATGGTCCATGATCAGAGTAAGAATATAAGTATTTATGGGTATTTCTTTTATTTCAACAACACACAACAAGGGCTTACAGCCTAACTACTATCGTACCATTTTCTATTACACAGTATGTGGCCGAGGTGCTTGACGGCCGGACAGGTGGATGTTATCTACCTGGACTTTTCCAAGGCGTTCGACCAGGTGGTTCACGGGGTGCTGCTGCAGGAGTTGGTTGCATGTGGTTCATCTCCGTCTCTTGTACGCCTTTGCCAATCGTATCTCAGTGAGAACATTCAGTATGTGAGGGTAAATGGGCATAGATCATCTGATTTTGCTGCGTTCCTCGGGGGTCAGTCTTGGAGCCCTTGCTCTTCTCTATATTTGTTAATGACATCACATCGAATTTGAGATGTGATGATATATATATATATATATATATATATATATATATATATATATATATATATATATATATATATATATATATATATATATATATATATATATATATATATATATATATATATATATATATATATATATATATATATATATATATATATATATATATAAATAATTAATATATAATTTTTATTTCAACAACACACAACGAGGGCTGAGAGCCTAACTACTATCGTACCGTGGGTATCGACAAGGAGGAAAGAGGCAACTTGTTAATTCTAGGCTTTAAGGTTTGGAGGTTCGGAGGAGAAGGACAACATGTGTCGGCAAGGGATTCCACAACTTGGAAGTCCTCGGGACAAAAGAGGGCATATAACAAGATCTTCTATGTCTAATGACCTGGACAGTAAAAGAGCGCATTCGCTCTGTTCCCCTGGTAGATCTGTTGAGGGCAGCAGGTGGAGGAACTATGGAAGAAAGCTCCTCTGAGCAGTGCCCGTGCAGGTATCTATAAAAGAGAGAGAGGTCACTAACGGCACGTCGATGGGCAAAGGATGGCAGCCTTTGGGTTAGGGCAGGGTCATTGATGAGACGTATAGATCTTTTCTGAATGGAGTCCAGGATAGCGAGTGTAGAAGCGGCTGCGGCACCCCAGATGTGAGAGCAGTATTCGAGGTTTAGCCTTATTTGTGAAGTATATAAGGTATAGAGATTAGCTGGTGAAAAGTATTTGCGAGCCCGGAAGAGGAAACCTAATTTCTTAGCAGCCGCTTCTGCAATTGATGTGACATGTTGGTGCCAATTGAGATTTCGATTAACAGAAATGCCAACAAATGAAAAGGACTCATTACTTTGAATAACTTGGTTATTCATTGTGATGGGTCTGGGGCTGGTGTATCTCTTATGAGATAGAAAGCAAGACTGAGATTTGGTATGGTTGAATTGTACAAGATTTCTACTTTCCCAGTCCAATATTTTTTGGAGATCCATGGAGACAGAACCCTCCATGAGTCTGCGATCCTCATCTAATTGGGCTAAAGAGACAGGCTTAGAATATTGTATAGTTGAGTGGATGATGCTGTCGTCCGCGTAACTGTGAACTCGGTTGGATGTGCTAGAGAGGAGGTCATTGATGTGGCGAAGAAACAAAGTAGGGGCTAATGCTGAACCTTGAGGAACTCCTGCATTAATTGGATACAGTTTAGAGGAATGGCCATCCACGACAAGAAAAATTCTCCGGTTGGAGAGGAAATTTGCTGTCCAGGTACAGAGTTTTGGTGGTATGCCATGGGCCGGAAGTTTATTAAGCACAACTGCCTGTCGTGCCAGACCTGGTCGAATGCTTTGGATATGTCTAGAGCGACAACCTGGGATTCACCGTCTAGTTCCAAAGACCTTTTCCAAGAATGGGTGACAAAGGAAAGGAGGTCGGCAGTTGATCTGCGCTGACGGAATCCTTACTGCCTGCCGTGGCAGTATGGAGGCAAAAAGTTCAGGCTTGCCCAGGGCGGTAGAAACAATTTCATCCCCTGAAACAAGAGATGGGAACGTGCTCTTGCAGAAATTATTCCCAATAGATTTAGCAAGAGTTCAGAAGGATTTGCTGCCGTTGGAGCTTGAGAGGACTTTGTTTTTAATATGGTTATTAAACGAGTTTTTTGCCTCAGAAAGAATGCGGACATAGCGCTTTCTTGCCTCGTTAAATGCTTGACGGTATTTTTGGCTGGGGTTGTGTAGAAGCGTTTTGTGAACTTTGACCTTTTCAAGTCTTGTCTTGTCACATTATTTATAGAACTAGGCCTTTTGAATGGCTGAAGAGGTATTCTGTGTACGTGGAATAAATAATTCCATGCCAGCTTGGATAATTTCGGTGACGTTTTGTAAGGTATTAGAGGAGTAAGAATGAGAGAAGCAGACAGACGCCCATGGAAATAAGGAACAATAATCCCGCATTTCGTCCCAGTTCGCGAAGTTGTAGTGCCAAACGGTACGTGGGTGTGATGACTGTATGACCTCGGATTGCATTGCGCAGGAAGCCGTGACCATGCCGTGGTCTGAGCGACCAAGGGGTGACTGATGTCTTATAGCATTCAGGTTTTGTAGTAATAAGGAGATCCAAGGGATTTGAGCTGTGTGTTGGGATGCTGAATCATATTGGCTAAAGAATTGCTACTGCAAAGGCCTCCGCTGCTCTCCCTTGTGGATCGGTTTTTGTAGATCCTAGCCATTCCCTATTATGAACATTGAAGTCACCAAGAATAGTGACCCCGCAAGAAGGATATTTGAAAATCAGATGGTCCGTTTTTTCAGAAAGGTTATCGAAGAGCAGGACAAAGTTGTTGTCAGAAGGTGACCGGTAAATGCAACAGATGAATTTAGTTGCAGCCCTGAGAGAAAAAGAGTTTCATCCAAAGTATGTCTCTTCTTCCAGCTTCTAAATTGGGGAGTCTGGTGCAGGGTAGATTGCTACGGACGTGTGCGCACACACCTCTATGCAATCTCAAGGAAGTAAGGAGCTCATACCTCTGGAAATTAGGGTGATTAGTGGCTGTTTTGGCACTGATTCGGGTTTCGGTGAGGAAGAGGAGTTGGGGCCCATTAGCCTAGAGGAAATGGTGGACGGGGTTTAGGTTAGAATTTAGGCCAAATATATTCGAGAAGGATATGTTAGATCTTGATGCCGGGGCCCCCTGCACACCGCTCTCCCGGAGATCTGAATGGAGGGGTATTTTGGGTATTTTGGGAATCTTTTGTACAAGGAGGAGCCATCATCATTTTTGTTTATAACAGAAAGCGGCTCATACACCAGAACTGGAAACGTCCGTTGGGACATCACCGGCCCCGAGGTAAGGGGTGGTACCTCCTACGACTTCCGTATAGTTGGTTCATTCTCTTGGCGACTTCAGTTTCGGAGTTACCGGCACAGTAGGAAACAACAGATTAGCTTTCAACAGTTACCAGTTATTTAAAAAATTGCAGGATGGTGCTATGGATTACTCAGAGAGCCAAGAGAATATTTTTTAATAGAGATTCGCTGAGAAAAATGTTTTCAAAATTTATCAAGTAACTTTGCTTTAATAAATAACAAACATGACAGTCGCTACCGTCAAAATAAAGCACATATTTCAGAGAGTTGATTTAAATTTATTATTAATAAAGTTACAGCGCCCAGTATTATTATGGAGTCGATGTTTCCTGAACATGATGATAGTTTTCAGTCCAGGCTGGACACAATAAAAAACATGAACGGCATAAGCAGTCCCAAACCCCCGTTATCATATTTTAACGCACTTATGTTGTTGTTGAGAATAAAAGTGCGTCCCGAATCTACGAAGAGGGTGTTAGACATAAAACTGGGTGGCATGGTGTGTACACCCGTCTTTATTGTGGCCTTTACTCTAGTAACAATTCACTGCATGAGACTATTAACCAACCTAACCTTCATGGCAAGAAAAGAGATAAAACGCGATGACGTCAAGCTGGACTACAGCGAAGTGTGTTATTATCTACTTATCCATAAAACTAGGATCAATAAAAGATTTACTTTTATGCTAACTCTCACAATGGATCTGTGTATAATAATCAGGAGAGGAATATTAGCCACACGAGGTATAACAGAGTCAGCCAATGTTATTTGTTTAGTGGCTAATAGATATGGAACCAGCTTAGATCCTTCTTATGCCGCTTGGATATCCTTCATACCAGGATTCTTCTTGGTCAGTATTGGCAATTTAAAGATACTGTCTTTGCTGTCTTTTATATCCAACATCACCATGGGTGTGATTTACATCGTCATGATACATGATTTTACAGCAGGTCCAAAAGTATCACCCACTAATCTTGATATTGAAGATATCAGATATTTGCCTGTGGTGCTCCTGAGAGCATGTCTAGTAACTTCTATATTATACTCGCCACTGATAGTGAGGAATGAGATGAAACGAGAGCAGGATTTCGATAAGACATTTGGGGTCTACAATGTCTTTATGATTATTCTTCTAGCATGTCACATAACAATTCCAATGCTGTGGTACATAAGCCGAGGTGACGATCCCATGCCGTATTTTAACCTATCCAAGGTTGGTGATCAAATGATGTTAATTACAATAGCAATGGCAAATTATTTGACATTTGGTCTGAGTCTCTACATTCCATTTCACATCATCTTCCCTTTTGTATACAATTTTATCAGGCCAACCAAGCACATTATTAAATACGAATTGGGAACGAAGCTGGTGATGTGTTTGACAATTTTCTTAGTGCACAATTTTACTAATTTTCACACAAAAAAATATACTTTTCTTCTGGATCTGATTACTAGTCCAATACTAAATTATGTGATACCACCATTACTGGAGCTAAGTGTACACGATAAGGCAAGTTTCCTTACAAGACTCAAAGACTACATATTAATAATTTTTTACATAGTTTTACTTTCATCTGCTGCTTATGTATCGATAACTGAACAGAATAAAATCGCATTATAAAATTTTGTGTAAATGTCTGAAAACGTCATTTCAATGTCAAGCAAAAAGTTTCGTCATTCCTTTTGTCCAAGACTACTTTGAAATCCGGTCGACTGAAAGCAAGCAGCTTGATAGGCTTGGAAGGTTCAAAAACGTGGATATATCTATTTTTATGCGGAAGGCTGTACCTGTTTGATGCATACAATATGAGAAATACTCTTTAAAATGCTATTTATTGAAAAAATCTGGACGCAGCAAGTCCATTGTCGTAGTGAATTTTCATTAAAAACCGTTTTATTAGCAAATATGTGTTTTTTTAAAGAAAGCAGACACTAAGTGAGTGGTGAACGTGTCGCCACCAAGTTCGGAACCAAGTACTATGTTGTCACGTCCGCTCCAAATAACACAAAGTGTTATTGTATAGCCAGTGTTATTGTTGGTGCATTTTTGCTACAATTAGTATGCCGTACTGAAGAGCTCTAATGAGAGCGAAACCGGTCTACGGTTCTAATTGTTGCGAGAATGCATCTAGTCTTATATACTTTGTCCCTATATTGGGGTAGAAATGGGCCAGGGCTAACAATGTTTTAAATTGTTAGTTAGTTGTATACTGTTTCTATTTTTAACACTTTGTGTTATTTGGAGCGGGCGTGACAACATAGTACTTGGTTCCGAACTAGGTGGCGACACGTTCACCACTCACTTAGTGTTTTAAGACTGGCTATACGATAGCCGTGTTATTGTTGGTGCATTTTTGCTACAATTAGTAGGCCGTACTGAAGAGCTCTAATGAGAGCGAAACCGGTCTACGGTTCTAATTGTTGCGAAAATGCATCTAGTCTTATAGAAAGCAGACATCAAATTTGGTTACCAGTATAACCTATATAGTATAAATAAAACTTCGGGACGCAGCAAGTGCGTTATGGTAGTGAATTTTCATAAAAATGTTTTTAATAGCAAATATGTGTTGTTTTTTTTCAGAAAGCAGGCATCAAATTTGGTTACCAGTATAACCTATATAGTAAAAACAATGTGCCATGTTTCATCAAAATAACTTTATTGTTTGAAAACGTACAGAAATTTCCGAAAGTAAACTTAAAATGTAACCGAAAAAATCCCTTTCTTGGTCAACCTTATAGGTTAATAGCAAATTGAGCTTTTCAAATATGAAGCATTTAATCAAAATTCGCTACCATAACGCACTTGCTGCGTCCAGAATTTCTTAACTTACAAACATGCATTATATTTCGATGGAAAATGCAAAAACATAAGGCGTTTTCCACTATTTTTTTAAATTTGTATCACCAACGACTCATGGGCCATCCTGTGATGGTAGCAATAATTTTTTAAGGTGTAGCTCAAGACACCGTACAATTAATATATACAATATTTTTTCATATCTTGTATAATAACGGATATATTGAGCTTTATTGATTTTTTACGAAAATTCTACAAAAATGATATACCATTAAACGATAAATTCTATAGCTAAGGCTACTGCCAAGCTTCAGAGAAAAGGTCTATTTGAAATGAATTTTCTGGAAATATTTTAGTAAAATGAAGGACGATGACGGTTGAAACTAAGACTTCAGGGTTTGTAAAACATTCTTCTTAAGACATTTTCTTTCCAGAGCTCGTATTAGATTCAAGTTCTTTGCCTAAATGTTGCGAATTTTGACGTTTTCAATTGTCACTTTGACGTTTGAGGAAAACCCCAATTTATTTTTCTTTAAATGCCCATAACTGTTTTGTCTTTTGACCTACAGAGCTAAATTTTGGGAGGCACCTCACCTATAATGACAGCATACTAAATTTGGTTGCCCTTACTTTGTTAATTCTGGAGATATAATTTTTTTTTTGAAGGGAAACCCAAAATTTTCCGGGAAAACCTAGGCCGATTTTCCTGACTAACGAACTTATCCAAGCCATTTGCAAAAGGAAGGTATTCACCAAATTTAATCAAAATCGGCCCATTATTTTTTGAGTTATCGGTGTGATATATACATACATATATATATATATATATATATATATATATATATATATATATATATATATATATATATAAATATATATATATATATATATATATATATATATATATATATATATATATATATAAATATATAAATATATAAATATATATATATATATATATATATATATATATATATATATATATATATATATATATATATATATATATATAAACATATAAAAATTGAAACTGACCCCGAATATGTGTTCTGGGGGGCCTAATTAGCGCTCATTTGAAGAAATTTTTTCAAAATTCAAAAGTCGGGAGCTCCTCATTAGTGAATTTTTTTAAGAAAATTCACTAAAAATGTGTCATGTTTCATCAAAATAACTTGATTGTTTGAAAATGTACAAAACTTTCCAAAAGTAAACGTTAAATGTTCCCGAAAAAACATGTTTCTTGGCCAACGAACCTTATAGATTAGTAGCAAATTAAACGATAAACTCCATAGCTGAAACTACTGAGAAAGCATCAGAGAAAGGGTCTATTTGAAATGAATTTTCTGGACATATTTGAGTAAATTGAAGGACAATGACAGTTGCAGCTAAGACTCCAGGGTTTGTAAAGCATTCTTCTGGCGAGATCTTCTTTACGTAGCTCGTATTAGTTTTAGGTTCTTTGCCTAAATGTTGCCAGGTTTAAATCACAACTTTGTGGAAAACCGCAATTTGAATTTTCTTTAAATGGCTGTAACTTTTTTGTCTTTAGATATGCAGAGATAAACTTTGGTCAGTAATTTACTTTCAATGATATCAACCCGTGTGCAGAATTTGTTTGCCCTTACCTTGTTATTTCTGGAGATATATAAATTTTCCGAAAGAAAACACAAAAGTTTTCGGTGCGAAAATACACCTATAAAGTAATACGGCTATGGTAGCCAGCCTTCCAACACTAAGTGAAATATAAAACAGAAGCAGGTGCCGCCACCTCGTTGCGGAACCAAGTAGTATGTTGTCCCGCCAGCTCTAAATAACACCTAATGTTAAAAAAGAGGGACTGTATACAACCAACTAACAATTTAGTAAATTGTCAGCACTGGCCCATTTCTACCCTAATATCGGGACAACATATGTAAGGCTAGATGCATTCTCACCACAACACATACGACTTGGTTCCGCAACGAGGTGGCGGCACGTGCTTCGTGTCTTACATCTCACTTAGTGTTGGAAGGCTGGCTACCATAGCAGTATTACTTTATAGGTGTATTTTCGCTGCAATTAGTATGCCGTACTGACGAGATCTAATTAGAGCGAAACCGGTCTACGGTTCTAATTGTGGTGAGAATACATCTAGCCTTACATACTGTGTCCCTCTATTAGGGTAGGACTGACAATTTTCTAAATTTATAGTTGGTTGTATATATATATATATATATATATATATATATATATATATATATATATATATATATATATATATATATATATATATATATATAATATATATCCGACCGATAACTCAAAAAATAATGGACCGATCTTGATCAATTTTGGTGAGTACCTTCCTTTTGCAAGTGGCTTGGACAGGTTCGTTATCCAGGAAAATCGAACCAGGTTTTCCCGAAAATGTTTGTGTTTTCTTTCTAAAAAAAATCATATCTTCGTAAATAACAAAGTAAGGGCAACCAAATTTGGTACGCGTGTTTGTATTATAAAGAGTGAACTCTGTACCAAAATTTAGGTTTAGCTTTAAAGACAAAGTTATGGGCAGTTAAAGAAACAAATTTTGGAGTTTTCCTCAAAACGTCAAACTCGCAATTCTAAATGTAAAAATTGGCAATGTTTAGGCAAAGAACGTCAAACAATTACCGACTGTGAAAAGAAAATGTTGCAAGAATAGTGTTCTGCAAACCCTTAAGTTTCATATTCAGCCGTCATTGCCCTTCATTTTACTAAAATATTTACAAAATATTTATTTCAAATAGACCCTTTATTTGATGCTTTAGATGTCAGTTTAGTTAAGTTGATGCTTTTTTGGATATTTATTTGTAGGTTTCGTGAAGTTTATGATTTAACGGTCTATAATTTTTTAGCTAATTTTCGTAGAACCAATTCGTTAATGCATTTTGCGTTTTTTATCGAAATATGAGGCGTTCATAAGAAAAAAATCTGGACGCAGTTAGTGCGCTTTGGTAGCAAATTTTCGGTTAATTTGCAGATTAGCCCCCAAAAACTTGCCTAGGGCCCCCCTGGATGCACAAACCCCAAGAAAAATTTCTTGTTCACACCCCCAAGGAAATTACGGGACCAGGAGTGAATAGGGGTGCTGGGCGGGGTAGGTAGTAAAAAGGAAATATGAGCAGAAAATGCGAATAAAACGGGCTTGAAAGTTGTCTTTTTCACATCTTGAAGCCATATCCCCCTTAAATCCTGCCTACCCCGCACAGCACCCCTATTTCCGCAGGTGCCGTAACTTCCTTGGCGGGTATGAACAAGAAATTTTTCTTGTGGTTTATGCAACGAGGGCGGTTGTATGCACGCGCGGGGGGAAGGAAAATCCCCACGACGAAGCAGCCACCCCCAACCCTATCGCAAGTCGAAGCGAGGGTCGGGGTCTGCTTCGTCGTAGGGATTTTTCTTCCCCCCTCACGTAGGCGGGGTTTAATGGGGATATGGCTTTAAATAGACAGCTTTTAAGCAGTTTTCTTCGCTTTTTCTGTTCATATTTCCTTTTTACTACCTACCCCGCCTGGCACCCTTATTCACTTCCAGTCCCGTAACTTCCTTGTGCGGTGTAAACCAGAAATTTTTCTTGTGGTTTGTGCATCCAAGTGGGGTCCTAGTAATATTTCTGAAAACAATTTTTTGAAAAGCGTTCGGGAGCTAATCTGCAAATTTACCGAATTTTCATTAAATCCTTCAAATCTCAATAACTCAATTTGCTATTAACGTGAGCTTTGTTGGTTAGGAAACCAACATTTAAGTTTATTTTCAGAAAATCTTTGTATATTTTCAAACAATACGTAATTTTGATAAAATATAGTACATTGTTTGTACTACATAGGCTATATCGATAATCAGATTGATGCCTGCTCGCATTTGCTATTAAAAACATTATTATGGTAATTCATTTCCATAACACATTTGCTGCATCTAGACTTTTGAAAAATGTTTATATATTTTCAAACGATGAATTTATTTCGATGAAATATGGTACATTGTTTTTACTATATAGGCAACCAAGTTTGATGCCTGCTTTCACCAAAGAAAGATATTTGCTATTAAAAATATTTTAAATAAAATTCTATACCATAACGCAGTTGCTGCGTCCAGACATTTTTAATAGACGGTTTCGATCAATCAACCTGTATAATAAAAAATGTAGATTAATTCTATTAAAATTCACTACTATAATGCACTTACTGCATCACATTCTGATTTAATAATTTACAGATGGCCTTAGATTTATGATTTTCTTACTACGATATTTAAATAATAGCCTCAAGAAGCATAATCTATAACTGTAATTATTAATTACTGGGAGCACCTTGTTTTAGTACAATAAAGGCCAAAAAGCATTAATTTCACTCCCATTCAGCAAGAGATCTTTGTATAATTGTACGGTGGAGAAATACGTGAGAGTTTCGTTAGAACATGCAAATGTTCCATTCTAATAGTAATATATGTGCCATAACTCAAAGTTATGTATAACAATAAGCAGACGTTGTTGCTTTGCTGCGGTTTCAACCACCGACCAACATTATGCACGCAAAATTTCAACACGTACATGCTTCTCTGAGCTTTCGCTACAAGCTCCCATTGATTTATTTCCGACGAGCTTGCACAGAAACATCGAATTTGTCATAATAACAAATGAATCTCTCACTATTGTTTTACACTCTCGGGAAATTATAATGGGCTATAAGTAAAACAATATTAACGACTAGTATTGACGGAGAATAAATTATTGTTATAGATTCATCAAAAACTATAAAAAAGCTCAGATAAATGTGTCAAAATATAACTGTATAAAAACAGAAAGTAAAAAAGTGTGGACGCAGCAAGTGCGTTATGGTAGTGAATTTTCATATAAATATTTTTATTAGCAAATATGTGTGTTTTTTTTTAAGAAAGCAGGCATCAAATCTGGTTACCAGTATAACATATATAGTAGAGACAATGTGCCATGCGTCTCATCAAGATAACTGTATTGTTTGAAAATGTACAAAAATTTCCGAAACTAAACTTAAACTGTTCCCGAAGAAACTGGTTTCTTGGTCAACCTTATAGGTTAATAGCAAATTGAAATGAAAATTCGCTACCATAACGCACTTGCTGCGTCCCGAATTTATTTTCTTACAAACACGTATTATATTTCGATGGAAAATGCAAAAATGCAAAAATGCAATAACATAAGGCGTGTTCGATTAAAAAAAAAAGAAAATTTGAATCACCAACGACTTATGAGCAACCCTGTAATTGTAGAAATATTTTTCAAGATGTAGCTCAAGACAACCTATAATTAATGTATACATTTTGTTTTCGTATCTTGTATAATAACGGATATATTAAACTTTATTGATTTTTTACGAAAATTCGACAAAAATTATATACCATTAAACGATAAACTCTATAGCTAAGGCTACTGCCAAGCATCAGACAAGGGTCTATTTGAGATGAATTTTCTGGAAACATTTTAGTAAAATGAAAGACAAAGACGGTTGAAGCTAAGACTTCAGGATTTGTAAAACATTCTTCTTGAGACATTTTCTTTCCATAGCCCGTATTAGATTCAAGTAATTTGCTTAAATGTTGCGAATTTTGACGTTTTAAATCGCAACTTTGACGTTTTGAGGAAATTCCCTTTTTTTTTAATGCCCATAACTTTTTTGTCTTTTGACCTAGAGCGCTAAATTTATGTAGGTTATTTACTTATAGCAATATTAAACGATGCACCAAATTTGGTTGCCCTTACATTGTTATTTCTGGAGATATAAAATCTAAAGAAAACACAAAATTTTCCAGGAAAACCTCGTTTGATTTTCCTGGATAACGAATCTATCCAAGCCACCTACAAAGGGAAGGTATTCACCAAATTTTGTTAAAATTGGCCCATTATTTTTTGAGTTATCGGTGTGAAACATATATATATATATATATATATATATATATATATATATATATATATATATATATATATATATATATATATATATATATATATATATATATATATATATATATATATATATATATATATATATATATATATATATATATAAACATATAACAATCGAAACTGACCCCGGATATGTGTTCTATGGGGCCTGATTAGCGCTCTTTTGAAGAAATTTTTTCAAAATTCAAAAGTTGAAATCTCCTCATTAGTGATTTTTTTTTAAGAAAATTCACTAAAAATCTCAGTGACATTTTTTTATAGACATAAATACCAATTCACTACGTGGTAACATGAAACGAAAAAGTTGATTTCGCAAAGCTGTAAATAGTTTATACCAATGACATGCCAAAATATAACAACAAAAATTTTGGGACACAGCAAGTGCATTCTAGTAGCGAATTTCCATTAAATGCTTCAAATTTGTATAACTCAATTTTCTATAAACCTAGAAAGTTAAGTTTTGGTGAAGTAAGGTATTTACGAGGGCAACATACCAACCAGATTTCATCAAAATAGCTTGATTATGTTTTTGAGATATACATTTTTTTTCGACAAAAACTTACACAGACCTTAAAGATCGATTTTAGAGGTCCTAGTATGCGCACATTTGAAGATTTATTTCGATAGTGTTATCATCGATATCTCTCTATTACAAAAAAATCTTGCGTTCTAACTGCTTTTGAGAAAAATGCCCAAAACTCAATTTTCTATGAAGCGAAAGAACTAAATTTTGCCATATCTGTAGATAGTGTAAAGTCTCTTTAAAAGAAACTTGTATTACAAATTTCATTAAAGTTATACAGAAGATTTCCAGAAGGAAACTTAATTCATGTTTAGAACAGTAAAGTATCTGCCAAATTAAAAACGTAGCAGTTATTTTTCCTTATTAATCGTCAGTATGATTTCGTTTTAGTCAACCTAATCAAACCGGTTTTTCCAATATCAACAATAACAAAGTTATAATTTCAGACTCAAAGGTGACAAACTTATTTAGGCATTTTAAACAAAAATGAGATCTTGCTCAAAACGTATAAAATCTGTGCATTATTGTTTCTCCAAATGTCAAAATAAAACATAAAAAGCATACATTCAACGAGCTGGTTTCGATCGCGTAACCTTCTGCTTAGGAGGCAAGCGCGATGCCCAGTGTGCCATCTAGGCACACGTTAACTAAGATTTTATTTGCGTGATATACTTTAGATTGACTTCATGCCCGGGATATTATATTCAAAGTATACGTAACAATTAATTACAGAATTAGTAGAATTACCATTAAAACACATCCCTATGACGTCTTATGTTTAAGTTTAAAGATAAAAGAAACTATTTTAGAATTATTGTTATAGAGACTTGGCTGGATTTTGTTTACATTTCTGCTATATGATGCGACAGCATAATATATCTATGCTGGGCTAAAACTGTATTCGGGGCCGTTAATTAAGCTACAAATATAGTATATTTTATTAATTGGTTGAATCTCCCAGTTAATAACAATCACTTGGCAATTTTTTAATTTCATGTCGTCTGTCATTTTTTATAATTGCGGCCGAGATTTCACGATCGTTGGTTCGGGTAGTATGTTTTGTGCCTGGTATACATTTAGTTTGGTTATCGTTGATGTATGGTTTATACCTGTTGTATGAATTAATCTACGCGTGGCATTTAACTACTCTGTCTGTCAGGCATTGGACTTTAACCACTAAGTCGTTTCAACGCATGTCTTTGGGATTTTATTTTTAATTTGGAAAAAACTCTAAATATTGTGTACCAAGTTACTTCAAATTCACACCATAGGTTCATTTGCACTATCTCTACCCACAAGTCTCATTCCAGTTACGCTGATATTTACAAAAATATAGCGTTTTCAGGAGGTTTTCCCCGATTTTCCACCGGAAAAACTTGAGCATAAAGTCTCATCAACGAACTCGACCTCGGTTTTCGCCCAAACCAGATTTTTACTAAGTTTAAGTGAAACCAGTTTAGTATTTTTTGAGTTATCCCTTGGATACATACATCTATATATATATATATATATATATATATATATATATATATATATATATATATATATATATATATATATATATATATATATATATATATATATATATATATATAATCTAAATTTTAACGGACTTTGGTTTTGTTTTCTATGGACCCAAAATTCCCGCTCATTTGAAGAAATTTCTTCAAAAGCTTTTCATCGTGACCTCTCTATTCCCGAAATTTTCTTAATGAAAATTCGCTAAAAATGCAACACAACAATAATTTTCCTAATTTTGAAAATATGAATAAATTTCACATATCTACGAGGCAGGTGGTTTATTTTTCTATTACGTTCAATTCGGTGAGCCACAGCATTCTGTTTCGACTTGTAAAAAGGATTTGAGTTCACTGGGTTAAAACTGGAACCTGTGATGACCACTAATAAGTACACTTTGAGAACACCCAAATCACCACCTCACATATTTCAGAGACCTTACGATCGTTTCGTTGACCATGTCAACATCTTCAGAGGAAGAGAAATTTTTCTTCCTCTAAGGATGTTGACATGGTCAACAAAACGATCGTAAACTCTCTGAAATATGTGTTGTGGTGATTTGGATTCTCCAAGTGTACTTAAAAAGATTTGAGTTATCGATTTACAACGGATAACTCAATTATGTCTATATAATAATGTTTGTGAAATTAACCATTAATAGAGATCCCAGTTTTATGGATTAAGTACCTTATAGAATATTCTAAGCATATAATGCTTATTGCCCTTACTAAGTAAAACCGTTCCATACTAAATACAGACGTAGAGAATATTTCTCCGCCTTCACAAAGATGCGTTTTCTTCTCTCTAACTGATCTCACTGTTTGGCAGCATCATCAGACAGGAGAAAATTAAATTTATTTATAAGGTCCATGACAACTCCAAATAAAAACTCGTTGCTACGTTATGATGTTTTGTTGCATTTAAATTTAATCCGTTGTTCAATTGGTGATGGTCAATCTTAAAATTTAGATTCACCTGAAAGATCATAGGCGTTGGAATTTCATTATGTTGTTCCAGCTTCTCCTTGCCTAGTAGTCTTTCCTTGCTTTCCTTCGCTAATGACGAGATCTGTGTTTATATATATATATATATATATATATATATATATATATATATATATATATATATATATATATATATATATATATATATATATATCCGACCGATAACTCAAAAAATAATCAACCAATCTTAATCAAATTTGGTGAGTACCTTCCTTTTGCAAGTGGCTTGGATAAGTTCGTTAACCAGGAAAATCTGACCAGGTTTTCACGGAAAATTTTATGTTTTCTTCTTTAAAAAATTCGTATCTCCGGAAATAACACAGTAAGGGTAACCAAATTTGGTACGCGTGTTTGTATTATAAAGAGTGAACTCTGTGCCAAAACATAGGTCTCCAAGTTTAAAGACAAAAAGTTATGGGCAGTTAAAGAAAAGAAAAAGAGTTTTCCTCAGAACGTCAAAATCGCGATTTGAAACGTAAAAATTGGCAATGTTTAGGCAAAGAACGTGAAACAAATACGGATTGTGAAAAGAAAATGTTGCAAGAAGAGTGTCCTGCGAACCCTTAAGTTTCAAATTCATTCGTCATTGCCCTTCATTTAACTAAAATATTTACAGAAAATTCATTTCAAATAAACCCTTTCTCTGATGCTTTGGCTGTCAGTTTAGTTAAGTTGCTGCTTTCGCTGTGGGTTTAGTGAAGTTTATGGTTTAACGGTCTATATATTTTTTTAGCAAATTTTCGTAGAAAAAATTCGTTAATGCATTTTTGCATTTTTGCATTTTTTATCGAAATATGATGCGTTTGTAAGAAAAAAATCTGGAGGCAGTAAGTGCGTTTTGGTAGACAATTTTCGGTAAATTTGCAGTTTAGCTCCCGAACGCTTTTCAAAAAACTGTTTTCAGAAACCTGCCTAGACCCCCCTGGATCCACAAACCCCAAGAAAAATTTGTTGTTCACACCCCAAGGAAGTTACGGGATCAAGAGTGAGTAGGGGTGCTGGGCGGGGTAGCTAGTAAAAAGGAAATATGAGCAGAAAATTAGAATAAAACGGGCTTGAAAGCTGTCTTTTTCACATCTTGAAGCCATATCCCCCTTAAACTCTGCCTACCCCGCACAGCACCCCTATCCCTCCAGGTGTCGTAACTTCCTTGGCGGGGAGAAACAAGACAGGTCACGTAACTTTCTTGGGGGGTATGAATAAGAAGTTTTTCTTGTGGTTTATGCAGCGATGGTGGTTGTATGCACGCGAGGCGGAAGGAAAATCCCTACGACGAAGTAGCCACGCGAACACCCCCCACCCCCACCCCACCGATGCAGGTCAAACCGCAAGCTTCGTCGTAGGCATTTTCCTTCCCCCCTCGTGTGCATACAACCACCCTCGTTGCGTAAACCACAAGAAAAACTTCTTATTCATACCCTCCAAGGAAGTTACGTGACCTGGGGCAAATAGGGGTGCTGTGCGGGGTAGGGAGGGTTTAATGGGGATATGGTTTCAAATAGACAGCATTCAAGCCAGTTTATTCGCATTTTCTGCTCATATTTCCTTTTTACTACCTACCCCGCCCACCACCCCTATTCACTCCCAGTCCCGTAACTTCCTTGGGGGGTGTGAACAAGAAATTTTTCTTGTGGTATGTGCATCCAGGTGGGGTCCTAGTAATGTTTCTGAAAACAATTTATTGAAAAGCGTTCGGGAGCTATTCTGCAAATTTACCGAATTTTCATTAAATCCTTCAAATTTCAATAACTCAATTTGCTATTAACCTGAGCTTTGTTGGTTAGGAAACCAACATTTAAGTTTATTTTCAGAAAATCTTTGTATATTTTCAAACCATAAGTACTTTTGATAAAATATAGTACATTGTTTCTACTACATAGGCTATACCGATAATCAGATTGATGCCTGCTTGCATTTGCCATTAAAAACATTTTTATGGAAATTCACTTGCTGCATCTAGACTTTTGAAAAATGTTTATATATTTTCAAACAATAAATTTATTTTGATGAAATATGGTACATTGTTTCTACTACATAGGCAACCAAGTTTGATGTCTGCTTTCATCAAAGAAAGTCATTTGCTATTAAAAATATTTAAAAAAATTCGCTACCATAACGCACTTTCTGCATCCAAACTTTTTTCCATGATATTTAGGTAAATAATATGCCCTTGAAATGTTTCTTTTCACCTTATTATTAAATATTTTTCACTTCCAGAGGTACGTGTAATATAAGGCAGGCCAAATCGTATTGATAGAAAGACTCATCATAATGACTTTTGATAGATTTATAGCTCAACGTTTCTTACGCCTCTCGATTTAAAAAATAATATAACAGATCCACTGTTCTACAATAATCTTCTTAATTAATACTTACCCACTATTATACCCGTTTTCAATTAACATATAGTACATACCTGTAACAAAAGAAAATAATATTAGTTATTTAGGTATTGCTAAAAAAAAATTAAATTAAAAGACGAATTTATAAAATTTAAAAACAAATTTTGAAATATTGTCTTACTGAAAGTAACTGCTAATGGAAAAGAAATCGTAGGATAAAAGTTTGTGGTTGATAAATTTAAATTTAAAACCATTTCATTATGCAACACACACACATTCACCTTACAATTAATAGCAATTCCCTACCAGCGAGAATAAATAATACGTATCTCGGAAATATAGTGCCTTTAAAATAAGCAAGTCCCTACAGATGAGTTTCGACGCGTTCAAATCTTAAAAACATTGAAAAATAAATAAAAAAGGGGCGAAGAAATAAAAATGGCCTTTATTTACACAACGACCACATTTAAAAATAAAATACGGAAAACTATTATTGAGGTCAGATCTATTGCGATTCAACGCACTGCAACTAAAATGGCAAAACTTATAAAGCGCGTAAATCATATTCCACCTCACTCTTTTTCACTTTTTCTCTATCTCTTTCTCGCGCTGACTAATAAGGAAACCTTTACGCGGAAAAGGGACATCGTATGACGAAATACAACACGTGTCAAGAAGGGATACGTGGACGTCGCACCAGAGTAAGTGGATCGGAACACAGAGCGACCTCATTCTAGTATCAGTAATCGGGAAAATAAGTGGTAAAAATCCAGGTGTCAAAGTGCAGCTACAGCAGCGACGTCGACCCTCTTTGAAGCCCCTGCTATTTAAGGGTAAGCGATGAAGGTAAATTATTCTCGCGAAGGACGCTAACAATTTGTTCAATCTAGTGGGCTTTTTCCGAGAATCCTTGTTTCAGAATCCCTTATTTGGGAGCTGTTTTTGGAATATTTTTATGAAATAAGCTTTAGAAATTTCTGCTGTGAACTGCTACTTGTGTGATTTCCTTTAGAAATTGGTTAAAAAATTCCGAAAATGTGACCGACAGAAATCCGGATGGAAGTTATTGCTTTTATTGAGTAGTTATCATTACGAGTCTGGATAGGACCCCCAAGCAGCTGTCGAAGCTGATGCACAGGTATTAACACAATATTTGTTAAGCGGTTTTACTGTACTGCTAGGCCAAAATACATCTTCGGGTACGTGACTGACTTCCGAGACTTCCTGGCTATATTTTGCTTGTAACGGGGTTCAATTTAATACACATGTAACAAGGACTGTGGAAAAGTAAAGAATGGCCCTCTGGCGTCTGTCATATTAAATTTATAATAATCGCAGACGGGTTAGAGGTAACATATTGCATTGTCAGCTGACTTATGCGCGCTTATTAAATTTTAGCCTAATACAATAAGGGGAACTGATTCAGCCTGTGACAAGCCCAGACTTGAAAAGGTCAAAGCTCACAAAACGCTTCTACACAATCCCAGTCAAGAAAACCGTCAAGCATTTAACGACGCAAGAAACCACTATGTCCGCATTCTTTCTGAGGCAAAAAACTCGTTTAATAACCACATCAAAAACAAAGTCCTCTTAAGCTCCAACGGCGGCAAACCCTTCTGCACTCTTGTAAAATCTATTGGGAATAATTTCTGCAAGAGCACGTTCCCACCTCTTGTATCAGGGGATGGAATTGTTTTTACCGCCCTGGGCAAGGCTGAACTTTTTGCCTCGTGGTTCGCCGGCAATTCTACTCAAACCCACCTCCAAATGTTCAACCACCAACAGTGCCCAACGTCGCGCATAAAATGACGGATATCATCTTCAAAACTAAAAAGGTACGAAATATGCTCCCTTCTCTTAATACCAGGAAAGCCTCTGGCCTTGACGAAATCCCAGCAGTTGTTCTCAAAAAATGCGCACCAGAACTTGCTCCTGTCCTGACTCGTCTATTTCAGACATCTTACAATAGAGGCATATTCCCCAGTAACTGGAAAACTGCTCGAGTACAACCTGTCCCCAAGAATCCAAAGCGCTTCCTAGCAACTACAGCCCTATTTCTCTCCTCTCTGTCGTCTCTAAAGTGATGGAAAATTATATAAACACCAAATTAGTAAAGTGTCTTGAAAAACACGGTCTAATCCACGATAGGCAGTATGGATTCCGTCAGCACAGATCAACTGCCAAATAAACTTCCGGCCTATGGCTTACCACCAAAACTATGTACGTGGACAGCAAATTTCCTCTCCAACCGGGGCATTTCTGTTGTCGTGGATGGTCATTTATCTAAACTGTATCCAATTAACGCAGGAGTTTCTCAAGGCTCAGGTATAGCCCCTACTTTGTTTCCTCTCCACATCAATGACACATCCAACCGAGTTCACAGTAACGCGGACGACAGCATCCTCCACTCAAATATACAATATTCTAAGCCTGTCTCTTTAGCCCAATTAGATGAGGATCGCAGACTCATTGAGGGTTCTATCTCCGTGTATCTCCAAAAAATATTAGACTGTGGAAGTGGAAATCTTGTACAATTTAACCCCACCAAATCTCAGTCTTGCTTTCTTTCTCATAAGAGATACACCAGTTCTTGACCCATCACAATGAACAACCAAGTTATTCAAAGTAATGAGTCCTTTTCACTTCTTGGCATTTCTGTGGATCGAAATCTTAATTGGCACCAACATGTCACATCAATTGCAGAAGCGGCTGCTAAGAAATGAGGTTTCCTCTTCCGGGCTCGCAAATACTTTTCACCAGCTAATCTTGATACCTTATATACTTCACAAATAAGGTCAAACCTCGAATACTGCTCCCACATTTGTGGTACCGCTGCCGCTTCTACACACGCTATCCTGGACTCCATTCAGAAGAGAGCTATACGTCTCATCGGTGGCTCTACCCTCACCCAAAGGCTGCCATCTCTTGCCCACCGCTTGCCGTTGGCGACCTTTCTGCACGGACACTGCTCAGAGGAGCTTTCTTCTGTAGTTCCTCCACCTGCTGCGCCCAACAGATCTACCAGGGGAACAGAGCGAATGCACCCTTTTCTGTACAGGTCACCAGACATAGAACATCTTGTTATGCCCGCTCTTTTATCCAGATGACTTTCAAGTTGTGGAATTCCTTGCCGGCACATGTTTTTCCTTTTCCTCCAACCTCCAAACCTTCAAGTCCAGAATTAACAAGTTGCTTCTTTCCTCCTTGTTGACACTAACGGTACGATAATATTTAGGCTGTAAGCCCTCGTGGTGTGTTGTTGAAATATAAAAAAAAGCATTGACCCACACATACTAAATGTCAGGTGAGATTAAATAAATGCTTGTAAAAGTAATAAACCTTCCGTCACAAAATTTTAAAAATATATTATTTGACCACTCTATTCATACGAACCAACATTTGCTGGCTTAAACGGCAGTCATCTCCCTGAATTCTAATACCATAAATCAATTGTAAGATTAGAAAGCAAGTGGTAAATGTAGGGAATGTCTTAGAGTCCATACATTTGCACTTACAAGGGAAAATTGGCAATTACTTTCAGTAGATGTGCCTGGTTGAAGGTAATTTATATCTCTTGTAGTTACAGCGACGGAATAGATGGTCTAGTGGAATCATTGCTGGAAATTAACTAGGGTTGTAACATAGATAAGCCTGTTTGTAGCAACTCACAAACGTTTAGTAACCGCCGGTTCAGTAATTCTCACTTACATGTTATTACACCATGTTTTATGCAAACATAAATTGTATTTTGTGAGGTTTGTCAGCAGCGATTGCGTCACTAGGTTTAACGATGAGTGAGTTATTTGAGCCCCTTCACAGTGACCTGAGTTCTAGTTATACAGTGTGAAATGTAAGATAGAGTCGCCATCTCGACGCGGAACCAGGTAGTATGTTGCAACGACAGCTCCAATTAACACAAAATGGTGTAAGTAAAGACTGTTATCATGCAACTTGTATCATGTATCGATCAGTGGTTTCCCAAGGTGCTACATTTCTGTACGCTATCCTATCATATCCTCTCTGTGGCCAACAGACAGGATGTGAAGAGGAGTCCCGAGAAATGTGTGTACATCTGCTCGAACAGCCAGGCAGTCCTCCGGGCAGTCTGCGCGGCCCGAATCAGGTCAACACTGGTTCAGGAGTGCGCTGACGCGCTCAGAGGGTTAGCCAGGACAAAGGAGGCACAACTAGTGTGGGTTCCAGGACACTGTGGCGTAGCGGGGAATGAGGTCGCGAATAATCTCGCAATGCTTGGTTCCAGGCGGCCGTTCTGTGGCCCGGAGCCGGCCATAGGTATAAGTAGGAAGTCTGTCTCCATCGCCTTAGACAGGTGGACCGAGGAAGCAATGAAGAGGCACTGGGGGTCGGTTGGTGGCTGCAGGCAGCCGAGGGACTTCGTGGAGGGGCCGGACAGAGATAAAGCTGTCTGGCTACTCGGAAGGAGTCGACCTACGCTTCGCCGCATCCTTGGGGTGCTCACAGGCCCCTGCGCCCTTAGAAGACACCTCAGTGTGATAGGCGTAGAGAGGGATCACATTTGCCAGGAATGCGGTGAGGATGAGGAAACGTCCTACCACTACCTGTGCGAATGCGAGGCTTTTGGGAGCCTTCAAGCATAATTGTTCGGATAGAGGACTCTGCAGAGGAATCAGGTAAGTACCGTCCAATTGAAGACCGTCACGGCCTTCATCTCGAGGTCGAGGCGGTTTGGCGATGGAACCGAGGAGGAGTAGAGCATGGTTTCTGGGTTGCTGGGGTTGGCAAAAAGGGTCAATGGTGGCCTACTTGCTTGGCGCTGGCCTACCCCCTACTGCTACTACTACTAAGTAAAGACTGTGCAACGAACTGCAACAGCCAAATAACAATTTCCTAAATTGTCAGCCGTGGTCCATTTCTTCCCTAATACAGGGACAATGTATGTAAGGCTAGATGTTTTCGCATCGTAATTAGAAACGAAGATCGGTTTCGCGAAACCGATCCTGCCAATCCAATGACTGCAAATCACGATTAAATAATATATAATCAAAGTTTAGAAAATCTCGATAATTCACAATCCTAAGTTGAAAAGGTATCTTTTGAGTTTTTACCGCACAAAAAACAGCGGATATCCCATGTTATACTGACATTATCATCTATTACATGATCACATTCTATAATTGAAGGGTTGAGTGGATAAAGGAGTTAAATAACATTTTATGAAAAAAATGAGGTTTTTTTGTAGATATAGGTTATGAGTGACCCTCTTCCAGTTGCAACAATTGGAATGCAAAAGGGTCACATATTCTTGAAAATAGAACTTGATGAAAGAGGTAAATTATTATTTTTTTCCTATTATTTATGCATGAAAGAGTAAGTAGGTGCTAGTGGACTTTTCCTTTACGTGATACTAACGGATTTTTTTCACGCCCGAGGAGGTACCACCCCTTACATCAAGGGCCGGTGAAGTCCCAACAGACGTTTCCGGTTCTGGTGTATGAGTCGGTTTCCCTTTACACAAAAATGATGATGGCTCCTCCTTGTACAAAAGATTCCGGAGATAAAATACCCCTCCATTCGGATCTCCGAGAGAGGGGTGTGCAGGGGGCGTGGGCATCAAGATTTAACATATCCTTCTCGAATATATGTCGCCTCAATGCTACCCTGAACTCCGTTCACAATTTCCCTCCAGGATAATACACCCCAACTCCCCTTCCTCACCGAAACCCAAATCAGTGAAAAGACAGCCACTAATCACCTTAATTTCCCGAGGGGTGAGCTCCTTACTTCCTTTAAATTGCATGAAGGCGTGTGCGCATACATCCGTAGTAATCTACTCTGCACCAGACTCCCCAATTTAGAAGCTGGAAGAGAAGACATACTATGGATAAAACTCTCTCCCAGGGCTGCAACTAAATTCATCTGTTGCATTTACCGGTCACCTTCTGACAACAACTTTGTCCAGCTCTTTGACTACCTTTCTGAAAAACCGACCACCTGATTTCTGAATATCCTTCCTCCGAGGCCACTATTCTTGGTGACTTCAATGTCCATGATATGGAATGGCTAGGATCTTCACAAACCTATCCACAACGGAGAGCAGCGGAGACCTTTGCAGTTAGCAATTCTTTAGCCAATATGGTTCAGCAACTTACTTACTTTCCTCGCATCCCAACACACAGCTTACATCCCTTGGATCTCCTTCTTACTACAAAACCTGAATGCTATAAGACATCAGTCACCGCCCCCCTTGGTCGCTCAGACCACGGCATGGTCACTGGCACCCCGAGGTCACACAGTCATCACAACCACGTATAGTTTGGCACTACAACTCCGCGAACTGGGACGAAATGCGAGATTACTTTTCCTCATTTCCATGGGCGTCTGTCTGCTTCTCTCATCCTGACCCCTCTGATATCTCATAAAACGTCACCGAAATCATCCAAGCCGGCATGAAATTATTTATTCCACGTACACAGAAAACCTCTTCAGCCACTCAAAAGCCCCGGTTCTCTAAAACCTGTGACAGGGCCAGACTTGAAAAGGTCAAAGCTCACAAAACGCTTCTACACAATCCCAGTCAAGAAAACCGTCAAGCATTTAACGACGCAAGAAACCGCTATGTCCGCATTCTTTCTGAGGCAAACAACTCGTATAATAACCATGAACATATAACCTGAAATTACCTTTCAATGGGTACCTATAGTGTTAGACAAGGTCAGAGAGAGATATATCAGGGTTACGCTGCTATTGCAAACAAAGACTTCAAATTAAACCTCAAACGAACAGGTTTTGAAAAATATGTCACAATAAACAATCAGCAGGGTTGCCATTTTCCAAAACTGTCATCTGAATTTGAAGATATCAGGGAAATATATAGTAATAAATAAAAAATGTCCTGAAAGTTATTCAATTTGTTTAAAGGCAATCTAGACCCAAGTTTTATTATGTATAAATATTAAGCTTCCCATTCTTCAGGGTATTTAAAACCCAGCGCCCTCTTCTAGTTAAATCTGACAACGCCAGTTAGCTATTTGTCATTGTCATGTGTTATTTTGCAAATTGACAGTAGGTGGGAGTCAAATTCGAGGTTATATTCTTCTTCTTTGTTTACAGACGTGATAAACAAATAATAAAACTCAGCTAATACCTTCTAATCTTGGAATAAGGTACTTAATATATACATTTAGTTTTTAGTAAATTTTCATTATTATTTGCTATTCATGTTGTATATGGAAAATTTGAAGTAAATGAAACTACATATTACAATACACCAGAATCAAAACAGTGGGTTTCTCCGTGCGAATCAGCGCCGAATAAGGCCAAGGTGGGTTTGTCAGCCAATAAAGTCATGGCGACCGTTTTTGGGGATGCATGCGGTATAAATCACATTGATTACCTTCAAAAGGGAATAACAATCAATGGAGAATATTATACCGTCTTATTGGACCGTTTCAATGACGATTTGAAGAAAAAACGAGTGCATTTGGAAAATAAAAAAGTTATTTTACACCAAGACAATGCAAGGGTGCACACATGTGTAGTCTCCATGGCGAAATTGCATAAACTGGGCTACGAATTGCTCGCTCGTCCACCCTACTCTCCGGATTTAGCCCCGAGTGACTATTTCTTGTTTCCAAACTTAAGGAAATGGCTCGGCAGAAAATGAAATCATCTCACAAACAAATACCTATTTTGAGAACCTCGACAAATCGTATTTTTTGGAAGGGATAAAAAAATTGCAGCAACGTTGGAAGAAGAGTATAGAGCTCAAAGGAGACTATGTTGAGAAATAAAATTATGTTTTGTCAAAAAACCTGTTTCATAGAAAACGAATAGTGAATAATTGTCACACGGAATTGCAAGTTATAAGTTAAAACTAATTTGTCAACGACTAAAACGATAAACTCAAAGTCATTTAAAACTAGAAGCAATTAAAGTCACTAGCCAGGTAGACGAAACTATTCCTAGAATATATCACTGTTACTTAGGAGTAATTATTATGGTTGCCAATAACCCATCCATTTCGCTTTATCTTTATCGTTATAAATAACGGGGGTATCCGTTCATATGACACCAGAGACGACGAGGCGCTAGCTGTACGTCATCCTGGATCTGGTCTCTATTTCCCACAACCCCCTTCTCCATGCACCTCCAGGATATTGGCCTAACGAAATATGTGCCGCAGATCGGAGATTTAAACACATTACGAGTATATCGGAGCATGTAATAAATGGCTGGATTGAGCGGACAGATTTAATGCTGCGACCGATCGGAAGATGGCGCAGCAGTCTGTCTTCCCCTGCAAACAACACGCAAGGCGCACATAAATAATCATTTCACAGAGGATGGTGCCTAAAATATTTGTTTGTTTTGGAGATAGTGGTATTTGCCACCTAAAATATGCTCATAGAGTGATAACGCGCTTGATACATCTTACTTGAAATTTGACTGAACAGGCTGGCACATAAAAATAAAAAGTCTGGATGCAGCAAGTGCGCTATTGTAGCGGATTCATAAAAACATTTTCAATTTCAATAATTCAATTCTTCTTTACCTGAAAAGCTTCAATTTGACACATAGTATAATCTCGCTTATCCAAAAATGTTGTTAACTGTTACGACTGTATAGATTCTTTGTGTATGTCTCTTTATTTGGAGATACCTCCGTTGAGTAATGTATATATATATATATATATATATATATATATATATATATATATATATATATATATATATATATATATATATATATATATATATATATATATATATATATATATATATATATATATATATATATATATATATATATATATATATATATATATATATATATATATATATATATATATATATATATATATATATATATATATATATATATATATATATAGGCTGTTTCAAAAAACATGCACCATCGCTCGTGGGGCAATTCCTTACTAAAAAATAAGAAAAAAAGTTCCTGTGCACATGGTCCCGGAAACGCATAGTTTCCAATATACAGGGAGTTGAATTTTATTTTTTTTTTAAATTTTTTATAAATAATTTCAAAACCACTGGATTGATTTTAATAAAACTTGGAACTTGAAAGTGTATTATGAAAGTGCATATTTTCAAGTGAAAATCTACTTACAACTGCGTCAGTGGCGTGCGTACGGGGTAACTGTAAAAATTCATTTGGGGAAAAAATATGTGCGCCACTGTCTTTTTCCAATTTTAATACATCAGTTATGAAGCTTATTACATAAGCCACAAAAGCTGCTTCTTGGTATTTTTTCGCTCAGGGTATCCCCTAGGAGATATGATTAATTTTATAAAAGGGGCAAAGTAAGTCGGCGTAATAATAATAATAATAATAATAATATATGTTTACTGCAACCATAAGAATATGAAAAACAAAACATACAGTAAACATTACAGCAAAATCAACGTGCAAATAACTAACCTACGTAAAACTTATTGGTGATAAACATTTAAATGAATATTACAAACATTGATAAAAAATAATAAATAAAAAATAAAATAAAAAATGAAAAAAGTAATCGTAAAGACACCATGATTTTTCCAAACTCTTGTTTTTTGTACATTACTCAATTGACTTTAATAACAAAGCTAAAGAAAATGTTGAAAGTGACCACCATTAGCGTCGTTACAATTATTTAACCTTCTGCGCAAAGATCTTCTTACTCTTCTGCAAATATTTTGATCTTCTCTAATGCTGTCAAATGCATATTCTATTCTTCCCAACAATTCTTCTCGTGTATTTACTGGTGTTTTATACACTATTTCTTTTAAATGACCCCACAAATAAAAATCGAGAGGATTCAGGTCCGGAGATCGAGGTGGCCATGACACCGGACCTCCACGACCAATCCATCGGTGACCGTATGTGTTGGCTAAATATGTTCTTACAACTGCTGCAAAATGTGCGGGCGCACCATCATGCTGGAACCACATTGTACCATTTCTCATAAAAAGCGGTAGTAACAACGGCAAATCATTTTGTAAAAAGTTTAAATATGATTCATGGTCAAGACGATTCGGTAGAACAACAGGACCAATTATGTGATTTTCAATAATAGCAGCCCAAATATTGATGGAAAATTGATACTGCAAATTTGCAACTCTTAGAGAGTGTGGGTTTTCATCGGCCCATGTATGTAAATTGTGAAAATTTACGATACCTTTTCGCGTAAATGACGCCTCATCAGTAAATAGTACACGTTTAGAAAAATGTTGGTCGTGCCTAAGTTTGTTTAAGAACCACTGACAAAACATTACCCTTGGTTGAAAGTCTCTAGGTAGAAGTTCCTGGACACGTGTAAAATGATAGGGATATAAACTTTGATCCTTAAGAGTTCTGTGAACTGATGATGCCGAAATATTACCCAGTTCGGTGGCAATAATTCTCGTACTTGTACTAGGATCACGTTCAACTCTATTTAATATTGCCTCTTCAACTCGTACAGTTCGGCGGTATCTTCTGCGTCCAGAGTCAGGTTTTAAAGGTTTTAAAGAACCAGTTTCTCTCAGATGTCTTACAATACGTGGGAAAATATTTTTGTCAGGAATTCTTCTTTGCGGATAAGTTTCCTGATAAACTCGCACAGCTTGTCTAGCATTTTGATTTGTTTGTCCATAAATTAACAACATATCAGTCAAATCCGCTGAAGTGTACTTAATGAAAACCATCTTAAGAGGAGGAAATAATATTAATGAGCAGCTCAGTATCAACAAATAACTAAAAACGAAAATACTGCACCGTATCAAAATTTAAAGAATAGCACGAAAACTCTTTTGAC